>OY728128.1:1495835076-1496435076 GCA_963277665.1 Viscum album | reverse complement strand
TCATGATAAAAAGTGACAAAACATGATTTAATGTGATGGAACACATCTTCACAAGTTAACACACTAAACAAAATCATAAATCAATATAATAGAAATAGAAATCACGTTATGGGAATGATTCATTCTCCCTTCATAAATACCTACTCTGTAATCAGTGAATTTTCACCTATGCTAGTTTAGTATACAAATAATATCCATGAACCGTATCATTGAGGTCTTGAATACCTATTTCATATCATATATCCCTTTCTTACATCACATTCTAGGTTTAGATGAAATTGTTTCTCAACCAGTCCTATGAAAAATTCACTTGTTCATAACATTATACTCCATCATATCTCTCAATTAATAGGATGGATATCATTTTATCATGACCCAACTCTAGTAGTACCCATGCTCAGATGGTCTTGAATATAGGGATAAAACATAAAAACATCCTTTAAAATCTAGAATTAATATAATTTATTCCACTTTGCCTATAAAAATCTTGTTTTCATCTTTACATAACCATAAAAAATAAATAGGAATAACATCATAATATATATTAATAAAGTATACCCCCATGAATATAATTCCATTTCTATTATCTAGAAAATTAATTTCCTTTCACCTCAAAATAGAAACGAGAAAAAAGAATCTAAATTATTATGATGTATAGAATATTAAAACAAAATTAATCCACCATTACATCATCTAAACCTCATATCCTACACCCCATATAGCCACAACAAGGCCCCACATCCATCACTAAATCATCTTCCCATATAGAAGTGGACTTTATCCATTCACTTCCCATTACTAGTAGCCTTATATTAAAGGATCCTAGTGTAAAATCATATAAATATCATTCATGCACTATTTAACAACATGCCTAAGAAATATTCAATATTAGAGAATTGTTGAAAGTCAAGATGAAACATAGTGATATTAATAAAAATTATAGCAATCTAATACCATTAACAATAAGGAACCTTTGATTTATTCATTCATTTAATCTCATCCCCCTCTATTCATAATTCATCCAACTTATAATATATAACCTAATTAGCAATTATTAAAATCAATATAAAAATTTCATCCCAATTACATAATTAATAGAAGCTTCAACCATACATATCCACATAATTTTATTATTCGATCCAACCACAAAGTGTAGGAGTGAATTCAACAATTTAAAAACCTTTAGATAAACCAACATAAATATCTTCCATTATTATACTATATTATGTGTACCAATTCATATATTTTAAAAATTTAATAAAAACCAATTTATCACATTTATTAAATTTATTTATGAATAAAACCATATCTCTAAATCCATTAAATTTTACCAAAACTGACCAACTCACTCATGAAACTAAACATGTAGCCTCAAAACTTCCCAAACTAATATTTCCATGTTTTCCTTTACATGTCATATCCTTAATGATATTATTCCATCACCTACTCCATCATAATAACAAGTCACACTATTAAAACATTCCAAAATAATTACTAGGACAACACCAACTCATCCTCCTTCTAAATCATCATCTCACCGACTAATTAAGTCTCTAAAATCATACCCATCATCTTAAACAAACAACAATAAATTGAAAGAAAAAACCAAACCACTCTTCTTAAATGTCTTCTAGATCATCACTTTACCACCCAATGTTCAAGATGATAATCAATAAAAATGAAGACAATCTTTTAGTGGTAACAACAAGACTAAATGAATCATTCACCATATGAATTTAATATTATGACCAACAATTAAAAAATAATAATAATAGAGGATAACTGATTTCCTCTAATTTCAAATCATCCAAAAACCTCAAAACATTTACAGAACCTACAAGGAGACAATACCAATCAATTCCCACAATAACCCAACCTAAAAAAGTGATGAATAATTATATAATTAAATATCATCCACCATCTAACTATTTATATGTGTTCATGAATTTAGACATATATAAGGTCTATAAATAATTCATTCAAACAAGAATGAGAGGTCAGGAAATGTGAAAATGGGTTGACCAAACAATATGGAGAAGTGATAGATAACAACAATGTGTGGAGTTAAGAAGAGATGATTGGTCATATGACATGGATAACATCTATAGAGGTTAGATATTGTGGAATTGGTAGACCTATAAGCATGGATAACCCATGATACTTAGTGGGGTATGGGGTGAGATGTATAAGAGAAGAAGACTATGATGTTGGAAGTAGGGGATGGTGTTGATGGTAGGGATCAATGAGATTTATCATCCATGTGATGAGCGGGTGCATATTTTCATTGTGCGATAGAAAATATATACCCCAGTAATAATATTTTGATTTTGTAAATTATAATTTCATCATTTGGTCAAATTACTAATTTGGGATTGTTTTTTATAATGGACCCATTAATTCAAACACCCTTTTTTGACGTCAATTAATTAATTCCATATTTATTTATTTTGTAGAAATAATTTAATTCAAAATTGAAAACAATGCACTATCCTGTAAAATAGTATATATATATGAATAAGATAAACTTCACAATGAAACAGGGAAGTCAAGAAAATAAGCAATAAGATAACTAACATTCATTTCCTGAGAAATATTCATTTACTTACCTTCAAGAATTATGTTGTAAATGGAAATATAGACAATCAATATCAAAATATTATTTGTAACTCCCTCAATTAAAAAAATTAAGAAGTTATATACTACAGGGAATAATCAATAGTGCATGGAACCAGTGTTGATGGGGCCTAAGGTTGATATCCCTGATTAAAACCATTTTACACTTAGGAGAAAAAAAGATACAACGAACACACACATTGTAAGGACCAAGAAAAATTACATGAACATAAACCAAACCCTCCATGTGGGTAATATTAGTAGACCAAATTGTAGTGTAATATGATGAATCATATAGGAAGAGAATAGATGAATAAAAACCATTCCACTATAGTGAGTAATGAACTAAACAAAGACACCCAACAAAAAAAAATGAAGGAGAACAATGAAACTATGACACCAGATAAACACTCCAATATCCCAATCCCTTAAATCAAAAAAAACCATCATGTTGGATATTATATGTGGTTTAAACAACATTAATTGAGATAGAAGAGCATATAATAAACTAAAACTAAGTAACTACTAAATTATAAATGTTTCCAAACACACCTCTGGTAAAGGGGAAGACTGGTTTGGAGATCCGCAATGGGGGATTGACAAGGGGGAGGCCCTAACACCGAGGCCTAACAATGTGGGCTAGAGGGATCGACAAATGAGAATGACAGGGGTAGGTGGGATCGACGGAGGAAGGAGATCTTGACAGGGGAGCTTCATAGGTGCTATATGGATCAATGGAGGTGGGAGAGCTTAGAGGAGGCATGGGATGTCAATGGTGGAGCATGAAGGGGATGGAAGGGTTTTAATGTGGTAGGATGGAGGATCGGGGAGCGGTGTCCCTAGGGAATGTGCAAGAGGGTGAATGAAAGAGAGGGGGTGAGGTCATTGTGTTGCAGGGTAACCTGTGGGAGGGTTAATTAAAGAGGAGGGATTTTAACAGATGGGTGAAAAAAATACATAAACCACTATTTGGCAGTTTCTAATGAGGTCAATAGCAGTGGCCACATAGTGGACTCCTGATGAAACCATCCACAAATTCTCAATTTTCTACTATTGAAACATGTGATATCCGTCTTCATGCATATCCACCAATACTAATGTCAGACATCATGGTACATCTTTATCAGTCCCGAATTCACTACACACATCAAGAAATTAGAGTAACACATCAAATCTATCGATAAGTGAACTAGAACTAATAACATCACATGAATGAAAATCCTTTTTTATCATTAATAAACCATTCTGGGAATAAATATTTCTATCCAATGTCCTCTCACATCACTACACACTTGTGATATGACACTTAGATGGCCTATAACTTGTACACTAAATAAGAAATAAAAACCAATATTTGACATTTTATAAATTCGCAATTATCATATGTGCCAATAATCCATAAAAACATAAAACACAACAAATTTCATTCATCTTGTGATGGTATCTCTATAATCTCTTGTTTTGATGACATTTTACTAATGAGACCATCTATAATTATATTACGTTTTCCACAAATATAGTTCATCATGAATTTAATTGTCTATATATTCTTTATCCAATTTGTATTCCTCATATTCATATCCTATTAAGAGAATATGTATCACACTCTCCCATGATATATGTAGATGAAAACATCTCACTGAAGAGTTAATGTGACATACACATTAGTTCATGGTCCAAAACTGTGATGTCCAATTCATGTGTCAAGAAGTTCCACCCATGGGGTGAAAGCTTAGATAACCCATAAGTGACTAAATAATCCCTCACTGTCAATATAGAACCAAATATAATAACTAAGGAATCCCAGAAAATTATGTATAAAATTCATGGTTTTAGAAGAATTAAAATGGGAGGTATCGTCAATCTCTTATTCATTTCATTGCATGCCACATCTCATTGGCCAAAATACTAAATCTTTAGAAATTATTTGTTTAGCACTATCCTCAATGGTTCTAAATGGGAGAATTCTTAGATTAAATGCAAATGGTACCCCTAAATCCCATCAAAACACATGATCTCAAACAAATTCCTTGGTTATTCCAATGAAATTACAAGCACTTCCTTCATTGGATCCTAATAATTTCCCACTTCAAAAATTACACACTAGCGGAACCTCACCTCATAAATACATAAGTGAGACTTTGATATTTTTTCATATAGTTGTTTTTTGGGAGGTGTATTTAATATAATCACAATATTCCTAGATTGAATATTTGATTTACACCAATATGTGAAGATATTTTCTATAAATAAAATGATTATGGGGTTTTTTGTTGGATTTAAAATATCATTAATTAAACTTATGAACATCTCTAGTGAGTTAGACAATGTATAAGGCCTAAAATGATACTCATTATTCCATGTTTACACTTAAATCATTACATGGAAACATCACTCACTCTCACGGGTATTCAATGGTATCTTGAATGATGATCAATCTTGGAAAACCACTAGGGACCCTGGAGCCAATCAAAGTAATCACAAATCATGGATAAAAGTCACCTATTCTTTGTATTTATCTAATTTAAACCCATTTTTTCACATATAGTTATCTAATACCATATTCCACCATTTAAAATAAAATTATAACACCCCACCGATATGTTCTGAGTCTGATTAATCCCTTCACATTGGAATCCACTAACTACACATTTATCTCTATTAACCTAATTGGTTCCATATTATAACTGTGAATCAATATAAGTGTTTCCCTTGGTGTTATAAAATTATCAAATGAAAACCATCTACTTGGAAGAAGAAATCAGTTTTTTATATCGGAATACATCTTGATAACGATACACTCTTACATGGACGATAAATGTGGTTACAATGAATTTTTTACCAAGATCTATTCATAATACCTGCATCATGAAAACTCTAATCATTCTATAGTCTAGTCCCATTCGACTAGAACCAATATCCGACAAACTATTCAACACAATCCTCTATTCTATTTGGTTGGTGAAAGATATACATCTTTTTTAATAGTGGACATGTGTTTGGACAACTGGTTAACTAGTTCTTTTTTAATATAACATTGAATCTAGTCATCTATAATATTATAATTTCCCACAACATTCCATTACTAGAGGTAACTATGGGGAACTCATGATATAATTAGAGATATTGTATTTTAATTATCAAAATTTCTACATGACAGAGAAACTTAGAAGATAAAATAATATATAAATATAGGAAAACAATTACAAGAGAAGATATATAAGAATTACAAGCTCTTATATCAATCAAAGAAGTAGATAACAATTATTTAAGAAAAACATTATCACTGACTATGGAATATCCTTCACCTCTAATCTCTATAACCTCCCTTATCACATAAATCCTTCATTCTTCTGGATCAAGAACATGGAAATATGGTTCATAACATACAAGATTTACTAGGGCCTAAAAATTATGATTCTATTAAGCAGGACTCGCTCTAATGTCTTCACCTGGCTTCCTTAAATTAGAATAGACAACCTTTGAATGAATTTGTTTTGGGTGTCCCATTATGCCACAACATTGATTTTACATTGGTGTATTCACACATGATTTAATATAACATGTGTTCCATTCATATACGTAGAACAAGGTAGAACCTCCATCTTTAAAGGAGGTAGAAGACACCCAACTCTACTCCACCAATCTACAATTAAATTTTATCTTCTGTCCTTCCTATTTATACAAACGGATAAGTCAAATATGGTAATACATGGATGTCCTATCATGAAATATCTGAATTTCAAATGAAAACATGTATGTATATCCCCCTCAACACACTTCTTAAACGTCATGTCCTTAAAAAGTACATCGCCATGTTTTATCAGGCTTAATCACCAAACCTTATTTATAGTTTTTATAAGAAGGATGATATCAATATTCTCATCCTTCAATGCCTCATTCCCATCCAAAAGAGGATAAAATCATAGAAACTAAATTAAACTATAATAGAATTCAGAATCCAAATTTATTTGTAAATGATGATCCTTAAAATCATGTTCAAGATCTTGATTTATCTTGTTACGTAATAACTCCTCAAAGATCATATACTTGATAGACTCACATGTAAAACAATATTCACTACCTACTTGTTGCATAATAGCCCAACAACTCCTAGAAGGACCCTAAAACATAAATGTATCCAAATTAACCATCAATTGCTCAGCATTCTCTATTATATCAAACATTCCCTTGATAATTTCTTACCAATCCTCAACATAATTTGTAACACTAACTCCCTATATATCTAGTATATTTGAGAGTTGGAAATCTCATGAATAGTGAATGATTATATTTTATGTCCCACCAATGTATTAAATGGATGTTTGAAAGAATCTATAATTGAGGGAAATTATCCACCTAAACCACAAGAGCTTATAGTGGATCATGTCCAAGTGCACCCTCTTAAATAGCATATGTTGGGACTGCAACATCCCGCATTGCATGATAACTCTACATTTCATCACCAGCTAAGCCTATGAAGCGTATCTAAGGTGATTTTTTTATTAAATTAAGGAATAATTTAAAGAAACCCTATAATGACATAAATATTATTCTAATCTTAGAAATTATAAGGCATGGATAAGGTATTTTTGTAGGATAGTATACCAAAAGAGATACCCACACATAAGGTACAACCCTCCCAGTTCTACCAAAGCCTCCAATGTAGACCTATGTATCTTCACATTTCCAACAATTATATATATTCAAAACAAAATATCATACACAAGTTCAATTAATTAATTACATCATTGATATATCATAATAGAAAACAATACTTATATTTCACAAAAAAAAATTAGAAATAATAGTAATCATTAATTAATGAAATTCAATGAATAAAAAGGAATATAAATGTCATGTTATCTTAAAACACTATTCATGATGGATGAAAGAATCCATATCCCATGAACTATAATAACCCATCACAGTCATGATTAAAATAAAACAAAAAATAAAAATTGTTAATTATATTCCAACCATGTAATCTTTGAGGTCTATCACACATGATTTGGTCAGGAATAAGGAAACTCCCATACAAATTTACCAAATAGTGTCTTTCATTTATACCATGTCGAGGAAGGTTCATGAATTAAAAAAACATGCACATTCTCTAATACCATTTATTATCACCTCATCCCAATTCATAGGGTCTGATCCAAAGAGGAATATGACATCATACACACCTACCCAATTTATATAAGTTGTAGACTAGTAGTGAGGGTCAAGAAATTTTAGGGGGGACATCTCCCACATTCATTATTCTCATACAGTATAATATAACATATATATAAACCAACTAAAAATCAAATTATAAAATAACAAAAAAAATGCTATATCAATTTTCATATTTTATATAAAATATAAAATTAAAATATATCCCCACTCAAGTAAGTCAGCTAGTATTAGTAGTATAGATGTAATTAAATAAATAAATGAGATTGTGGAAGATGTCATGAGTATTCATATATAATGTGTTTTTCTACTAACTCCATTATCCATATACCCATACCTTTATTCATAACATTGGTCATAAAAGCTTCAGGCACCCCAAGATTTCGTTGTAGTGTATGCTTATAATACCACCAATACCTCCTTATGAAAATAAGACATTAGTATAGAGATTTATGTCATAATATTGAGATAAATTCATATATTAGATTGCAACCAATTTTGTACAAAATTATCATTTCCAAACCAATATTCATGAACCTAAACTATACATGCTTTAGTACCATTCTAGAGGAATATCGTAATAATTTATCACATGGAATATATTACGTTTGTGGTTTATTTGTACATATAAATAAATTCTCTTAAAAAAATTAAGTAATAACTACTCATTATCCTTTATGGGTGGTTATACAAAATATTTATAGTTACCTCAACTCAGATTGTATAAAAACATATACTTTCTTAATCAATTGAACTCTACATATGTGAAATGTTGATTCCCATTAGCTGGTGATACCAGCATATGGACCATATTCTAATGGGTTATGTTTTTCCCCTATGGGATAAAACCATTCCTTGCTCTGGGTATAACAATCCTAAATAGATTGAAAAATAATTATTCACATTTCCTACATTCCTCTTTAAGTTATCGATTGTGTCTTTTAGGACCACCTATCATCCTAAAAACTAAAAAAAATTCCACTAGATATGGAAAATAATATATTTTAAGAGATTGTAAGGGGAAATATATTAAAAATATTCAAAAATAGTCTTAAATTATAAAATATAGATATAATATAGAAAGGAAAAACCATGTGATATAAAATACTTCACCACTATGATATAACCACATAAATGGTGCAATATTGAAAAAAACACAAAAGACATACCATATATAAGTCTCAAAACATACCCAAACATTACACAATTCCCACATCATGAAAGGTACTCCACTATAATGAGATAAAAATAAGGAAATAATGTAAAAAACCTTACACTATGGCCAAATATTTTAAGGTATTTTTACTTGTATTCCATTGATGCCAATTTCCAAGATCTATTAGTAGTTTACAAATGAATCATGACTCATCACCAAAGATCAATTGAAAGAAATAATCAATCCTTCCTAAAATATTCTATCTAAATAGTATTCAAGGAATATATTATTCAGATAAGTGTAATCCAAATCAAAATACCAAAAGAGATCCACCAATAATAGATGATCTGTCATCAATAAAAGTGATGTACCTAATTCTCATAATCCAACATTAATCTATCAATATATTTTGAATATTTAATTATATCCATGTATATATTCCTAGATCTAGGCAAAATGGATTATATATATGATCAATTATAATGAAAAAAGTTGAATATTTCTTATAAATGATAAATCATACCTTGAGGGTTACCATGAGATCAATATAGAATTTATGCACTAAAGAGGCCATAAGGGGAAGAATATGTACAGTTTTTGGATGTATTACGGTTATGTTAGGGTGAGGGTTAAACTAATAATAAGGTAATGTTAAAAATATTACCAACCAATTAATTATATTACATTATAAGACACAGAAAATTTCTAGTGTCTGATCACAGGTTAGCCAATGGGATTTGGAGAAGATATACTCCCACTACCATATCCATTGGATACCAAACACACTCCACTGGTTATCCGGTGGATTTTTTTTATCCATCATATATCACAATAAGCCTCCATCATATATACCACCATTTATGAGATCCTTTTACCAAAAATATACACCTTTCTGGGAGAATACAAGACATGGTAACTTATAATTTAAAGACAAACTTACCATGCACATCACGAAATCTTCTCAAAAATTCCTTCTCACAAACCAGTCATCAACGACCAATTTTATCATCAAGAAACTTCAAAATGAACATTGGTATTGTTCTAGTAACTTATGATAATATTAATTTTCAAATACATCACCACCATGAATATCAACATCCATAACATTATAATGTAGGCAAAAAGATGTTTGTGTTTTTTATTATCTTCTAGTTTAGTAATTTCTAAATACCCCAATCTACATCTTCATAATTTTAGGTTTTTTATTCTCAAATAACACACACAATTGAACTTAAGAATCAATTTCAACATCTCTAATTATTGATCAAAAAAACTCCATTGTACAAATTCTACCCAACTTCTATTAATAATATTAGTTATTTATATATCTACTATTTTTGTAAAAAATTATATTCTCTAGGGTTTTAAAATTATTTGACATTTTTGTCAATCCATTATTAGCTGAAAACATTAAATATATATATATATATATATTCTTTCTTATAATGTCATAAAATTATATATGAATATTTACATTAATTATATTCATCCTTCTGTAAATCTTCTATAGAATCATGATAATTCCTATATTAATATACGATATTTGAACTTCCATATCAACATCACCATAATGAAAATTGAATTCCAATAAATATAAATTAACCAAGTATATTATATTCAACATAATTAATTATAATTCATTTTTTATTATACTATTATGACATTATCTCATATACTACTCAAACTCCTGAAACCCTCATTACATCGAAAATATTTTTCATCAATTTTAGAAATACTGTGTAAATCATCTATGGATCTAAAAAAATGTTTGAAATTTTGATTGAAACATATAAAATACCCAAATAAAATTTCAATTACATTAAATTATAATCATATAGACATGTTTGTTTATTTTATTCTCTTAATAGATGATGTAATTATATTTTGATCATCTGAGCATTTGTCCTTTTGATAATCAATGTTTACCAATATTATTCCAACATGGAAGTGGAAATTTTTATATTATCTTGTACCACAAACATATCATTACATGAATTATCATTAACATTATTGAAAACGTATTCTTTTTATCATATAATGTCATTTAATATATTTTTTATCCTAATTTTTATTGCCCTGACTCCCAATTTGACCCAAGTTTATTCGACTATATTTTGAACCATCGTTATTTAAACCTATTTTTTACCAACTTATCTTCATGTGCATTAATATATACTTCATATATAATTAATTAGGAATATTTGGATATCAAATATCACATATTATAGCTTCAACCATCTTCTTTAGATGTTATTATCATCATTTATTTATCAATCTAAAACCTATTTTATTTTAACCTACTATTCAAAATCCAAAACATTTTAGGTAACTATGATTTATAATAATTTGAATTTAAAATGCATAGATACTATTAATTATTATCTAATCCAATTAAATATGTTTTTCTTCCTATCACACATTATATATTCATCTTCTATAGACCACATAACTCATCTATTTATGAAATTCTATTATGGTGGTGCTTCTATTGGTGTAACTCAATTATTATTGCACACTATTCGTGTTCAAATTTACATGTATTTCTCAAATTCTAAGGAATGTTTCACATTAAATTCCTCAAGGATTACATTTTGTTCCTTATGGGAATCTCCCATTGTTACTCCGATTTCTTCAGTGAAATTAATATTATTCTTTATGCTAATAATACCAAATTCTTAATATATTCATCGAGTCACTTCATGTCACCTAAAAGTATTCTCAAGTACAATTTCAACCATAAACAAATCATCTTATGTTCAAATTCATTGTTATTATACAATGATTCAAACTTGTATAAATAGTTTTTTACTTCATCAAACATCTTCTAGTATTTTTTTATTTGGGATCACATCTATTGGGAGATAATCTGGTTACATCATGTGATGTATTTTCTTGAGAAATTAAATTTGGGATTCATAAAAAGATTAACAACAACATCTTATCATTTCATCAAAATCATCACTTCTATAAAATGTAAATTATAAATTAATTATTTAATTTTATATTATCTGAATAAATGAATTACCAATAATTAAATCATAAATAATCATTGTTTGAAATTTTCAAATTTATATACTACATTTAGATATTTTTATCTCATTTTGATTGTCTTCATTGATCAGTAGCATCAACTCTCCTTTTATAAATTAAATTAAATGACTCATTTACTCTCATTATATAGATAAATCATCCAGATAGCCTCAAGATCTGCGACTAAATGTATGTATACTCTCTTTATATAGTTCAACATCATGTGAATTCTATTCCAATTTACTATCTAATATCTATCCCATACAAAACACCTTTAGCTTCATCAATCTCTTTATTATTTTTAAAAATACTCATTGACTTCACTACAAGACGTTAAAAACTGATGAAACACATCATCACTATAAATCCCTATGTACATAAATAGAATTATGGTGTTCATCAACAAGAAGATATTAAAGTATATATCATCTCAAATAAATTTCAATCTATAATGTTGGACATGTTTTAAGTATTCTTGGTTGTTGGATTTTTTAAATGATATATACTCATTTGAAATGATGTATTGTGTCATATCATTATTCTAAAACACTCTTGTGTATATGGATTATGAATCAAATGATGTGAGGAAATTTATTTATTTATTCCCAATGATACATCATGATGTATTTGAGGAAGAGATATATTTTATTTGAGTTCCTTTGACCATCATATTATAATTTAAAAATATAGTTAAGGGTTTTCATAGGTTAGAGAATGGGCTTTAGGTTTATTATAAATTATTAAATAGTATGTTGTCAAAATAATAGTGATTTTATATGAAATACAGATCATATTTAATAGTAAAAAATCAAATTTTTAGGTAAATAGTGAAAACCTATGAAACATATTATCGAAGGGTAGGAATCTATGCCCAATTTCAATAGATAGTATATCTTTAGAATAAATATTAACACAAAAAATTGGTGGGATGAATAATTCTAGGACACTATATAACATTATAACATGTTCATAATAAATCATTATATGTATAATGTAATAGATATATTTAATCATATAAAAATTACTAACAATAACATGGATAAAAATGTGAATTGAAGGAGGTATATAAGAATATAATGAATTATGTTAGATTATCAAAAAATGATTGATATATAAACTGCGTGGTAAGTACCCATGATATAAAGGGGAGTGGATTAGTATTTTTATAATGAAATAAACTTATTTCATTACAAAAAATAAAAGAATGTATGTCAAAATATAGAGTGATTTGAAATTGGGAAGGGTCATGGGATAAAATCCTCTTACAATTATTATAAAATCAATATTATGAATAAATCATTTTGAGAATAATAAAAGGTCACATAAATTCCTAAAAAAAATAATTATAAAATAAAAAGAGAAGTCAATTTTGAATTTCATAAATGTTTGTAAAATATACAGGAGGAATATATGATTTTAAAATTTTAGAGATATAAGTTATATACGCTAGCCTAGTTATTAAAAATGTATAAGTAAAAGTAATTCATATATATAAATAATTTTAAATTTAGAAGTGAAATATAAAGGACTGAAAAATTAAATAAATTAATGTAGAGTCAAATATAAGAATTGACGCAATAGGTTATTTAATTGTATGCGAACCTACATACCTTGTGTCTTGTATGGGTTTTACATGTTTAATAAATTTTTATAAAAAAATATTTATTAAAATGACACTAAAAATTTATTTTTTATATTTTCTAACTAATTTATGATAATTTGTATTTACAGATAGATAATTATTTTGATTTCATTATAGATATAATACACAAAGAAGTGGTTTTATGATGAATTCCACATCTGTTTCAATATTCATTTATTGATCGTTATTCTCTATTCATGAGTTAAATTACATATAATGTATTAATATTATATATAATTGAATATATATATATATATATTATGATACACTAACTACTCATAAAGTAAATGATAAATGAAATAAGAGGCATCATCCTTTAGGTTGTAAAACTGACCATGTAATGAGGTTTTGATATATGAGAGTGATAAGATATTTATACAATTTATAGTTTTTATTAATATTGTAAAAATAACTATTAACTTTTTTATAAATAATAATCATTATTATTGGATGTATTTTATTGGGTATAAAATATATTATTATTTACATAATTGGAAAAAAGTGATACCGTCTTTATTTCTTCTAATAACACACCTCATTTTTTATGTGTTTAACTCCATGAAATGTGGGAAATATTCTGATAAGAAAAAACCCACGATGAGAAGAATTATTAGTAGATCAAATTAAGTCTGATGTGAGGTTATTGAAGATTTTATTTAAGTTATTTTTATGTGGGTGAGATGGGCTATTATAGGTGGAAGGTTATGTGCTTAGTGGAATATATATGGATATTGAATAAGAGTGGGGTAAATATGTGTTTTGAAAGTTATAAAATATTTCTGGTTCTCTTTTATCTGTCAAATATTATTATTAAAACCCCTCTATCATTTTTAATAATTACTGATCTATTAATTTTCCATTAAAATCCACCATAACATGAAATATAGGCAATAAAAAACACAGAGGAATTTCAAAGCATCAATCATAATGTGGGTACCTTATCCTTACTGGTAATGGAAAAAAATTTATTACATAATTTATTCAACATTGTGGGAAATTTATTATAACATTAAAATGGTAGTTTTCATCCTCAAATGAAAGAATAATATCTATATTATTGTATGATAGGGACAATATATGTCCTTTAACCTATTTCAGGCATCAATAATTCTCTCCATATAGTTCATCAGTTTCATGATCGGAATGGGATTGGATTATAAAAGTAGGCTATTATTTTTAAATATTCCTCCACAAATAACTCCATAATGGGATATTCCTTATCCATAGAATGTTTATAAATCATAAAAATTATGATCTTCTTCAATATTCAACATCTCTTCTTCTATTAGAATATGATCAAAAACACTATGTGAATTTTAGATATTTTTTTAAAGTAATCTCAATCGAATATGAAATCACAATGTCTCTATTTTCTTATACAAGCATGGAATATATAATATTATGTTGAATTGGTCTTTATTATTTCTCAATAATCATACATGAAAAATGAATATTATAGTTCTTTTTTTTCTTTTCATTCTTCTATTTTGATTCAATTCTTCTCCTTTCAGGACGAAGTTTTATCCATCTCGATTTGAAAGATAAAAATATTTTATATTGGATTTTAATATCATTTATAAATCATTTTCATTACCACATGGAAATAGTCAATGTCCAATAGTATCAATAGTATTAGTGGCTCAATAAATAGAGTCCTCTAATCTATTTAATATATTTATTGACATAAAAAATTAGAATCACAAGAAAAATTCCATTTTAAAATATAGAAATTTCCCTTTATCATCATCATATGAAATTCTGAAATTTAAATTCTGACCACTAGAAGCTTAAAAATACTCAATGTATGATCATGATAATTAATTTTAAATAATATAATTTAAAATTTTAGAAATATAATTCCATGATATTATAATTAAGTCACAAAAAGTTGTTTCATTAATTATATATTGTCCAACAATGTTTTTATATTTATTTCATTAAATAACAAAATAAGAATCAAATATTTCTTTTTTTATATAATTTTAATTTCTTTCAATATCAAAAAATTCATATACTTAAATTACTAACATACTGATTAAAATATCTAGGGATCACTATAGTCTTAACTTGTGTAGGTTCTTTAAATTTAAAAATTCATTCTTACACAATGACTTGTACATGTGATTTAGGTTTCTCTTATTTTCTTTGTAAGATTTATTAAAATATACCAATTAATTTGAGGAACCTTGTTATATTTATAAACATCAGTATACTTTAAAATATATTTATATTGAAAAATTTATTATGCATCAAAAGTGTTTTCAATTTTTTGTTGTGGTCCATTAATAAATATATAATGCATTAAAAATATATATATCACCCTGAAATACCTATGTGGGAAAAATAATATATATCAAAATGTTATACAGTCTTTTGTCGATTTGATATTAAATCTAGGGAAATATATTATATGTTTTCAATGATATAACTTATAGTTCAAATATATTATTCAGGCACTAAAATTACTTACACAAGATAATTCTTCACTATAATTCAATAACATATGTATTAAAAAAATATACATATACAAGAATATATAAGGATATATTTTTTTCTTCGAATATGAAGGAATGATATACGCATGCACTACATTATCCAATTTTTAAATCCAACAATGAAATTCTATAATTATTTTTTATAACATAAAAAAATTATAAATTCCCCTCATTGAATTTTAAATCACTACTAATTAACATAAAAAATCTATTAATCACTTTTAAAAAAGATAGAATATTACCAAGATTCATTCTACCATAATTCCAATGTCTTGTAGTATATCAATACATGTATTTGAGTAGCTAAATAACACATACTAATTAATGAATACCATTATCATATCAGCCTTCCCAAATCAACATCAATATAGTATTCTTCACTGATAAAATAGTAGTATTACTTATTACTCCATTGTTCATTTAACTATACTTAATCAAGCCTTTGTTCTATATTATCAAAACTTAATCCCAAGTCTAAATGTTTTCAAATATGTCCAAAATATTTGACAACATTATTGTTGATTTTTCATCCCACACCAATAAAAACATCATTTAATTAAATCCAAATTTTCTCAATAATAATCTTATTTTAAGGCTTCCATCATAGATATATTAATATAATAACCATATGGGGTGAGATAATATTTTTCCTCCATTAAATTCACATATAATGGAAGTAACTAAATTAAATAATTTTCTAAAAATATGTGGAAATGAAAATATGAATAATTATTTAATATTATATACAATTTAATTCAACCCATCCACTAGTCATTGAAAATCGTAGATTCATCCTACACTACTTTTCCCATTAGTACATGTGTTTCATTATATACATCATTATTGGGATCACAATCTATTTCCAAATACATATTGATAGATTAAAATTTATAAACTACATCATACTTGTTGATAATATTTAATTAATTAATATCTAATGGGATCATAAATCTCTATATTCAGATGTATTATCTATACCATTAAATGCCTTTATCAAAATATATTCTCATCAAATATTTTATTATAACCTTTATTAACAATAAATATAAACATAATATGATAATATAAATACTTATTCATATTATAACATCATTAATGATTAGTAATTCCATTTTCAATTTGTTATTGTCAATCAGTTTTGATAGATGACCCCAATTTAATTAAAAGAAGGATGTAATCCAATATCACATAGAAACGAGCCTTAAATCAACCAATAGTAAGTCTATGTGAGAAATGGACAATGTAGAAAAAAGAGTGATGAAGTGAGGTTTTAATTCCATTTTTAATATATTCAACCTGTGGTTCAACACTAAAATATATTTTATTAGGTATTATACACTTTTTTTGACATAAAAATACATTTAAAAATCACCATGAAACACAACAAAAAAAATTAGTGAAATAATGATAGACCACAATTTCAGTTCAATATACACCCATCTTATCACAATCAGATTCATTTACATAGGTAATTGGAATTGGAAAAATTGTTTTCATACATAATCTTTCACTATTAAAGTATTCTCCCAATTTTTTGATTAACAAATATTATATTCATTTCATATAAATTCTATTCTAGGTTCCCCTCACAGGATGTAATCCAATAATCATCATCATGGTTCGTATTCCTTATAGAAATCCATAATGAATCACTTTATAAACACTGAAATTATATGTGAAAAAACTAACTACTCCATGATTGATAAATCTTCATGTTGTATTATTATTACATCATATCATATAGCTCTAACGTTTTATCAAAAAATATAATTATTTAACAAAAAATGGTTTTTTTGTAGTATCCATTATCTATATTATTTTTATGATTGGGTATTATAGTTTTCTATAGGTATTTTGGTGTGGTGATATAAATGGAAGATCATTGAATTATGTTTTCTAAAATTTTGGAAGTGAAATCAGTCATCAAATGACCATAAGTGTCACACTATAACTTCATGTGGAATCCAATATAAATATAAAAAGTCCATAGATATTTGTATATCTAATATTAATAGGAGTCATTTAAAATTGAATATAAATGGTATAACCTACACAATATAAGATATATCCTGAGGTGACTTTACAAGGGTGATAAAGCCCCGTGTGCGGCCAACGAGGGTGGGGGGTGTAAAGGCCCATGGGAAGCATAGGTTGGCTAATTCCTGAATAAGAAAATAGTTTTAGTGTTCAAGGCTATAGAACCTTTGGAGGAATGTCTCACTAGGTTAGGGATGACTGTAGTGGAAAGGGGAGTCCTCCATAACCCTATCAATATCACTGTGGAGGTGATATCACACCTAGGCATATAAATCCTAGTAATGAGTCATCCCATTTTGATGGTGGACTAGATTTCCATCAGGGCTCCCCCACATTCCACCCACTTATATTATATCAACTCCACTCAATATCATTTCATTGATCTTGATACCCTACTATAAGTCGACCACCATTACCACCATCTCTCTATTTGACCCATTATCTTCAAAATCTGACTCCTGAAGCTCATTGTAGGTCTAGACGACCCACTGGACCACAAATTATCACCCAAGAACACCGTAAGTGTCGCTAAACTGCTGTGTCCACCACTATGTCACCCCCTAAAAAGATCTTCTTCCTACCTTCATCCCCTCCATCACACTAGATGGCCACATGATCATCCATTTCTTCTCCTCTAGCCATATAAGAGGCTATATGATTATAGAAGCCACCCATCACCATCTCCATTGCCTCTACCATTGATTCACATATCTTCCTCACTATATCCACACCTCCACCTTCGAGAACCTCTAGTGCATAGAAAGTTCGTATGAAGGAGGAGATCGCCCAAACACTCTATAGTGCTGATACACAGATTTTTCCCTTATCTCCCTCCAGGTATGAACCATGAAGATACCAGCCTCCAAGGAACATGACCCAATATTTCTATTGATCACCATTACAAAATATCTAGGGAAATTACATCACAACAAAAACACATGTGTGGACTCCATCCATGAGGTTAATTCAGACCTTCTGGTAGCCCTGGTGTGATCTGAAAATCATTAAGACCCCCCATTCATGTGGGGGGGGGGGGGGTTGATGAGAACGACACCAATGGACTCTCCCTCTAAATATTTATGGAGGTTATTCTCTAACATATTCTATATTTAGAGTACACCACTGAGGGAGGGAATCCACCCAATAATAACTGATGTTTAATTTTCTCCTTCCATCTTTATTGTTTTGAATTATTTTGTATTTTATTTTATTAATTTTTTTCATAAATTTTCATTTCATTTAATTGTAACTTAAATATCATTTTTAATTTCAATACAATCCATATATTTCTTTATGTATTGTTCCACCATCCATCTTCTTCTACTATTAATATTCTTCTTTTAATTATTATTATTATTATCATTTTAAATATAAGTATTAATAACAATATTTTTATTATTATTATTATTATTTAAACAATCTTTTTTACTTATATTATGTTTGTTTTTATATTCTTATTCAATTCATTTATTTTATTTCTTATTTAAGTTTATTTTGTTTCTATCCCGCACCCTCTCATCCCAAATTAATATTAATTTATTTTTTACATTATAAATATTATTATTTTTATGTTTATTCATTAATTAATTTTACTATACATCTCCTTCTCTTATTATATTTATCCACCAAGTGATCACTTACTCTCTGAAATGAGTGGCTAACCCCAAGAGATGTCATGTAGGAAATTCAAGGGGTTCTAAAATGTTACATAAAAATTATATTATGTTTTTATTAGATTTGAGTAGCATTCAGGGTGATTAAAATAACTCCTTTCTAGTGATTTACCCAAAATGACATTCAACACAATCTATTTAAATTTTTTTAAATCTTTATTCCCTATCCCCATTGGATATCCCTTCAGATGAATGTGTTGAGCTAGTCAATTGATGAAACTTCATCGATAGAGTATGGTCATTGAAGATAAAACACCTTAGAACTAGGTGTGTCATTTTCCATGATTATAGGAGGGGCCGTAATTTATATTTATTATCCTCTCGAATATTCCACAATTTGTAAATATATAATAGTAACTTAAAATGAAAGGTTATTTTTGATTTATCAAACCATCATCTAAATAGTAAAGGTGAATAATGATTGAATCCAAAGATGAAACCAAATCCAAATCCTTTCTTCCTTTACTCATTATATTTAAAATACAATATTTCATTCCTTTTAAAAATTTAATAAAAAAATTATTATTTTTTCTATAAATAAATAATGAAACAAAAAATATATTTTTATGCGAATTAGATTATGTAGGTGAAAAAATGAAACTTCTATTATGAGATGACCATGTTTGGGAATTGTGCTACACTAGGAAAAATAATTTTATTTTTTCCATGCCCCATGATTGTTGTGTGTCAAAACATGCACTATTTCAGGGGATCCAATCTTATGATTTCATAAATTTTATATTTTTAAATTTTATATAGTTTTTATTTTCATCAAAAAAATCAAAACAGATCATAAAAAATTAATCATTAATAATAAATTAAAATGATTGTTATTTGGAATGGACTAATTGCTCACAGGTGTATGAACTAATTGCTGAATCACCCTACTATTTTGAAATAGATGATTCCAGTGGGATTGAAATATTATGGGAGGCAATAGCAAAATTTTCAAAGAGGAGTATCTCAAGGAACTAATCCATGAGATCAAGGAGACACTATATGATTCAGAGATCAAATGACTGGATAAAGTATATAGTAAATTCTTGGAGTACATCCCAAAACTTATTTAATAAGTGTCCAATAAATAGGAAGTATAATCCCCATTTCTTCCCAATGCCTTCAAATAAGTCCCTCTGGATGATTTGTAGAAGAAATTGGAAAAAAACAAATTAAAATATGATATTAATTAGCCTGGAGAAATTTTTAATGTTCTCTATTTCCACATGGATTTAATTACTACATATTTCTAAGAATAATCTGAGATACCAAAACCTAAACCTAATGATGTGACACTTAGGTTCCCTATATCACCTGAAGAAAAAGTGGCTAATGATTTTCCTATAGAGTTATATGTGAATGATTAACAAGAATTGGATGGATTATAGAATGCATGTGAAGATAATCATGGTCTATCCAAACCATGAAAAGAAGAGGAGAAAGAACCATTAAAGGTATATTCCACCAAAATGAATGGTTTTTATAAATGGATGGAGGATCCCAACAACCTTACTGCATCCACTGAGAGTGTACTTCAAGAGAGACTCAGCACTGAGGAAGACATTGAACTAAACAAAATTGAGGAGTTGAATAGTTCATTGAATCAAAAAAATTCGATTTTATTGAAATTGAATTGTGTATCACTCAATATTTTCGTTATAATAAATATTTATAAAATAATTTTTATTCCTGATAGGATGATGACGAAACTAAAAGTACATCTATTGAGTAAAACATGGAGCTCCCTAATTTTCATGAACATTACATTGAGGAGCCTCATTAGAAGATCAATTTTTCTAAGCCTATGGAAATTAGAAAAGTGGGTTGTTTTATTGATTTTTAGATATTACTTATAAAAAATCGAATTTTATTCAAGTAAAAAATACATGTTTACTTACCAATTGAACATTCAATTCATGTAGCCCCTTTTTATCTATCACATGAATAATAATATATAGGTGAACATGTAACAACTGATTCAAGGGTGATTCATAAATTTACTACCACCCCATGAAACCTTTATACACATTTGTAGGGGGGTTCTCGAATCTGTCCATGGATAGTTTCTTAATAACAAGGACGAAGCACAAGCTAGGAAAATACAATTGTGGTGGTTGAAATCAATGAACATTCATCTACCAACTGACATTGGATAACTACTAGAATTACACTCTAGTGGATGTAAAAAACTAGTTCCCACATTGCAGATAATACTGAGACATATGTCATTAATTTAATTTCTAGTAATTTATATTTCCATATTAATTCTTAAAAATTAGTTTAGAATGTATCCTACTCCATTTTATCTTCGTGTGAATAAATGACATGATTCTTGTTCATGGTTGAGTAACTTTCATTTATAAGATCATTATTTTAGAAGAAAATCCCAAAATAGTGGAGGATGGGGACCCCCAAATAATTTCAATATGGAGTTTACTTTTAGTGATTATCATATAAACTCTATTACTTTTTTCCAACAACAAGTTTGGAGCCTTAAAGCTAAAATTTTATGGCCATGCTAAAATTATTCTTTATATGACTTTTCAAAGAGATATGTGTTCCATGTAAACCAAGTGATGAAATATTTTAGATTTAAATTATAATGATATTGAATGATTAAAAGGAATAATTTAATGATTAATGTGAAAAATGTATATTAAAATGATTACTTGGGATTGTATGTAATTTTTAGTTTCATTAAAAATTTAAATTTCCAATCATTTTTTGTTGTTTCAATTTCTCAAATTTATAAGAGTTGATTTTTTATTATTAATAATTCCTTGAGTGACTATCCAATGTTATAATTCTCATTAGTGGGAGTATTTATATACCAAATACAATCAATTTGAGGTTTAGAATATATCACGAGTGATCTTAGGAAATTTTAACAAAACAAAACATTCATTTTTTACATGTCACAAATCTGGTTGTGAAAAACTGATGGAAATGATTGAGACGTATTTTAATAAAACAAATATCCTAAATTTACCACCAATACCTCAATTAATAATTTACCTATAGAGAAAATGAGTGTCCTTGTCCAGAATGATCCATGTCTAAAGACATTTTTATACATTCCCTCTCCAATCCATGTAATTTCATGCTATTTTTATGTTAATGTTTTGGGTTTAAGGGAATGAGGGTGTATGAAGTTTTTTTCATTATAAAGAAGAAGTGTTTGGGTGATTACTATATTAATTATACTATGTTTTTTAATCATTTATTATACCTCAATTGTTTTTCACTTTTGAATTTATAAAAATTAAAAAATAAAAAGAAAAAATAAAAAAAGAAAATTAGGTTGTGATTAAGGAAAACAAAAAAACAACATTACTAGCCAATGATTTCAATAATATATGGTTATGTGTTGGATGTGACTTGTATTCAGATAAAAGAATTATAAATTTGGTAAAATTGAAAAAAACAATTCTTTGAAAATAACATAAAAATTATAAAAGTTGACAAAACATTTAGAGGGTTCATTAATCATTAATTTCACATAAAATAATCATGATTATTTATTTTATTTTTTTGGAGGTTGGTAGTTGTTAAGAATTGAAGACAATAATTTAATTATACATTAAATATTTATATATTTATTTATGATTTAAGGGATAAAACTACCCCATGAGCATTAATTTTAAACATAAATTCCTACTAACCTTATTCCACATTGACATTTGAACATAAATTACAATAAGTCATGATATTATGTTTCTTTTTTAAATATAATTTGTTGTAAGAAGTTCATTTTCAATATTATGGATAAGGATCAAGGTAACATGATATGGACATAGATTTTCTTGAATTTGTTCATTAGAAAATAGTGAAAAGACTCACATATAGGTAAATCATGATATGAAATGCTTAATAATTATAAATTATAGAATATCAATTAATGAGAAGAATATATTTATACAATTTGAAAAGTAGAAACGTAAAATGAATGAATTGATTATTTATTTCATTATTTGGAAATTAAATTGATATTTTCATGAATTTTAAAATTTTTATTTTATATTAATAATAATTTTATTTATTAAATTGAAATTTAAATATTGATAGCATTAGTACCCTATTTAACTCATTAGATCGATTTTATAATTAAGTAGAAGCATGATTTATGTGTGGGGTAATTGAAAAACAAACATTTTTTGAATATTTGTTTATCAAATTTCAATAGTTTTATATGTATTTTAATGATAAGTATAAATTATTTTAAATTTTTAAATAAATACTTGAAAAATTAGATTAAAGAAGATAAATGGTTTTAAAAGAATAAATGATTTTCATTTTTGTATTTGGAATTTATATATGAATCTATGATGAACATATTGTTCATGGTTTGAACATTTTTTTACTCATTGGTATAATTTTTTCTAGTATTTGGAATGTCCTTTGAAGGCCATAAAATAGGGGCCACAAACCACATTACCAGCTTTGATGGGACGGCTTGTCACACCACCCCCAAGATATACCATATGAGCTAGAAACACATTTTTGGTGAACTCAAGTGTGTGAACCATGAGGGTTATTCCCATTAAGAAACATAGGATGGATGATACCCAAGTGAGCACAGACATGTGATGGTCAGGCTTATATAACATTGTGAAAAATGGATCTCTAGGTTGGGGGTGCAACAATGTGATGAGGAGATTCCTCCAGCATCCCATCATCATTGTTTCCCAAGTCAACATATTCTCAAGATTATAGATCCTCGTATGCATCCATCCCATTTTGATGTGTTATGGGAGCTCCACTTCTCTCTATTGTAGATCCATCATGTTTCGTTGTTCACCATTGAACCACCTTTGATCCAGTGCTCTTAAACCTCTATTATAACTCGACCACCATTTCCACCATTTGTAACCTTTCCTTTCTGTATTACAACTATTAAGTGATACTCACTGGATCACTTCAACACTCACTAGATCACCTATGATCACCTGATAACACAAAATAATGACTTCTCCACGATAGCAACTACCATGTCACTGAGTGGAATGCTATTCCCCATGACATTATCAACTCTAGTGCACCGAATAACCCCATGATTGGCCATTCAATATCAAATGGACACATTAAATGATTTAGGAGAATATTAGTCACCTTTCTCCATCTCTATAGCCTCTTATATGGCTTTATCTCTCAGTTCCATCATATTTACACAAACACATTTGAGCTCCTCCGGTCACTAAGAAGGTCAGAGGAAGATATAAATCACCCACAGTTGATATCGTGCATCTCCACTTCCACCTACCAAATTGTAAGCCATGCATGCATGCCAAAGAAGCTGGCATCTACAAACCAATCCAATGTTGGTCACCTTCTATCCACTGACACATCTTGGGCGAACACCCTGCCAATCCCCACGATACTAAGTTATCTCCTTCCAATTGGTTAATTCACTCCCACGATTCTTGTTGTCGGTGTATCAAAATAATGAAGAGACCCCATTCGGGGGGGGGGGTCATTGATAAATATTGGACCTAGGGAATATACCACATCCTATATAATGAGGCTTCAATCTACCTTCCCATGGATCTAGTCAATAGCGCCAAGGGTGGGATTCCACATGAGAGGGATCTCTCCTTCCCCTTTCTTCTTATTTATTAAATTTTATTAAATTTATAGATTTATGTTCTATATTACAATTTACATTAAATTTAACTTAATTAAAAATAAATTTTTAATTAAAATCGATGCATTTAATTTAATTGTGTTCCACCATACGTTTTCATATTCTTTTAATGTTATTCACAAAAATATTATTATTAATTATTATTACAGTTTGAATTATTATTAATAATAAATTATTAATAATATTTACATTATTATTATTATTATTTTAACAACCATATTTTCATATTTTAATTTTATACTTATTATTTTCGTTTTTGTTTCTTTTATTTATTCTGTTATTTTACATTATTTTTTTCTCTCCCCTTTCCAAATCCTTATCTCATCCCAATTATTTTTTAATTTATTTTTTAATTTTCTCATAATCATTCTTTTTAAATTTATTCAAAATTTTGCTTTATTTCTTTCCTCCTCATATTCCATCTATCCAATTTATAATCTCTTACTTTTAAAAATGGGAGGCTGACCCCGAGGCTTGGCTTCTCGGAGTTCATGCTGTTCTTGAATTTTCCTAAATGTCTATTTTATGTTTGTAGTATATTTGTGTAGCAAGTATGGTAATGCAAAAATCTTTAATTTAGTGACTACCCACCAATGAAATGCAACACATTCAATTTTTATTCTTTTATTTAAATCTTTTTTCCCTCTCTCTGTTTGATTTTTTGATGAATTTAGATAATCATTTGATGAACAACTTTGAAAAAATTGGGTTTTCAAAGATGGAACACCCAAGACCAAGGTGTGTTCCTGAACCTAGATTATATAAGGTTGTGGTAATAATATTTCTTCAACTTTCAACAATTCTATAATTCCTAAATATGTAATAGAATTCAATCATGATATAGATTTTGTGGATTATCAAAGCACAATCATGGAATTAATGGAAAATAATTATAGAATCCAAAATAGAACCCAAAGCCTTGTCATTTCTTCCTTAACTCGTTTTTTTATAATTTCATATTTCAAATCATATAGAAAAGTAGAAAAAATGAAAAATATTTATAATTATTTTCACTAAATAATTAAAACAAAAAAAATAAATAGTTTATGTGAATGAGATCATCCACTAAAAAACTGAGAAGCTCACCAAGGTATACATACCTCATCATCCATTGTGATTTAGTAAGAAAAATAACTTTCTTTTTTCAATGCCCCTTAACAGAAAAATTTAAACAACACCCTTTATTTATTCTGTATTATCATTAATTGATATCTTATATAACTTAGCTAGAAATGTATTCCATATTAGTATACATCTCGAATGAGAGGAATTGGACATTGACCTCATAAAATTAATGAAGTCCTCCTGCAAAAGTAATTATATTATAGTTAAGTAGTTTTTAATAAAAAATAAACACTTAATTGGCATGTTCTTGTTTGAGTTTAATTTTATAGTGGAACCATGTAAAATACAAGTGTTCATTATCTCAAAATGTTTTTATTTGGTTCTAATTAAGAATAAAATTTATGGAGTTTTATACAAAATTATTACAAATTTAAATTATCTAAAATGGAAAGAAGAAATTTTTGAAATCTCTAATTCACCCCAACATTATTTTGGTTTTTTGTTTGTTGATATATTACAGAAAGGGGTATTATATGTCAGTCGTTTTATGAATCTATAGAGATATAAATCTAGTTATGGAGAAAATTTTGAAAATAGAGGGAGTGCCCTTATTTTATGGTTGAGAATTCTATATTTTGGGTTAGGGGATCAGATCACAAAACATATATGATGGTATAGATGATTACTCAGCTATAGTATAAGGGTAAAACTAAGTGGTTTCATAGGAGGATCAATCAATAATATGTAAAATGATAGAATATTATTGTATAATGACTCAAAATACATTATGTATGAACTTAATTTTTCCATGTCGTAATGATCTATTAATTTCTAGATTAAATATTTTTTCTACCATTTATGGATTATTATTGAAGATACGAATAAATTGTGGGTGTACATGGCTTGTTTATAGTTCAAAACACTAGCCAGTGGAAGAAAACATGGGGCTGTAGTATTATTATAAACTAATATGAACAACCCAAAAAGTTTCTCCAATATGTGTGGGGAATTTCAGTGGAAAAATAATGGTTTATATTTCTATATCCATGGGCCCAGAGTCGCATGAAATTGTATGTCCACTATATTTTTTAACATATGATAAATGTATTGTTAGCACATAGTTTTCCTAGTATTGCACCATGATAGCGTGAAGGAGGAATTAATGACGTGAGGTGGACATGGGTTTTCCACAGTTCTGACAATCATTCTTCAAAATAATGCAACAAATTATTTTTTGTAGAACTAAAAAAACTCACAAAATGAATTAGAATTTATTGGAATCTGAATAATTTTGTTCATTCTAGTGGATAGAGACTTCTTCCTACCCCCTTTTGAGCTCCCAATATTCCAATAGCTTGGTTAAAAGATACTTTTCAGATCCACACTCTGATTAGATCTTCATTCATCTCATTGGATGTGCACTAGTAAGATATTAATTCATCTTTCACCTTTTTCATTTGTCTTTAACTCAATGGAGTTAATTATATGCTGAATCGTATTGCCTATTTTCGAAGCATTCATCTACTTTAACAATTTTTCATGATCTAATGCAATCCAATGAACGATATTGGAGGGGTGATCATGTACATGAATAAGGTCGGTGTAATACACTTTATCCCTCAAATATGAGATTTAATATAGTATATTCTATTTTTTTGAACATTAGTTTCAAAGTATGTTGCCCCTAAATTTAATTCAGATTCAATTTTCT
The DNA here is from genome assembly GCA_963277665.1 of Viscum album. Taxonomy (NCBI): domain Eukaryota; kingdom Viridiplantae; phylum Streptophyta; class Magnoliopsida; order Santalales; family Viscaceae; genus Viscum; species Viscum album. The sequence continues at coordinate 1,496,406,841 of OY728128.1, read as the reverse complement.
GTCCAAATTGAGAACCTTATGAGCTTCTTAAGTCCCCACCATTTATTTCCACCCCTTGAGGCGTGTTGATAAATTTAATATGTTTTTTAAAAATGTATAAACTGCTAAAACATGTATCTATGGTTTTGGATTAGCTTATATATTCTGATATTAAAAATTAAATGGGTAATTATTGTGGTATATCTCATCTTAGACTATTATAAATTTAATTTGAATTGAATGGATTTGATTTCTATGTCTATGTCCCATATTTAAATTGGACAATATTTACTCTATAGTGATTATATAATTTTAATGAGTTAAGTATTAAATATTGGTTCTTATTAAATATATGACGTTTATAATTGATATATTGTTCATGGTGAACCTTCAGTTATATATTGGAAATGGAAACCCCTAACCATAATATTATGGTACTGGCATGGAATCACTTAATATAATGGATTTTTGTTGTAATGACATCACTTCTTCTATATATTGATACAGTCATGGATACCTTATATGGTGATACGGTAATGGGGACCCTATATTGTGATTTGGTCATGGAGAACTTATTGATCTAATTCTAGCATGTTATCCCAATGTTATGATAGGGGAATAAAGACCCGAGGGACATGAAATGGGAATGTTGACCCATATGACAATCATATTGGGCATGGTGGCCCTTACCATTATGATATCGGGCATGGAACCCCATATTGTGACAGTAGGCATGGAGACAGTTATTGTGATATAAGTGGATGATGAACTATAATATTATATACATGCATGATAAACCTTTTTGATATGCTACAGGTATGGTGTCCCAACTACTATGAAACAGGGCATGGAATCCCCTATTTATTTGAAACTAGTCATGGTTTCCTGGAAACTTATGATAACCATGTTACTAATTATGCATGTATATGTTATGTGTCTATTCCTGGATAGTATCAGTTCCCGTATATTTGGATGTAGAAATCACTACATATACATTAAATATATGATTATAAACATGGTTACTTATTTAGTGAGATTAGTCTTATACTAAAGTAGGTATAGTTAGTTTGGTGTTCTTCATGAAGTAGTGTTGACCCTTTACAGTTTATTTTATTCATTCCATTATTTCCTACAAACTTAAATATTGTATGAATTGATTGGATATTTACAGAAACAATTTCTGGGGGCCTACTATGTTTTTCCCATAATAGATCTACACTATGGATGGAACCCATTTAGATTATTTTGATGAAGTTAGTGATAGGGTAATGATAAGAGTGGTAGATTCCTGAGCTGTCTATTTTGTGGTAGTGGGTAAGCATAGGGCATGGCTATGGCTTATGATACTACAATATTTAATATTTATTATATTTTTTCACTTTTGAAACATGTAATGTATTTTATGCTGGGTTCCATGAATGTATTACGAGTATAGTTAAAACATGACATTATATTGATATATATTAATAAATGTAAGTTATTTTTTCTAGTTGGATTCTTTACCTTTTGATGTCATATATTTGATAGGTATCCAATATTTTTCTATTTACATCACCATTATGTGACATTGATCATGAGTGTATATCCTACCCAATGTAACACCTTATATCATCACTACTAATTGAAAACATCTAGCAAATGAGGAGGCACTCTTAAGGCCATGTGGCCCACCAGCTTGGGGAACCATTTATGTAGAACCCAGGGTGGGACATCACAATGTTGAATCATAGGATATTCATTTCCATATTTACTATATTGAGACAGTATATAGTAGAGTACTAATTATTGGGATTTTAAAATGGTATATGCATAGAATTACTGAACTAAAATTTTAAAAAAAACATATTTCCTCAAATAGAATATATATTATTAGTTATTTCTAATTACATGTAATCTGTTTCCATTGTTTGGGGGACACTCATGATGTTTTTTGTTCCTTATTATTATGGATTATACTGTTTCATGGTAGGATTAGGTTAATCATTCTCATGAACCATCTTAGGTTTATTATAGGATTAAAATTCCATGAATTATTACATTCAATATGGGATATATTTCATTACAGCATGTCAATATTATGTGTTTTGGGCCTGATATATCTTTGATTTGAATATTTTTTGGTTTAAGGGTTCGATAAAAAAAATTTCTCATAGAGTTAATACAAAAACCTATTCATGTTTTTTCTGATTAAGGATACAAAAAATACCCAATGAATTCAAATAAGGAAATTTGAGTCATGGACCATGGGTTACGTTGACTTGAACATGTTATGATATGGATTAAGCGGGCACCACATTTCAGTTTAAAAAGTGTATGTTTACTTATGGATCATACGTAGTGGGCTATTCTTTAAAACCAATAAAAAAATTGTAAATAAATATGTATTCAAAACGACATAAAACATTACTACCTAGAGCTTCACACTGACCCAACCATACTAGAGAAAATTAGGTAGTATCGTTTAGGTTCTATAAAAATCTTCTTCAAAACCCAGAGCTAACTCTTTGTATAGGTAGAGCGGTATAAATATTTAATTGGAAGGATTATACCAATAATATTCATATATTTTTTATTTTTTCACTATTAAATTGAATATGGGGCATTCATATGGATTTTTTACAACTATTCCACCATGACGCACTAATGTCTTGCGGTTTGAGGGAAAGACAACCATGCTCTTGAGGTAGTGGTTCCTAATCCATTTGTGATACAACTAGCAGTTCTACCCATGGAATATCCTCTAATATGGAATGTGATAGAGGATTAATAGTTTCATGGGGTGTTTCTGAGTATTATTTATAATGTATAGGAAGCTATGTCACATTTACCATATGTTAGAGCTCTTACATCGGAGTTTCAACAACTACATCCACTGATTGTTTTAGGTGAGGTTGCACCCTCTTCAATAGAGTAATGGATGGAGATGCTCTTATCTATATTTTAGAATAATCGTAAATCTGTTTTGATGTGATATATGCCCACTACTTGTATTCTTTAAGGATACTCAAAATTCTACTGAGATATTCAGAACCATGGAGGTTAGTTTTTGTATGTGATTTGGAGGATTTCATGTCAAGAATCTATGACTATTTCTTCCTTGAGACACTGAGGGATGATTGTTCTCATTACATCATGAAACATCATTAGGGGTTAAATGATAGTTAGCATCTACTCATTTAATTTCATAAGGCATCCTCTCATGGTACCTCTCTATACTACCAATGAGCAAGTGAAAGTTGGACGATTCGAGGATTCCCTTTGGCATCCTATTTTTTAAGGTGAATATTTTTATATATGAAAATCATGTTTTATATAGTGAACCATTCTCTTATAACCAAGAAACCCCTATGGGATGAAGAAGGCTTTGGCCATAGTGGATTAGAACTCAGACAATGTTGTAGTTTAACTAGTGGTCTGAGGAATCAATTTGAGACTGTGTGTGAGATCACCGATTTCCAGGTGATACCCTAAAACAAAAATGAATATTTTCCCATGTTTATGAATTAATGTAATTAGATTACCTAGTGTTCAAGATACCCCTTCTAGTGACTATGCTACAACTGATTTTGGAAACCTCAGGGTTTTTGTAGGGCGTTCCCATTGGTGATGAGTTGGAGAGTATCTTTATTAGCTCCGTCATTAGGATGACTATTTTTAGCACATCACTTGAATATTTCTGGAGTACATTAGGAAATGAAGTAAGATGATAAGTTTATGGTAAGGGTTTCATGGATTCATATATATATCCCTTGAAGAGTGGGATTTCTCTTGGTTGTTATGATGTAGCACATGAATGGGGATCAAGGAATATTTATTTAGTGTATCCAATATTGAGGGATCATGGTTTTATGATATCTACTATTCTTTGTGTAATTATAGTGTCATCTATTATTATGTCTAGTCTTTTCATTAATGGGGAATCATAATATTTTAACTTATTGTGTTTTTTGTAAAACCCATGTCCTCATGTTGGGTGAACTTTTTGTGTTATGACACTTGATAAACCATTGGATTTATAGTTATAGAGTGTACTCTAGTTACATGAATGACCACATGATTTATAAATCCATTTTTTGTTATGGGACCTCAAAATCTCCATGATTATTATTTTTATTTAATTCTCGAGGAAGGATTGGTTGGTCCCCTATCATTTTTATGTTGAATTTTATATCTGGAGGGTGCCATTAAATTCACCATAGAGTGGTAATTATATTAATAGGGGTGAGTGGGATATCAATACAAGTAGAGATAGACTATATATTCTTATGAAATGTAGAGTGAGAAACTATATTTATAGTGTTTCCAAGGATGATTATGGATTATGTCAGTTTCATTTCACTACCATAGTCAATCAATTCAGGGATGTTTTCCCTGATAGATTTTCTAGACTACCTCCTGAGAGAGAGAGGGGAATAGTTTATTATAGATCATTTTCCTATAGTTTTAGTGGTATCCATTCTTCCTTATTGTATGGATACTATCAAGTTATAAGTTCACAAGATGGGTAAATATAGTGGAAAAGGACAATGGTTTTATATAGCCCAATACATTTACAAAGGGATCACCGGTTCTTTTCAATGAGAATTTTTATGGAAGACCTGAGAATTAATATGGATTAATAGTAGTTAAATAATCTTATTGTGATGAATTTGTATCCCTAACCTTGAATATATGTTATCCTTAACTATATTATTGAAGAGAGAGTTCTATCAATGATTTATATGAGATCATCTTATAATCATGTGTGGGATCAACCATCATATATACCACATAATAAATTCAATAATCAATACAGTTTTAATATGTATTTGGTTATGTCATTCAGTTTCACTAACACACCTTCCATAATCATGGATTTTATAAATAGGGTTTCCATCCTCTATCTGTATTCCATTATAATGGTCTTTATAAATGAAATGTTATTTTTTAATACGAAGAGAGACCATGCTAAAAATATTTACATCATTTTGAATACACTTAATAGAAATTTTTTTATGCTAGTGTTATTAAATTCCATGTTTGGAATGAAATTTTTCACATCTTGGGTCATATTATCTTAGAGGAATGAGATTCATTTGACCCAAATAAGGTTAAGCTATATTTATCTAGGTGCACCCCAAAAAAATCTTTGACATATTGAGTTTTTTAGGGTACGATGATTAATATATATGGTTCCAATTAAATTTCTCACATTTAGAAGAACCTATTAAGTGCATGAATAATATTAGTGTGTAGATTATATGGTCTGAAGCCTATGAAAATGGATTTCAAGAGCTAAAAGCGATATTGACATTTAGGATGATCTGGAATTTTCATGAAATGGGTATATGTTTTAGAGTGTATTGTGATGCATCAAGGATTGGTATGTGACCATTTTACATGAACTATTTAATTTAACATAATTTATGTGTAATTGTTTTTAATTATATGAAATTATTTAGATACCACACACTCTGAAGATACATGATAATGAGGCTCAGAGAGCCCGAAATGAAATTTTAAACTTTTTTATGGAACATATAGTAAACGTACGAGCAGGATTCTATAACTTTTGAACTAGTGCATGGATCGAAAATAAAAGGGCACCATTGAAATTGGAATTCTGGGATTCACATAGGAAGGACATAACTTCGATCAGAATGGGTTAGATGAAAAAATCAATTTTCAAACTTTTTGGAAAAATAATAAAAAATAATAAAAAGTAATTTTATTTTATTTTCTCACCATTGAGTGGTAGACGAAAACGCTATGGTGCAGTGACAAGGCGATGATGAGGCACATGAAATGGGTATCCTTAATGGGTTGTTCTTCATATGTTACCGCTATGATGTTTCATAAATGAAACAATGTAAGATGCAACACCACTTCATAACAAAAAATGTAGTGACATGTTTCTATTTATTAAACTATCATGTTCAAGAGTGGGGAATTAAATTGTGGTCAATTCCCCAGCGAATCTATGTCGAGCTTCTTCTCCAACTTAGAACAACGAATGCCAGTGAAACATCATTGGCTTCAATGTACATCAAAAATTGATGTCAGAAAAGTGATGAATTGCATCGACCTCTTGAACCATCGAGGACAGGATTCTATGACAATGAACATCAAATCAGTTCGGGGTTCAAACTATTTAATTATTCCCTATTCTTATTCCAAATGATTAATGTAAATTAACCCCCAAACATGTTAATCATCATATTGTGCATTCTTGAGTGAGGGTGACTTCTTTGATGATTTTTCTATGTTGGATTATATTATCACTGCTATTTTTTGAATTAAAATTTCTAGACCTCCCCGCGTTTTAAGAAACTAACACAGAGTGCATGGGCCAACAAAAACAGGGATGGAGCCCATCGACATGTGCATTCTTCATGGGTGAATTCTGGAAATGTAGGTAAGGATAGTTCGAGGCCATTTAATTAATGTTGGCCGCCTTACGATCTCGTAGGTGCACAGGGATTGTGAAATGGACCATCGGAGCAACACCAGTTACCCATAGAAGAAACCGATGGCGCACCGACGCCCACGCCGATCGTGGGTCATGGGCGGGGGGAGTCTGTGTGCCCGTTGGGGTGCCTTAGTTGTAAAGGATAGTGTCCACAGTGGTGGAGAGTTTCATTGCCGACTGACACAGTGTAGAGTTGGCATCCTACGTCTGGGCTGCCCAATAATCGACGGAGGTTGCGACCACTGCAGTCCCGGTGTTGGAGAACCATAACTCCACAATGGTGCCATGTTGACTGGGTCACCCCAAGGAGTCCGTCCATGGGTGATGTTGAGGGTGTGACCAGTTAAACTGGTTGCAAGTGATGTAGACCAGAAGCTGTTGTGCCTGGTTCAGATGAGGGAATCGGACCGTTACGGTAGTCCAGGAAAAACTGGATCACCAGACCCGCATCAGCGGGCTGGACACGCCCCCTCGGGACGGACCCACTATCAAACGGTCCAGACCCACATCCTAAAAGGCCGACACCATGACCAAATGATCTAGTTCTATTCCATACCAGATTAGGGTTTGGTCGACCCCAATCAGGTCAAGTTGGGTTGGACCAACCAGGTCGGACCGGACTGAGACCCTACCGGCCCCCGTTTAACTGAAACTTTATTATATCACAAACCGGGCATCTGATTGATGCAATGTAAGTGGAATTGGAACCCTTGGGAAGAATTAGTCTTTAGGAGATACTCTATATGTGTTTCAGGTAGAGGATGACATATGATCAGGTTAGATTAGTATCGAATCCAACTAGGTTCCTTATTGAAAAAAAATGCCCATATATTATAGATCGGGGGTCTATTCGATGCATCGTATGTTGCATTGGGACCATTACAATGATAAGGAATATAGAGTTACTCTATGTGGTACTTCATGGATTTTGAGTTATGACTGGTGTATTAATGATAAAATCCTCCAAAAATCAAGAGTGCTAAGTGCGGTAATCTGGTTTCTAGTTCTGACATGGAGAATAATAGAGACCCTTTGTGGATCAGCATAATAGAGACCCTTCATGGATTTGCATAATGGATACCCTATGGGTATCAACATAATAGTGACCCTATGTGGATAAGTATTATATTGAACATGTATAGATCATCATGATATCTACCATGTGTGGATCTACATGATAGTAAACCTTCTTGGATCACCAGTAGCATGACTCATCATGGATCAGTTGTAGAGAGACCCATCATGGATCCATAGTAGAACCCCTTTGTGGATAATAATTATATACTCTCAACAGAATATTATGATATAGAATTACGGATAACCATCTTTACTTCTGTACATAAATTATACCTATTTTGAGCTATGTCTTTTATATTGTGCTAAGTGTGTGAGATCTATCATGGTGGTATAACCTTTTTGGTATTTCCTCTATGGTGTTATAATTTGGTGGATAGTTATGAGACCCATGTTCTTATTGGTGTCCCTACTATGTATTTTTATACACACCCCAATACTTTATCCTCCCGAACCTGTTGTGTCTTGTGTAGATTACAAACAGCTTTGACTGGGACATTGGGATCGACGGCCAGATGGTGCTTAGAGGTTGATCGATAGATGAGGTGTGGTACAGTGACATCATATAATGAAATCCACATAAACTTATGGTAAGATCCTTGGAATATGACCTCTAGACCCTGTAAATCTTTTATTGTACTCTCCTTTTAGTTTATATGGTATTCAAGCCCCTTTACTTTCAGTTAACACCTTTCACTCTAAGTGGTGGTACATGGTTGTGGTTGTACAATTTTTTTTAATTTTTTGTTTTCTTCTACAGTTTTCCATATTTTATTTTATATATGATTAAAGGAAATGAATTCCCATTTGGGGATATGCCTTTTTTGAGCCAGTCACCACCCCCTAGAATATGGAAGGCATGCTTAGGGTAGTCATGAAAAGGGCCCCAGGGGACATGTCTTGACAAAGTGGTATCACAGAAGTTATTAGTTCCATTAGAAGATCAAAAAGTCTATTTTTTAACTTTGGGAAAATAGTGTTATGTATTGAGTTTGGATTTCAGTTTGGGGATACCAGTATTGGTGTTTAACCGAGGTATCAATACACTAGGAGGGTAGGTTATGTTTTCCGACATGGTACACAAAAACACTAGTTTCATGTGTTTTGTAAATGTTTTTATCTTGATCTATTTTGATTTAGTTCACTAGGAATAACTAATTAAATTTGGAATATCTATTTTGTTATAGGATGCCTCATCAAAGACACCCTTCCAAGATTCTAGAAATATATCACGATGATGGACACTGAATATTGAGGCGTCGGTGTAGGACCCCTTACAGTGATAGCACCTCTAGTTGGTGCATCTACTACAACACCACCCGTAGAGAAAAAATTTCTACTCACCACACAAGTAGACAATGCACGCCGACTAAGAATAATTCATTAGTTAACTGAAATTGGCCTCTGAGGTTTTGAGGAATGACAGTTCATCAGGTAGTTGAGGATTGGCTTGTGGCGGTTATGAACATTTTTCATCTGGAAGATACACCTACCGACCAAATGGTGGTCCCAACCACCATCATTTTTTAGTGCATGGCATGGAGATGGTGGAGCTTGATGCTCTATAAACACAAGAAGGATAACCATTCTTATTTTTATATTGACATCTTATTTAGGGAGGATTTCATACCAACTACACTACTAAGTGCACATTCAAGAGCTACAAGACCTAAAGTACGATAGCCTGATAGTGAGGTAGTACTCGATGGGGCATATCGCCCTCTCCCGCTATTCCTCCGACCTGGTACATGACCCTTTATTCAGGTCCTGAACATTAAATTAGGGACTTAGATGGGAGATCAGGGTGTTGATTCATTTTCTCAGCATCTCGACACATGCTAATATGTTAGAGAAATATCTATTGGCGGAGAACTTCCTAGCCGAGAAGGCACTGATAGTGAGAGCCATCACCGGATGAAATGTGGCCATGTCATCTATAGCATGTTATAGGAAGATGAAACAAAGGCCCAAGTGGGATAGACCATTTGGAAGAAGCCCCTATCACAGCCCCCATCACACATGGTTGGTGGTGCGAAGCTTGTGAGGAAAAGAAGGTGATTATAAGGACAAAGTTTTTTACTCCTGTGGTCGAAAAGGTCAAATGGCTCGTGACTATCTGACTACCATCACAGATGATCAGCAAGCAGTCAGAGGGACCACCAATATAGTGACAAAGGTTCACCCAAAGGGGTTTTTAGGGTGGCATATGTGGTAGGGGAGCTGGCCGAGTGGTATGTGGTGGATGATGGTTTTAGGTACTACCACCACCACCCCTAGGTGGTCCACCATGAGCTCGTAGAGTATGTGAACAGGGGCAGATCCAACTTTAGGTGATGGAGTTCTATAACCATAGATCTCTTTAGATGATTAGATGTTCAATATGTGTATACTACACCCAATTTCCATTTCTTATAGACAAGGGTGTGAGTCACTCTATCCTTTTCAAGGACCCCATTCGAGGCTTGAAGATTCTGATGGATCCATTGGGTTAATCCTTACTAATAGTGACTCCCATGGGAGGGAATTCAATGATAATGAATTGGTTCTGATATTGTGAGTTTACTCTAGGATGAGAGAGCATCGACTTAGATATTCTTGTACCCGCATCAAGGCCTTACAACGTCATCTTAGGTATAGACTGGTTATCTATAGTTTATGCTCAGATCGACTATTTTAGGTACAAAGTGTGGTGTTTCTACAATGATAGGACACGTCTTTACTTCATATTCTTGAAGAGGACCTTTGTAGCATAGGATGGACTCTCTCTAAAGAGGGGGAAATTAATAACTCACCAGTTGGATAGCCTCACCCTTGGTGTATGGTATGAGTGGAGTTTGGGCTTCCGTTATTGGTGGATGTGTTTGAGTATGTCTTTCTAGAAGATGATCAAATACTACCTCATCATAGAGAAGTAGACTTGTACATTGATCTATACGTAGGGATTACTCCGATATCAATACTAGCTTATCAGATGGATCCTGTGGAGCTCTGGGAGCTGAGTGTATAGTTGGAGGACTTACGAAGGAAGGGGTTCATAAGACCCAGTGTTTCTCCATGGTAACCCCTGTATTATTTTCATGAAGGAATATGGAATATTGAGGCTATGAGTGAACATATGACACCAGAACCAGAGGATTGGAAAAAACAAGTATCCATTTTTGAGTATTGATGATCTTTTCGATCACCAGAAGGGAACCAGGTGGTTCTTCAAGATTGACCTCATATCTAGTTATCATCAAGTTCAGGTACGGGATGAGGAAATAACGAAGAAGAAATTTAGATGATGGTATGACCACTATGAGTTTTTGGTGATGCCTTTTGGTGTCACTAATGTCCTAGTGGTGTTCATGGGAATCATGAATAAGATATTCTACTCTTACCTTAGACGTTTCGTGCTAGTCTTCATTGATAGCATTTTTGTGTACTCAACGACAGTGGAGGAGCATGGGACACACATTCCCATTGTTCTAGATTCACTCTGAGAGAACAAGATTTATGGTATGCTCTAAAAGTTCTAGTTATGGATTTGGTGGGTCCCCATTCTGGGACACATCGTCTTAAAGGTGATAGTTTTAGTGGATCTGGAAAATATAGAGGCTATGCTTTCTTGAGAGCCACCTAGTAGAGTGACTGAGGTGCATAGATTCCTAGGTTTTTCTGGGTACTACCAGAGGTTCATGCACAACTTTTCCAAATTAGATTTACCTATGATAGCTTTGATTAAGAAGGGAAAACCTATCTTGGGCATATAGAGATATGAGTAGAACTTCTAGTTGCTGAGGTAGAGGTTGACCATTACTCCCATCTTGAGGATTCCAGAGGAGTGAATCGACTACGTGGTAAATTGTGATGCATGAGGGACTGGACTAGGTTGTTTCCTTATGTTAGATCAAGTAGTGATCACATACAACTCATGGCATTTGAGGCTGCATGATTTAAAGTATGCGACCAATGACCTGGAGTTAGCAGAAGTGGCCTTTGCCTTGAAGATTTAGTGGCACTAAAAGATGGGTGAACAATTTATAGTCTAATCCAACCACAATTATCTCACGTATATCTTCTAACATAAGGACATGAACATGAGGTATTGGAGATAGCTGGAGTTCCTCCATGACTATGGATGTAGATGTTCTATACTCATAGTAAGAGGAAAGTGGTGGTAGATGTGCTCATCAGGAAGTCTGGTTTACATCTACTGAGTGAGGTGATAGAGAAACTAGCCACGATGTAGATAACCTTCAAGAATGATTACGATGGAGCAGCTTACCTATAGTCAATTACTATCACTCCCTCAAATTTAGTGAGTTAGGGAGGCACAATTTGTGGATATTGACTCTAGGGCCGAATGTGCTCATATATCCTCAGGACAGGCTCCTGATGGATTCTCGATAGGCAGGGAGTACATCATTCTTTTCAGAGGATGCACCATAGTACCTGTGAAATTATGGGAGGTGGTGTTGATGGAGTTCCATACATCCCTTGGTTGGTACACCATAGTGTGGAGAATATGAACTAGGACCTCTAACGATTGTACTATTTTCCATGAAGATGTAATTGGGGGCAGAGTTCATTTCCCGATTTATCACTTGTCACCAAGTGAAGGCCAAGCATCCGGTCCCAGTAGGCATGTCACAACCAAATGTGGTACCAAAATGGAAGTGGGATGGTATCTACATGGACTTCTAGATTGTTTTATCACACACTTACAGAGGTAATGATTCTATATGGGTTATCATTGACTGTCTCACCACATCAGACCACTTTCTACCCATCTGAAAGTAGGGATTAGTAGAGGGATTGGGATGCCTCTTTGTCCAAGAGATGGTGAGACTTCACGGAGTGCCTAAGACAATCATATATGACTATGATACATTCTTTACATATCTATTTGTAAGGGTTTATATGAGGCATTCAGGACTCAGCTATACATGGGAACCCCTATTCACCCTCAGACGAATGGTCAGATGTAGTAGACCATGCAGTCCTTGGAGGACATTATTCATGCTTATGTCCTGGATTTTGGGAATATGTGGGATGAAAACAAACTACTAGTGGAGTTTTTGTAAAACAATATCTCCCACTACACAATTGGCATGGCAACATTTGAGGCCTTGTATGGGTGGCCATGCAGGTCGCCTTTATGCTGGATAGACCCTGGGGAGTCAACACTCATGAGTCTAGAGTTGGTATGGGATGACAATGAGAAGGTGAAGATAATCTAGGAGAGGGTGGGGACTACAAATATTAGGGAGAAGTCTTATGCCAAAAGGAGATATAGACACTTGGATTTCAAGGAGTAATACCATATTTTCTTTTAGGTCTCTCCCAAATTAGGACTGCAGAGATTTTGATGTGGTTGCAAGTTATCTCTAAGGTTCATAGGACCATTCAAAATTCTCAGCAGAGTCTGCAATGTGGAGTACAATTTAGCTCATCCCCCATAGATGCATAGGGTGTGTGATATTTTTCACATGTTGCAGCTGAGGAGGAACATGAACGATCCATCACTAGCCATCGATTCGGGCAAGCAGTACATTGATGATGGGTTGACATTTGAAAAGTTCCTTTTGGAGATAGAGGGTAGATATGAGCGGGTCCATTGTGGGAAATAAATTCCTATGATGCACAGTAGGTGGCAACATGATAACCTCCAAGAGATCTCATAAGTTCAAGAGTCTAAAATATGTGTTCATCACCCATATTTATTTGATTATCCACTGTATTTGGATTTCAGTGTTTTAAATCACCATGGTGAGGAGAATTTAATGTCCTAAAATCATTGTGTATTTTTTTTAAATTACATGGAATTGTATCAAGACCACACGATCTGAAGGAATATGATTCTAATTATATGATATCATGTAATATAATTTTTTCCCTTTTTAATGTATGTTCAGTAAAAGAGTGAACAATATTTTCTAATGTACAAGGTGCGGGTCGACAAAAACAAGGCATGGGCCACTTCAGCATGCGTGTCCTTCATGGGTGAATTATAGAAAAATTAGAATGGGGATTGTTTGTCTGTCATTATAAAGGTGGAATCCTATCAATCCCTTAGGTGAAAAAGTATAGACAAATAGACAACCAGAGCAACACTATTGGCCTGTAGAAGACAGTGTCGACACATGCGGTGGCCTACAGCTACCGTGGCTGGGGTGGTCATGGCCTACTTCGCCCTCTCGGGTGGCCTGGATTTGGGTCGTGGAATCCACTTGATTCCATTCGATTCCCCACCTCCCCACCAGTGTGGTGTATCAATAGGTGCCACACCTCACTCCACATGTGGTCGTGGGCCACCATCGGCGCCGACACATTCTTCTGCATGCCACCTGTGGTCTGTTTCTCGATCCATCTACTACTACAGGATCATAAGGCTTTCACCTTTACAACGATGAAGACAAACTCCCTTTTCTAACATTTCATGAATTCCCTGATGATGAATGAACATGCGGAGGGGATCAGGCCTTGTTCGTGTAGGACCGATCCCTCCGTGTTAGCAGTTTAAAAACATGCGGTGATTCGTTTATTTTAATTCAACTAACACAAGTGATAATTTAATCTTGGATAGAGAAATACCAAAAGAAGTCACCCTACCACTAGAATGCATGATCTATTGATTAAATGTTTTTTGGGTTATTACACGTTCATCATTTTGAATAATAACATATACATTTTAAATATATCTAAACATGAATCATCATAAATTGGTTTTTGTTGCATCTTGTCCTCATGGGTTCAACATGTCAACTTCATTCATTATTTCACATCTTCATTCTTTGAGGTTCCTTGAAGTCGAAGAAATTATGCAGCCATTCGTCATTCTTCATTGGAGAGGAAGCTCGTCGTAGGTTCACCAGGGAATTTCCCATGACTTTATTCCCCACTCTCCAACATGTTAGTTTAATAAAAAGAAACATGTCACATATTTTTGATATGCTGCGACTTTGCATCGGTATGGTGTTTCATAAATGAAATAGCGAAGAAGATATGCTTTCACAACATGCCAGTAAGGATACACATTTAATGTTCCTTGTCTTTGCCTCGTCACCACTCCATAGAAAATCCGTTCACTACAAAATGGTGGGAAAATAAATTAAAATAATTTTTTTATGTCATATTATTATTTTTCGGAAAAGTCCAAAAATTATCTTTACTGTCTGAACCTTTATGGTCGAAGCTATGTTAATTATAGGAGAATCTCAACATTCTAATTTCAATGCTTCCATCATATTTTTTATCCAAGCACCGATTTAGATTTTATATAATCCTTCTCACTCATTTACTGAACATACCATAAAAATGTTCAAAATTTCATTATGGGCTCTCCAAACCTCAAAATCACTTACCGTCATAGCTTGTGGTCTTGAAATAATTCATTATTATTTAAATAAAATATTACATGGAAATTTTAGGAAATTAAATTCTTCTCAACATTGGGCTTTACATTCCCAAAAGAAAAAAAACAAAGGCTAATCTAACAAATGGGGGGACTGAGAGAAAACATGAGCCTCTAGCTCCCATATGCTATCCTTGAGGTTTCGGTTCTTTAGACAAATGTGAACTATAGGAATCAAACATCCACAAAGGACCTTCTATTGTTGATCCTCTATCTCCACTAGAAACTTGGAAAATGTCACCCCATCATCAATGTCCATCTCTCCCCAGTTGATGGTGTGGGATGGATCATGCATGTACCTCCTTAGCTAAGACATGAGAATTTTTTTTGCACCTGGTGTATCTATGGGGGAGAGGCTATGCGATATGCAACCTCACCAACTCTGCTTAGAATATGGAATGGTCTAAGAAAACATATAGATATCTTTCCAACCAACAAATATATTCAATCCAAGTTAGGGAGAGAGCCAAAGAAAAACATTGTCTCCGTCCTTGAACTCTAAGGGTCTTCGTATCCAATCGATATAAGACTTCACCCAGCTCTGTTTAGTCCTCATTCGATTCTGGGTGATCTGCACCTTCTCAGACTTTTCCCATACCATCTCTAGTCCCATGATTGTTGACATCCGTCGGTGTGTCCATTATAGAGGTGATCTGCATGGATGCATGTACAATGCCTTCAAACGGTGCCACTCCAATAGTGGGGTGATAGCTATTGTTGTATGAAAACTCCACCACTAGTAGGTGGTACTCTCAATAGTGTCCAAAATCTAGGACAAAAACATAGAGCATGTCCTCCAAGGTCTATAGGGTCTTCTTGATCTTACCTTCTGTCTGATGGTGAAAGGTAGTGCTCAAGCACAGTTGAGTCCCGAACGTCTCCTGTAATACCTTCCACAACCAAGATGTAAATCGTGAATCATGGTCTGAGATGATATTTAAAGGAACCCTGTAATGTAGAACTATCTCCAGGATGCAGATACGTCTTAACCCTCTACCTATCCCTACTCCTGGATGGGTAGATAGCAGGTCGACATGGTGAGTCATTCAACAATCATCCTGATTGAATCGTGTCCCCATGACATGCATGGTCACCCCATCACGAAGTCCATGGAGAAACCGTCCCACATCCATGGAGGTACCTCATGTGGTTATTCCATGCCTGCTAGTACTTGATGCTTGGCCTTCCCGTGCTGAATAGTGAGGCATCGTGAAACAAACCCTTCCACTACGTTCTTCATCCCATGCCACAAATACAGACACTGAAGGCCCTGGTACATCGTCGCCAGATTAGGATGTAATTCCAATGGGGATATAGGGAAATACCTAAAAACCTACTCTTGTAATGTTACCGGTACTGCAATACATCTATTGAAATGGATTAATTTCTTCCCACATTTCAATAATAATTCACGTGCATGTCTTTAAGATATCTGATCACGTCGGGCATCGTAGTCAACATCCACATGATGTGCCTCCCTAAATCACTGATGTAGTGGGAGAGTGACTGTCATAGAATATAGGTAAGTTGCCGCATCATTGGAAATGAAAGATATCGACATTGTGGCTAGCTATTCCATCACCTCACTCTACAGTTTTAAACCAGACGTCCTCTTGAGCACATATGCCACCACATTTCCCTTCCCATGAGTATAGAAAAAATAAAAGTCATTGTCCTAGATAAACTTCTTTCGTCATTACAATCACATGTTCATGTCCTTCTGTGCTATGATATAACTGAGAAACTTATGGTTGGAGTATACTATAAACTGTTCACCCATCATGTATTGTCATCACATCTTCATGTAAAAGACCACTGTTGATAACTCCAGTTCATGGGTCGCGTAGTTCTGCTCATGCTAACTCTACTACTGTGAGCCTAGGTGATCATTACATGCTCCTGCATCAGGAAACAACCCAATATGGTCCCTGATGTGTCACAGTATACCACATAGTAGATTCAATCCATTCAAAGCCATAATAAGGGAGCATTGGTCAAGCTCTTCCTGAGTTTCTGGATGCTCTGGTGGAATCTCTCTATCCACATGAAGGTATTTTCCTTCATAATCTAAACTATCTTATGTGCTTCTACTATGGAGTATTATATTTCAAACCTCTGATAGTTCCCATCCAATCCCAAGATACTAAGCACCTCAGTCCCTCTTCTGGGTGGATCCCGAGAAACCACTACCTCTATCTTCATCGGATCGATTGAAACTCCCGCCTTCGATATGATATGTCCCTTAAAGTTGACATCCAAAATCCAGAACCGGAACATCATGAGCTAACCATTAAGTTGGTGTTATTGGAGTGAATCTAGGACTATCCATAGCTGTGTAGTGTGATCCACCAATGACAATTAGTACACCAAAATTTCATTAATGAATACTACCGTGAAACGATCGAGGTAAGGATGGATGATAAGAATCATGAGTCCCAAGAACACTGTTTGGGAATTAGTCATGCCAAAAGGCATCACCAAATACTCATAGTTCCAGTAAGCGCATATAATGTATGTATTTGGTATGTCATCATCTCATACCAGAAGCTAATGATATCCTGATCTGAGGTCGATCATCGAGTAATACCTTGCACCCTTAATACGATAGAAGAGGTCATCAATACTCTTTAGTGGAAACATGTTCATCGTGGTCACATGGGTCAGGAGTTTGAAGTCCATGAATTGTCTCAATATCACAACTAACTTCTTGGAAAACAACTCTAGGGATTCTCATATAGAAACACTAGTTCTTACGAACCCCTTACTCCGCAAGTCCTCCATCTGTACTCCCATTTCCTAGAGCCCTGAAGGAGCCATATGATCTTCAGTTGTATATGTCAGCTTCATCCCCAGCTACAGATCGATCCAAAAGTGTACCTCTTTTCAAGGAGGTAGTCTGAGGACCTCTTCTGTAAAGACATCGTCATACTCATCCACCACTACAGGAAATATCAGACTCCTCTCATCCACCGCACTAAGGGTGATTTTAGCCAATTGGTGAGTGATCGTCTACAACCTCCTCCGTGAATATCCATCCTTTTCTGAAAAGGTTACCTTATCAATAGTGAAATAAAACTAAGTCCTGTATTCATGGACACACAACACTTTTCACCTAAAATAGTCGATCTGAGCATGGACTATAGATAACTAGTCTAAACCCAAAATGACGTCGTAAGGACACGACACTACTACTATAAGACCCCAGCCGAAGCTCTCACGTTCTAGAGTATGATAAATCTTTTGTAACTAGTGTTTAATCATCATATACCCTCCCATAAGAGTCTCTAGTCGTAATGATCAACCCAACATATCCACTAGAATCTATACTCCCCAAACAAGGCTTGTGGAAAGAAAAAAGTGACTCTCACCTGTGTATTTAAGAACTGAACTAAGGTAGAGTAGACATAGATTGTATCTCTACAAATATATGGTGTTCCATGGTCCTAGGATTACATATCCTTAAGCTAGCCCTGCCCCTATCCACCTACTCCCGAAGCTCATGGTCAACCACCAGGGGTGGCAGAGGTAGTACCTCGAACTGTTGTCCAACTTATGTCCCTCGACATCCTACCCTACCATGTCTGCTACCCTACATACATCCTCATTTGAGAATATTTTACTATATTAGGTGTCCCTTGACCATAGACATATCATCCATGCAGGGAGTGGGATATTTTCAATCCATGTTCCCTTTTCCACTACATGAGTAACAATCTCTGGGCCTTAGATGACCTCCTATGGCTCGCAATCACCACACCTCCAACCCTATACCCTGGGGTCATTATTTGGATGGTTTGGGAATCTTGGGCCTATAGGTCATTTTTATGTTCCCTTCTATTGATTACTCGACCCCCTGTTATCCAGTGGTGGTTCTCACTATTAGTTCCTACTCTTCTTGGAAGATATCTACCGGTAGAGCTCATTCTTGTAATCCAGCCTACATCAGCATGCTGAGAAAAATAATCGATGCCATGATGTCCTGTCAGATACCCTAATCAAATGACTAGTCCTTGATGAATGTGTTTCATACCATGTTAGTGGAGTATCAGGATAGTTCGGTAAACCTCACTAAGTACTGGGCCACAATCTGGCTACCTTGTTGTATGTGATGTATCTTTTGAAAATGCACTGAGCATAGTGTTGGAGGTAAAAGCACTACCCTGAAGAGTCTCTTGAAGTCCAACCAATAAAAGGACACCTCATTTTGTGTGTGGAACATCATGCTCCTCCATCATCCTATTTAGACCTAAAAAAGGTTAGCTGCTAGGACCAACAATTGGTTAGTAGGTGTATCTACCATGCAAAAACCCCACGTAAGTGCCTCCAGCCAATCCTCAGATACCTTAGGATTTTCTTCTTCTAGAAACCTCATAGGCCCTTGAATTTGGAACTTAAGAAGAATTCTCATCCTGTATGCACTTTCCATAGGTGGTTCTAGTAGCAACTACTACTCTATGGGTGGTGGTGGTGCTAGTACACCACCTGAAGGTGTTCTCACTGTATGTGGTCTTTGAACTGACACATCTTCACTCTATGGTCCGTCGTGGTGATCAATCAATGGAATCCTCACTAGAATTCATTTTGAAGACATGTTATAAAGAAACAGATGTTCCATTGTTAATAAGTTATACCTGGTGAGGTGACTCAAAAGATATCAAGAGAAAAGAATTTACAAAACACATGCAACTTGTGTTTTATTTTATCGAGTCTAAGAACAAAATCCAAGGTCCTTATATATTGATATATTGGTTGACGAACCAACACTGGACTCCCCAGAATGAATTCCAAACTTAGGACACTTAGCACTATTTACCCCCTTGAAAATATTGACAGTTATTTCTTCTAGTAGAGTCGAACACCTTTTAAAACCACATTTCCATGACCCATCCCTTGGGGCCCATGTCGTGACTATCCCAGGCCCACCTTCCATAGGCTAGGAGAAGGTGAATAGCATCAAAAAAGTATATCACAAAATAGGGAAGACATTTCCTTTAAACCTGTATATAAACAGATAGGGAAAACTACAGAAGCTATCCACAATGGAAAGAAAAATAATAAAACCACTAAAAAGTACCACCACTGAGAGAAAAAGGTCTAAACTAAATGTAAAGGGTCTGGATAACAATCCTAATTGAAATAAAATAATTAAGAAGATGTAAAATCATTGGAGGACTTCTTCCAAGGATCCTATAATAACGGTAGGTAAATCCCTCTATCGGATGTCACTACAGCCCACCATGTCTATCGATCCACCTCTGAGCACCTTTTGGCCCTAGCTTCCCAATGTCCCTATCAATGATTTCATTCATCTATACAAGAAATAATAGTTTTGGGCAAATCCCGTGTAGGGGTTAGTATAACAATACTCATAAGGTACCTTGATACCAACTCAGGTCTCATAGTAACTCACAAATGGAAACACCACAAAGGAAAATACCACAGAGGTAATTCAACCAAGATTGATCCCAAACACAGAGCACAAAGTAAATAACACACATCACACTAGGTACAACTTAAGTACAAGTGTAACAATTATTATTCGTAAAGCTAAATCATCTTATTTTGTTGAGAGGCTCTACTACTAGTCCATGAAGTGTCTCTTTGTTGTGGATCCACGATGGGTCACTCTATGGTTCATCAACGACAGGTCGTGTTACTATTGATCAATGAAGGGTTTCTACCATGATGATCGAAATAGGATCGTTATCATGCATATCAACACAGTGTCTCAATTATGCGGATCCATACAGGGTATCTATGATTCCTATCCACATAGGGTTGTTATCTTGTTGATTCACAAATGGCCGCTATCATTCTGATCCACACAGGGTCTCTATAATACTAATCCACACAGGGCCTCTATCATAATGATCTGCACATGGAAACTATTTTTCATATCCACACAGGGTCTCTATCCTGATGATCCAAACATGGTGACTATTATGCTGATCCACATAGGGTCGCTATTCGTTATTCACATCATAGCTGGCCATTGGATTCTTGAACATAGCATGATTAATTTTCTAGAGAATATTCCACTAAAGCCATCAGTAATACCTCAACCACAAAAAATTCCCACATAGAGTAACCCAAATGACCATCTTGTCATAAGGGTACCAATGCAATAGATGGTGTGTCGAATATACGCCTGATCAGTAAGATATGAAAATTTTTGTTAAAAGGGTAAGGTTAGATTGAAGTCCAATCTAACCTGACCATATGCCAATCTCTTCCAAAAGTATCATAGAGTATCTCCAAAGGACCTCTTCATTTCATGGTTCCCAACTCCACTAATGGCGCATCAATAGGATACCCGGTTTGAGCGATATAAGTGTTTTAGTGAAATTGGGGTCGTCGGGGTCCATGTCTGGTCTAAACTAGTCAGACCAAACCCTAACAGACCCCGAATCCAGCACGTCATTGTTCTAGCTAGAAAGGGTAGGTTCGTCCCACCAGTGCGGGTTTGGCATACTGGAGCAGGTCAGCTCCCTTATCCGAATGCGGATCATCCATGTCCATTCTTCAACACACGCAGTCAGTTTCATCGGCCGGAACCTCCATATCACTTGTGGACCGTGCCCACGGGTTGAGTCGATCAACACAGCGCCCACGTGGTGCCACTATTCCCATGTGCCACTACCACGGTGGTTTCATCATTTTTCTTTCGCTAGGGTGGCCTGGATGCGGGTAGCCAAATCCATGTGGTGCCTGTCTGCACAACACCACCCCATCGGCGCAGGCATGAACGGTGCTAGCATGCCGACAGTTTCTTCTATGGGCCACTAGATTTCTTTTTTGGTCCATTTAAGGATCCATCTGGGCATATGGGATCATAATATTGCACCCTTTACTGTGATCGACTCGAATTCACCTTGCCCACATTTCAAGAATTCACCCACAAAGAAAGCACACACTTAGGGGTTTGGTCCTTGTTCGTGTCAGCCCGCACACTCCACGTTATCAGTGTAAAAACAAGGCGAGGTCCAAGGATTTTAATGCAACAAACATATGTTATAATTTTATCCTAGATAGATACATCCCAAAAGAATTCACCCTCCCACAAGAATTCTTGATACGTATATTAACATTTCTGTGGTTAATCCATGTTCATCATTTTGAATAAGAATGGGGAAACATTAGATTGTTTATACCCCTTCCTCATTTTAAATTTGTTTCTATAGTGTTTTATCCTTGAGGTTTCAATAGGTCCATGTCATTCGTCACTTACCAGATTATTTCTTCAAGGTATGTCGAAGTCCATCAAGATCTGTCGACATTCTTCATTCTATATTGGATTGGAAGTTCCCATACGTTTTCCATGGAACTTCCCATGATTTAATTCCCCAATATCCAACATGTTAGTTTAATGAAAAGAACCATGTCGCAACATCTCTATTATGCAACGATGTTGCATCATTATGCACTTTCATTTATGAAACAGCGTAGTAGTTACGCTTTCACAATAATCCATTAAGAACACTGATTTAATGTGCAACATCATCGCCTCATCACTGCATCGGAGTGCCGCCATCTACTTATCAATGATGAAAACATAAAATAAAATAACTTTTTATGTTATTTTATTACTTTTACCAAAAGTTCGACAAATAAATCTTCCTTACGGCTCTCACCTGTTGAAGTCACATTCTTCCTAGGAGAATCCCGGTGATTCTTGTTTAATGGTGCCCTCTGATTTTTGATCCAAGCACTAGTTCCAAAGTTATAGATTAATACTCATACGTTTACTAAGTGTATCTTAAAAAAAGTTAAAAATTCTATTCTGGTTTATCTGGGCCATGAAATCATGTGCTGTCAGAGCATGTGGTCTCTGAATTATTCCAAATAATTTTTTTAAAAAAAAATTACATTGAAATTTAATGATATTACAGAGAGAGTATTTCTAGAGAGGTCCCACCTCCAAATTTTTTTATTAATGGTGATGAAATCCAATATATAAATTCTCTTATATGGGCCGCTACATATATGAGGAAGGAGTTGATGAGTGGGTCACATTCTTCACATTGGGTAGTTCATATTGGTAACTCTATTATGTATCATGATGTGAATTGATAATATTGGTAGAGAGGGATGAATCATCAAATATCGGGATTTATTACGATCTGTTACAGCAGTGTGCTATGGAATGAAAAACAAAATCATCGCTCTATATTGATAAAACCATTACCCAACATATAATTGATATTAGAAGATGTTGTGATGGAATTTTTTTTCATCATAGGATTGTATTCTCAAGGTCGGGATGTATTTTGTGTTGTCATGGATCTACTGAAAATGGTAGCTCCCTTCTATCCAATGATGGAGATATTCTCTATTCATGAAATGGTAATGTTGTATGTATGTGTGATTATAAGTCTACATTGGTCCATAGTTTTATCATTTAACATCGTATTTATCATTTATCATCGAGTTTATTCCATGGGTTGCAGAATGATTTGGTACATATGTACTTTTCAACACATCTTTTTACCCTTGGATCGATGGCTAGTCAGAACCTACTATACATGTGTTTGATCACATGATTCGAACATGAGTCCTTTATAATGGTATTTATTGGGAGAATAATGACCGTATCGTCGAGTTATCCTATGATAATAGATAGATGGTGATGATTAAGATTGATAATGATGAAGCCTAATATGGTTAGTCATGCCATTCACCCAACTATAGGATAGAGGTAGGACAAGTACTGTTACTGGGTCCTCACCTCCATTAGGATATTTTGAAGAAGATTTTTTTATCACTAACTGTATTTCTATAACATAGTCTAGACAAAAATAAAAAAAAATTCAATTTATGACATCTAGATTTAAAATTTAAGGATCATGTTATCTTTCTGGTATCACACATTCTTCGAAATTGATGGATACAGAGGGAAGGGAAGTTTTCACCACACTTTGGTGCATGGTTGGCACATATTTTGGCTAACCATGAGTCCAAACTATGAATCCTACTATTTTTTGGGGAAATCTTTCAAAACTTCCTTAATGACTACGTGTTTTAAACCACATTACTCTTTTCATAATTCCAATGGAGAGAACCTTCATCATCCTCCCTTGTGAGCTCTCAAGCCACCAAAATTTAATTTTTTTATAACATTATAATGCAGACTCTAATTTCATCTTGGATCATATTTTTTGATGAATTACGATACATTCATTTTTCTTCTTCTGCATTTTCTTTTTTTATATTTCTCTCGACATACATTTTTTGGTGAAGGGTCATAAGCCCTGTTTTTAGGGTTTTCGTCTCTTTTACCATTTTTTCTTGATTTTTCCCAAATAAAAGGCCGATACTAGATGACTAATCCTCAATATGCATAATAATAGTGTTCTAGTCTTTATAATTGAATGTTTATATAGAATTATATCTTTTTCATAAATTAATATTACACAATTTAAATATTAAACAACGTAACAGTTTTACAAAACCATGATCCAAATATTTAGTGTCATGGGAAAATTTGAACAATAAAAAACATTTAAATAATATATCCTAATAATAAAATATATAATTATTTTATAACTTATTATTTTCACTATTGTTCCCATTAGTATAAAAAATCGCATGAGGATATACATCAATGAAATGGGGGAGCTAATAGCCCAGTAAGAGGACAGCTAATAAAATGAAATTAGATAACATGTTTGAGAAAAATAAAACTAATCATAACATAATCATAATGTCCTCATTATAATCAACAGAGAAATAATTAGATGAAGGACTAGAATTGGGTAATTCATAAAAACGAAACATCATATCATAGTGGTCAAATACCAAACATAGCTATGAGTAAAACTAGATTCCTGTTCACATATATTTCACTTTATCTCATGAACTACATCACATTTCCCATTTCATTGGAGTGTTATATAATTCAAGAATCTCCCATCACCTCATAACATTATCAAGTGGTATTTAATCCTGAGATGACCCATCATATCATAACATTTACATTATCATGCATGCCACATAGAACCTATATCAACCATGTAAATAAAATTACCCAAGGAAAGGAATAGATGTCCTTTCCAAAAGAATACATTCATAAACATCTGGGTACCCAAATGAAATTGGTAATAACATACTTGATAAAGGAAACATAATTCTTTTGTATAAAATATACAATCTCACGCGAAGTAAATGATAGATTTTTGGAGGAAGCGTTATTTTTGAAAAAATAATTGAATTTTTCATAATACAAGATTGGAAACATTAGTATCCTGAAAATAAAAACAAAGGATAATGAAATGATATGTAAGTAACATTAATGTGACATCGATAATGAAAATGAAGTGAATTTTGTAAAACCCAGTGGAAGATACTTGGGTTTGATAATACCCAATTCCTTATGTCTGAATGATTTATTATTTTTAATATCATGTATAATCAAATTAAATTAAATAATTTAATAATAAATAACCATATATATATATATATATTAATTTAATACATTATTGTTTTATAAAGTTCTATAATGGAATTTTTTGTTTGTTACAGAGTTTAATTTTATCGTTCGGGAGTGTTCATTTTCATTGGTCTCATGATTTGTTCACATGGTTACATGAATGTAAGTTCATGTAAAATGCAGATAAATAACCATATTTCTTATTATATTTTATTAAAGATCATTCAAATGTATTAATGATATTATAAATAAATTTTTTATATATAATATGGATGAATCAATTTATAAATGTTAATGATGATTGTTTAAGGTAATTTGTAGTTCTTTTTCGATAACATATAACTCATTTTGTTTAATCATTAGTATTATTCATATATATTAGTTCTAGAACAGAATTTTTGTTACAAAACTAAATTTTATAAAATATTTTTACCATTATAATGGTTTTATAATCATCCTTGATGGCATTAATGGAAAATAAAGGGCATCACCCACAATTTTTGTAAATTGATACATAACGGGTGATGATTAATTTTTTAGAACAATAGATATAGAGATAGGTAACTTTAATGATGGATATTATAATAATAGGATATAATTACATAATAATTAAGGCTGAATATTTATCTTTTTATTTGGATAAGTGTAGGGGAGAATAGAATAAAAAGATAAAATAACATGAATATAAATTAATGGAAAATGAAGAGGAAATTACCTCTTGAATTTAACCTCAATGAGAACCTACTAAGAGAAAATTGTTAACTTTTTTAGAAAAAAGGATTGTTGAACTAGGGGAGTATATTGGTCCAAATTTGGGCAATTCTCAATGATTATATTTTATGAGGAGAAGAGGTTGTCAGGGGTGGTATTTATAGTAGAGGAGAGGGTTGTTTTCTCAATGTTATATGAATTAGTTTACTAATTTGGATAATGAATATAAATTGTTGGATAATTGCCAAATAATAAAATAAAATAATGATTGTGGATCAATATTTATGTCCTTACATCATCATTACCTCAACAATGACACGTAAAATAATTGTTTGAGTGAAACATTTAGAAATAGTGGAAGAATTCAATGATCGAAATAATTATATATGGAGTTTCTCATTTAATATGATAATTTAATCACATAGAGACCAAAATAAAAACTTCATAACAAATGGGTATGTTATATATGCCCTCATTAATGAAAAGTGGAACACATCATAAACATGGTCAATATACATTGGATGGGAAATCTGATAGGCCATGGCTCGATTGTGATATAGGATCTCAGTGGGGCCAATATACATTTTGATTACATTATATTTATTTCCAAACCTCATGAACCTATTATATGGTGATATTAGAAGGAAGACTATATCTACAACATCGAACTCAAATTCCCATTGACTTTTGTCCGCATAGCTCTTTTGCTAACTTTTAGTATCTTTGAGATGTTGTTGGATGACTTGAACCGTCTCTATCGTCTCTTAAAAACAATCAGGTCTGAGTATCTTTATTTCACTGTATTTTTTCTAACACAAAGAATACTCACATCATTTTTTTATATATCTTCATATGGAGCAATTAATATACTGTAGGGGAAGCTATTGTTATATGATAACTCGACCAATGAGAGTTTTTGACCACATCCACCTTTTATGACCATTGAGAAGACTATTAGCTTATCCTCTTGGGTTATAATAGTCCTCTTAGATTGGCCATCTATTTTGTGGAGATATGTCATGATGAAAATCAATTCATTACTCAAATCATGTAATATACTCTTTGAGAATTTAGATGTGAACCATGGGTCACCATAAAAAACAACTGAGAGTGGAACCCCATGCATTCTCACCACTTCTTTTACATATATCTTCGAAAGTTGCACACGTGATAGATCATCCCAAATAGTGATAAAGTAGGTATTCATTGTGAGTTGGTACATCACAACCCATATTTCATTGATTACTTTAGAGGTATTTAAGAGACCAATGAAAAACCCCATAGTGAAATTATCGCATTTTCACATGGTTATTGGAGATGTTTGAGTCATCCCATTGGACATCTATATATCTTCTTTGACTGGATAAAATATTAAGAAACTTGAGATATACTCTAAAATGTCCATGTTCATTTTATACCACTATAAGTGATCTCAAAGGTAAAAATACATCCTTGTACTCCATGGATGGATAGAGAAAATAAGCTATATGCATTTTCCAATAGCTCCTTATTTATCCAAGGTGCTGAGGGCACATAGAAAAATTTTCAAAACTAAATCACACCATTATCATTGATATGGATCTCTTACATCATCCCCTCCATTACTGCATTCTTTTTCGTTTGTAACATGGAATCATCCCATTATTCCACAGTAATATATTCTTAGATAGATGTTTTGGAAACCACTTTGGAAAGGTATGAGTTATTCCTCACTATTATGATTTCTAAGTCCATCCTTTTTCACTTGACAGAAGATTGTATGTTTCACAATAAAAAAATTATAGATTTTTAGTTTCTTTTATAGTAAATGAATTAGAAACCTTGTCCACCTTACCATAATTAAAGTGAATAGGTAAATTTTAGTCTTTTATTCCAAATAACCATATTCTTTGATTCATGTTGATCTCATTTTTTTTAATATATACTTTACACTCTTATAATCGGTATATATTTCACCCTTCTCACCATAAATGTATAATGGCCATATTTTCAAGGAAAAAAATAATAGATTCTAGATTAAGATCATGCGTTGAGTAATTAACTAATGGATCATCAACTGTTGTGTGGCATAATGTATCTCCTTATCAATTTGTATGAGTGCACATCCCAAGCATTTCATTAAATAATAACATTATATAACATAACATATTATACTATTCAGTAATGTGAGTAGGATTGCAATGATCATAATTATCCTTGTCTCCTTGTATCCTTACTCATATTCATCCATACAGACAAACGTTACCCAATTCTTCATTGACATAGTTTTTGGGAAATAAAATCATGAGAAAATTCCCATAAAACATCATTAAAACCATGTTCTTCTTGGAAAACTATGAATTTATATGACACAAGAGGATCTTCCCCATTTTCAATTTCCTTTGTTTTGGAGGGGTCCATAGAAATTCCATAACTTGTGATCACATGTCCCATGATTGTGACTTACTGCATCTACAAATCACATTTTATAAAATTGGTGTACAATTCCTCTTTTTCCAATGTTTCCAATACAATCCTTATATTTTTTCATCATTTTCCATGATCATGGAGTAGATGAAAATACCATTGACAAAAAAATTTCAAATTTTTTTGATGGTAATGTATATAAAATATAATCCTAAAATCCTTGAATATTGCAAGGGAATTAGTAAGTTTAAATGGAATCAGTAGAAACTCATAATTCCAATACCATGTACAAAAGGCAGTATGATAAATTTCATCATTCATCACCTTTAGCTGATGATATCTAAAATGAGGACCCACCTTTGATAAGTACTATGCTCATAATAACTGATGTAATAATTCATTAGTCCTTGGAATATTAAACTTTTTTATTATGGTGATCTTGTTGAGATACCAATAATCGATGTACATCCACATGGATCCATACTTCTTCATGAAAAAATTGCATTGGTGCACGCCAAGGTGATGAACTAGGGGATATTAAATATTTTTATAAAATCTCTTCCAAAAACTTCTTTATCTCCTCCATCTTGATAAGATACATCCTATAAGTACACTTGTAGATAGAAGTATCCCCTAGTGTGAGTTATATTGAGAACTATACTTCATGATATGGGGTAATTCCAAGTAAATCTTCAAAGAATACATAATCATATTCCATCAGGTTGATAATATCCTCTATGTTGACACTTTCATTCTACTCATCTATTTGAGAAAGTTATGCATCTTCAGTGGGAATCAAAACCCACATTG
This sequence comes from Viscum album, assembly GCA_963277665.1. Lineage (NCBI taxonomy): Eukaryota > Viridiplantae > Streptophyta > Magnoliopsida > Santalales > Viscaceae > Viscum > Viscum album. Next base: position 1,496,377,591 of record OY728128.1, on the reverse strand, counting down.
TTGAAGGATTTTCAAATTGAGATTCATAATTTTCCTTGAATTTTTGGCATAGTAAGGGATGGTTTGAAATATGAAAAGAAGTTTAATTTTCCCAATATATAATATGTGTTCTATATAAATACTATAAATCCAATCCCATTATATAATCAACTTTCACAAAGGGAAGTATGATGAGATTAGATGTAATAATTTTCCCACATACTCTATTAGAGGAAAAGTCCAACACATAATTTGTAATGATTTTAATACTAGGTTTTTTATGGATATATATACATCAAGGATCTATGTCTCCAATTCAATATTTCTATGAAATATTCCATATATAGAAAAATTGGTAGAATAAGAATAAAATAATACTTATTTCATTCTTTAGTATATAGGAAGTGTACCTTGTAAAAATTCCTTATACTGATCCGCATACATTGTAGTGATGTAATAAGCCTTACATTGATACTTGGTATTTGGATGATGATGAAATTGATCACCCTCTATTATTTGTGGTTTACTACAATGGCATGCATACTATACTTTCCCCTGTTGTTGAAGCATTGATCCATGGGTGGTTCTGTCCTTTCTTCCACAACATTTTCCTGATACTTCAAGTCATTTAAACGTTCAAGATATTAGTGGACTTCTCTCCCACAAATATAGAATTTCCAAAAAACAATTAATGTAGTTCCCATTATAATTCTTCAGACACTTTTCATATATGGGTGGTTGAGTTTTCATTCCATCTTTTTCATTAGACCCACCACCTTGAAAATCTATTTTTCTTTTATTATCACCATAGCCTAGGGACCAATCTACAAACACCATCTACAATTTGAGAGCACATGAAAAAACTTCATCATAACTCAAAAAGTATATAATTAAATGATCCTTTTGAATGTGTGGTTTTAAAACACTAAATAATCTATCAATTTATCTATCAATATTAAAGACACATACCAATGAAAACCATGGATGCATTGTCCAATTTTCATCATATACTATGACAAATTATTATTCCATTATCTTCATATATATTAATTCTATCTCTATCATTTCATGAATATTTCATGGGAAATACATGTTAAGAAAAATAATATTAAATTCGTCCAACTCCATCTCTTCAATTTCATCCTTCAACTTGTTGTTCATATGAAATGCCTACAATATGTCGACCAGTCTATCTATAATATATGTAGCTTGAGTAAAAATCTCTATCTCAGATAATTAAACAATATAAGAATAACTTCTCCATAAACTTGAAAAACTTTTCAATAACCTGTGGATCAGAAGATCCACTAAAGGTTGGTATCCATTTCCATATAAATGTATCGATAGCGAGTTTCCCCCTCATTAGTGAAGGATGAAATTCCACATTGTTTAAGTTATTGTTAATATCATGAGAATTTTTTTTAATAATCTCCATTAATTTTTGAACTCCACCTCCCAAGGAATTATGGATTTTATATGTACAATCATTACATTGTACCTCTCATAGGTTGTTGGCTAGGTTTCTCCTTATTTACTTCATTTTCCAAAATAGAAAATAATTGAACATGTTGGGAAAAATCCCTCAAGGTGTCATCCTGGTATGTTTTGGGTGTTATTATGTTTTTTTGATGAAGGCATATGATAGTTAATGTGTATAGTTTGTGTTTTCCGAAGATAGGTTTTAAGGTGGAACAATTTCCCAATGTTTTCCAAATTTGTGGGCCCCAAAATTGGGAATTTGGGCTGGGAAATGTATGGTCTTCTTCATAGGACTAGACAGTGTGATGAATGGTGAACAAAATCAGAAATGGAAGAAAAATGCAGAGCTCAAGACATGGATCATGTACCATGTCCATGAAGGGTATGAGACCGTGTACCAGTAGTGGGGAAAATACACTAGAGTGGTTCACGAGACCAAAAATGGTTCATGGAGGAATGGGGTGTGGTTCACAAATGTCTTGTCTTCAGTGGTGGAGGTAGACCACATGAAAGAAAAGGAAGTACATGGAATTCATATAAAAATGGTACACTAGATGGCTAGCAGTTCGCAGCGGCAGGAGAATCAGTATGCGGTGGAGGCTATACTGAATCAATGATTTATTAAATCTTGGATTATAGGATATTATGGATATTTTTTCCTAAATAAGAATATTCTAATCCCACCGATTAGAAGATAGATTGAATATCATTAGAGAATATAATTTCTATCTAGGAATTCTTCAATTTATAAAGGATGTTCGAAAGGGATAATTCTACAAAAGCTAAAGTGGATCCTGTGGAAGAAATTCTGCCGATGTTTTTTGCGGGGAACTGTAACCTGCATAGGGTGTAGTGCTTGGAAGAAGTAGGTACCATACACGATAGTTGTTTTTGAAGGTATTCTATGAATAGATAAAAATTCGTGAAAAAATGGTGGTTCACAAAAGAGGTTCACAGAGTCGGTACATGATAGCGAAGGTGGAGGCTTTTCATAGATGAAGGGTGGTTCACAGCAGCATGAGCACTACACAAAGTATTTGATCCATATACAAATCGCGATCCATAGTACGCTGGAGTATAAAGTGGTTCTTGATTTTCATAAGGAAGCTTCAAAAATCACTAAATCAGTTTTAGAAATAATTTTCCATTACCTACAAGTTATCAGGAAGTTGGACTTCGTTATCGGGTGAATGTGGGACTTAAACAGAGCATCTACCTATAGTTGATAATGAAGGAATTAATAAAAATTAAGTGATCTACAAGTTCAGAAGCTGTGTATGATCTAAAAGATAATAAAATATGTGTGAATTCTTTTCCAATTGTAGTGAGATAAGGAAGATTAAAATAGTGACCCTTTACACTGACAGTGAGCTAGAGGAGGAGGCATTGGTTGTGACATTTGGGATTGTTGTCAGAAGAATCTAAACCTTGTAAAGGTAGTGAGCCTGGCCGTAGATGATCTAGCCCAATCATTGTACTCTGTATTAGCTATAAGGCCTAGTAAATTTCGTACATTGGACCATCTCCATTGTATTCTCCTTGTATGTAGCATGGTGAGGGTGAACCATGTAAAAATTGATGTGTCCTATGCATGATTTTATATCTTTTCATATATTTCTACAGGAGAAAGAGAGAATTGAGTTTTTTCTAACAATGAAACAAGATCCAAAACGGAGAAAATTTTAATATGTCATAACCTTATTCACCCTCCCCCCTCTCAGGGTATTCAACTTAATAAACCTGATAGAAGAAAATAAATGTCAAAAAAACGTGAATAAATAATTTATTACTTTTTTCAATTAACTGTAATGAAATATCTAGTGCGATCCATTTGCTTATAATTTTAAAGATAAAATCTTAGTGGGTAATTAATATATAATTAGTACTATAAAAATTATTTTTGCTGAGGTTCTATAATCCCAACACCCAAATATAATAAACTATGCTCTGATAATAACTATAGCATCCCTACTATTTTTACTTTACTATGACATCATTCTAATGATAAAAAACAGAATAGTGTTACACAGACCAGATGCAATGGTTTAGTGTCTTGGGAAAATTAGGGCCATACATAACATTTATATAGTAAAACTGTTACATTATTTAATCCTATCATTTCTATATTTTTATTATCCCTTGAGTTCTCCTTAGTAAAAATAGTCACTTGAAGATATACATCAATGAAAGTGGTGAGCTAAAATAAGATTAAGGGAAAATAAAATAACATGGAACTAAATAACATGGGTTACTATAATCATCGTCAATACATTAGAAAGGGATATTAATTGTAATCAATAGTATATGCATTATATAAAGGAATGAAAAGTTTAAATTCATAAAAATTAAACAACATCTCCTAGTGTTAAAATACCAGATATATTTTTGATCAAATCAAGCATAATGTCCACACATATTTATTTTTATCTCATGACAATCATCATATTATCCAATTTTATAGAGAACTATAACATTCTATCAATACCTCTCACCAATCAAATCCTAACACTCTTATGCATTATTTAATTCGTGGAAAACCTTTCAGATCATGAACTTTACATCATCATGCATGCCACATAGAAATAATGTGAATGGTGGACATATAATAACCAAATGAATGAAATAAGTTTCTTTTAAAAAATAATACATTGATGATATAAAGTGTTCCAAAATAAAATATATAATAACATACTTCATAAAATAAACACCAATTTTGTGTAATGAAGAAACAATCTCATGAGATGTAAAAGATATGTTATTATAGAATGAGTTATTTTGAAAAATCATTGCATTTATCCTAAAACTATATTTGAAACTTGTATAATAATAAGATAAAAGTGAAGGAAACATAAATTATATTTATGTAACATTAATGTAACATCCTTTTTGAAAATCTATTGAAATAGGTAAAACCCAAACAAAGTGATTTGGGTTTATGAATTCTCCTTACCTTATGTCAGAGGGCTTTCTTCTATTTAATATTTTGGATTTTTAAATTGAATTAATTTAATAAAAAAACCTTTTGAAAATTTATTTGATTCATTATAGTAATATTAAGTCCATTTATATGATTTTTTATGTTTTATCATGTTTACTGTTATCATCCAGGATTTTTCATTTTAATAGATTTCATGATTGGTTCACTTGTATAAATGAATGAAATTACATGTAAAATGGGAATAAATATCCATAATTCTTATAATATTTTATTACTAATCTTCAATAATTATAAATGTTCTTATAAATAAATTTTTATTGTTTGAGGATGAATCATCAGATAAAAGTCAATGAGGAACGTTTTAGGTTAATTTTGGAGGTCTTTCGATCACAACAAACTCGTTTTGTTATATAATCAGTAATATCTAAATATGATAGTTACATTTAAAAAATTGGATTTAAACATGTAGATTTTAATATTTTTCAAAAAATTTAATGGTTTTATTATCATCCATGAAGGCACTATGGGAAGGTGAATGTTCATCAACAACGATGTTGGAAAATTGACACATCACGAACGATGATTTTATTTTTTTGATAAATGAGATATAAAAAAGAGTTTAAGGATAGATATTACATTAAAACGATAGAATTATAGAATATGTATTGTAGTGGAGTTATCATTTATTTTTTATGAGGGGATGCTGGTAGAGAATAATAAAATATAAAATCAGGAAATGAAATTAAAATAAATGAATGTGGAATTAACCCTTTTTATTTCTCCATCTTGAATCCTCCTAACGGAATAAGTTTTGGAATTATTATGAGACTAAGGTATCTATAATATTGGATAGGTTCTTGGAAATATGATTTTTCAGAATTTGGATATGACTTAATTTTTGGAAGGTGTGAGGAGAAGAGGTAGCTTGTTGTGGTATTTATAGTGGAGGAGATGAGTGTTTTACCATTATTTTAATCTTAATTTATTATATCGGATCCGAGCTATATATAAATTTATATTTATCAGTAAATGAATTAATATAATTAAGTATAGTTTGTTATTAAGGTTCTTACAACATCCTTACATCAATAATGACTCAAAAAACTCATTTATTTAGTATTTATTGAGAATTATCATATTTTAATATTCATCAAAAATTCATTTTTTTAGAAAAATCCAAAAAAATCACAATAACTGATATTTTTTATATAGGATTGGAAATTTATTTCCATATATTAAAAATAATTTTCTAAATTTTTTAAATTAATTATTTAATTAAATTCATCACTAAATTGAAAATTACATATTTTAAATTTATGACTCATTTCATAAAAAATTGAAATATTAATTATAATCTCCTAATAGTATATTAAAATAATAATATCGGAAATTATAAATTTATTAAAAAATATTATTAAAAAATAATTTCATTTAAATTTTTCAAATGAATATAAAATTTTAATTAAATATTTACGACCTACAAAAATACCAACACATAATTAATAAATTTTAAAACACTTTTTTACAAATAATATGTTATAATTATAACATACTTTCATATCTAGTATTCCTAAATTTTAATTTTAAATTAATTAATGAGGTTATAATTCTATTGGTCCTCTTACTAATTACAGGGGTCATATTAAAATTCCTAAGGTCAAGTTAATATTTCATCAGTATCAGTTTCGTAGCATTACGAAAAAAATATTATACCATTATATATTTTTATAATGTTCTCATTATGGCCCCTTGGTGATGAAATTACTATTATAAGAGAGAAATTCCATTGATAAATGTTTGGATCATTATAGATGAATTTTTAAATAATATGTTTCATTGTTCCGCGTGATAGTTTCATGGTGTGTTGCTCCAAAATTTGATTTACCATTAATTAGTTACCTTAATTGATACCCTTATTACATTTTATGTCTTTATCAATTGTTTCCAACCCATAAAGTGTATCCACAAATTTACTATAATTGTTTAAAAAGTTAAAACATCCAAACCACCATCTATATTGTTTTGGTGTGATTTATAAATTCTGATATTAGAAATGAAATGGGTAAATGTAGCATTATAGCTTGGATTAAAAACATATCAAATAAAAATGATTTAAAAGGAGTTGAGTGGTTTGACCACGTCACTTAATTAAATATAACAATGATGACATCCTTATTAATATAGAATGTTATTGATTTATGAATTATCTATCTTCCCTTATTAATGCTTTGAAAATTATTATTAATTTATTTGGAATTTTGATCCTTCTATTATAAATTAGGAATTGTGACACATATCTATTTTTTCACTAAAAAATCATGGAATCAATCCTTCTACTATCTTTATAGGTCCATGGAGTCCAATTTTTTATATAGTTATATGGTCATATAGACCCTATATTGTGATATGGGAATAAAGGCATTATTTTTATGATCTGCGCAAAGAGTCCCTATTTTGTAATATATTCATAGTGACCCTAGTTATATGATATGGTCATTGAGACACTTCTGATAATGATATCAGGCGCGGAGACACCTATGATTATGATAATGGGCATGGTGACCAATATAGTGATATTGGGCATTACGACCCCAAATATGATATACATGAATGGAGATACTTATTGTTATATAAAAAATGACGACCTCTATTGATATGATACATGCATGGAATCCCTACAAATATTATAATGGTCATGGATTATCATATTTACGAAATATATTACATGTTGTCTCATGGTACTTATTATACTCATGTTATATCTTGTGGACGTCTGAGTTATGCCTCAGGTCCATGCTAGTTATTATAAACATATATATGAATATATATGTTATTAAGTATAAATTCCATATATGTGCATACGAATGGATACTTATTTAGGGATATCCCACATTGGATGGGGTAGGAAAAGTCCACCTGATTTCCTCCACGAACTAGAGCTAAACCATTATAGTTTTTTACATCATTCCATTATTACCTAAAAACATCAATATTGTATTCATTTATGGGGTATTTATAGGATCAAACACATTTATAACCCCTGAAAAAAATTTAGAATATCAACATCATGTTAATGTATCATCTCATTCATATTATCTATGGTTTCAATTCAGTGGCGATTTAGAGGGGTTGGACATTGAGTTGTCTTTGGTGTTGGATCCCCCTTTCATTTTCCTTCTTGTGCAACCGCATAGTGATCCATGTTTTCCTATATTCTTTCATTCCTGGGTCCTCTTTTCAATGGTGTTTCTTTCTTTCCATTTTGATCTTATTTGTTCTGTTAGGTGTTCATCATAGGATGTTTTTATTTTCTCACCAATTTTGGGTCTCAATATGATTGAGGTTATTTTTATCATTTGTTGTCACTTATCTATATTAAATATGACTTTGTTTCTTCATCTACTATTACCATATGATTTCATGTTCTATCATTGCTATTCTAGACCTCTGGTTTGTCAGGATAGTTTTGGAGGTTCTAGATGATGTGTTGCAGGTTTCATATGAGGGGAGACCTTTTCATGATGGTTTATTTGGAGTTGTGGTTTTCTTTTGGTTCATTAATGGTGGAGTTTTTTTATGGATTATAGATCTCTTAGTGTAGTTTAGTTGGATGGAGATATCTATCCTAATGAATGTGGTAGTTCTCTTCTTGAGGTCCCCCATTCTATTAAATATACTCTACCATCCTATATCATATCTCTTTTATATGTTGGTATAGTGTAGTTGTATTGTAGGATGTTTTGGAATATTATCTTCAAAGGATCATTAAAATATTATATGGTTAAACATTTATCACCTTTCATTGGTTTTCTGATGGATTTTTTCCTTCTATTCCTATCAGTCTGTCTATTGAGGGATTTCATCCTAAATGTCGATGATTCGTGCATTTGACTATTTTCATGATAGTTTTTTGGTTCTTTTTTATAATGGGATGATGATTTCGGTGAATCTCATTATAAGATCATGTAAAGGGGGATCTAGTATTCATCATTGAAGACACTTATTAAGCTTTATAGTGACTATTTTGTTATATTTCTCTTTTGGGTAGTAGATACTTTTTGTTATATTTATAGTTGTTTTCTACCACATGATAATGATGATGCTCATTGTTTGATGGATGATTTGGTAACACTGGTATGTGGAGATGAAGGCTGAGCTCGATTTTCTGGGTGCACGACTAAAGTCTATTTTGGGTAAGGATCCCAAGACCCAATGTTTAGGTGGCACTGTGATCATTTCATGGAAGTTACTATATTTCATATTTTTTGTTTCTGTCTTTTGTTTTTATATGTTTTTGAATTTATAAATTTTATCTTGGTATCTAGGTTACTATATAGTAACCGCTAAACCCTATAGAGGATTTTTTAAGATGCAAAAAATGTATAAGGGAATTTTATATTTATTGACACAATTGGTTGTGACCTAAAGAGTTTATCTCATACACTACATGGACCACCAATCATACACAATTTTGTTATGTGGATTTTGGTAGGGGCATGGGAAATATCCCAATGAAGGATTCTTAATCTTCATATAGCATGGGAGAGGGGAGAACATGAATATGCAATGAATTATGACCATATTGGAGATAGTAGTTATTCAATTTTTCTCTAATAACCCATGTACATTATTTCATGCCTATTGTAATTTGTCTCTAATTAATTTTGTTAGACACAAGTAATTAAATCTATTTTTATATGGTACATAACAAAATAGCTTCTATGAGGTACATATCCTTTAATTTTTTATTTATAGATTTTTTAATAAATAATAGATGCATAGTGTGGATATATAGTTGAAAGGGGTGTTATGGGATTATTTGTTACTTAGAAACACGCATGGTGGAATAAAAATCTAGACTACAGTGTTTGTAGAAACCATGTCACATAGTTCGTACGGTCTCTCGAAATCATGAGTGGGAGTTCAGTGGGAAAACCAGAAAAAGACTATTTTCCATAAATGCATGCCTATGGATGCACTCCCATGAAGGTCTTCTTCAATTTTTATTGAGTATATATTCATAGATTTTGTATAGTCTTCTTAACAATGTTCTGTGAAAAATAAAAGGGAGGTATTTTGGTTGTGAGGTATGCATGGTTGGCACATAGTTTGTCTAACCATCAGTCCGAACTATGAGACTTAGTATTATTTTTTGTAAAACATACGAAATTCCTTTAATGACTTGTTGTTTAAATCCACATCCTTTTTTCTTCATTCAAGTAAATAGAACCTTCTTCATCCTCCCTTATTAGCCCTGAAGCCACATAAATTTAGTTTTTGTTATATCATTTCGATTAAGTCTCTAATTCTTTCATAGATCATATTGTTTGACGTGTGATGATATGCACCTCATTATTCTTATCAATTTTCTATTTTATCGACCCCTTAGTATATTTTTTAGGTGTAGGATTATATGCCCATTTTTTGGGTTTTTTGTCTATTTTACAATTTTTTCATGATCTCTAACAAGTCAAATTCTCTTACTAGATGAGTAATACTCTATAGGAATAAGGTCATAGTTATAGTATTTATCATTCAGTTTTGATATAGCATCAAAACATTTTTGTACATTAATAGAAGATCATTTTTATGATAAACAACATTACAGTTTTTTTTAAAATCCAATGGTTTAGTGTCTTGAAAAAATTGGGAAAATAAATAACATTTTCTAAATAAAACCAAAAAATTATTTAATTAATTCTTCTATATATTTTTATTTTCTTTGAGTTCTGATTTGTAAAAAACGTCACATTAGGATATACATCAATTAAAGGGGTGAGCTAAAAGCCTAGTAAGAGGACAGATATGAACATGAAATAACATAACATGGTTAAGAATAATAATAATCATAATTACATAATCATAGTATCATTATCATAATCATGACTAGAATAATATATATAAAATCTTGGAATGAGGCAATGGATAAAAATGATACATTTTGTCTTAGTGGTCAAATACCACATCTAATTGTGAACAAAGAAAGAATCATATTCATGCAAATTTCACATTATCTCATGATATTCATAACATTAACCAATGATTTATATTTCTATATATTTTTAGTTTTCCCAATCACATCATTACATTATCCTGCACTATATAATTATGGGGGCACCGATCACATCATAACATTTAAATTATCATAAATTCCACATAGAATGTATATCAATCAAATAAATAAAATTAAACATGGTAAATAATGAGTATCATTTCACAAATAATAAATTCATAAACATTTGGGATCCTTAATGAAATAGGGAAAAACAAATTTGATAAAATAAATAACATTCTTGAGTAAATAAGAAATAATATCACGATTTGTAAAAGATATATTTTTGGAGGATGCATTCATTTCAAAAAATCTCTTCATTTGTAGTTAAACCAAACTAGAAAAAATTATATTCCTTAAATAAAAATAAAGGATAATGAAATGATATTTATGTAATGGTAATGGAATATACCTACAGAAAATGGAGTGAATGTATTAAAACCCAATGGAAGATATTTGGGTTCGAGAATACCCCATTATTTATGTCCGAATTCTTTTTTAATTTTTAATATCACAGATAATAAAATTTTATTAATTAAATAAAAAATCTATAACCTTTTATACTATTATTTCATTAAATATTGTTCCGTGAATTTCATTAATTTGGTGTTTTATTTTTTTATAGAATTTAATCTTATCATTTGGGATTGTTCGTGTTCAAAGTTTCATGATCGGTTCATTTGCATACATGAATGGAAGTTCACGTATCTTGCGGATAAATATCCATAATTTTTATTATATGTTATTAATTATCATCCATAATAATAAATTATATGTTAAATAATTTGGTTATATGTTATGGGGATGAATAAATAGTTAAATTCTAATCATGAGCGTATATTCTAAATTTTGGCTATTTCTCGATAACAATGAACATGTTTTGTTTTATCAATACTATTATGTATATATTTTAGTACCAAAACTTAATTTGGGTTATAAAATAAATTTTATAATATCTTTTAACCATTATAATGTTTTTATTATCGTATTTTATTGTTTCAAATGAAAATTAATGGGTGTCACCCATGATGTCGGTAAATTGACACACCGTGGGAGATTATTTCATTTTGAGAATAAAGGGGAGAGATAGAGAGAGATTTATATTGATAGATATTATAGTAAAATGATATAATAAATTATATGTAATTTAATATATTTATCATTCCATTTGGATGAGGGTAGGTGAAAAGAGAAAAAAATGAAATGAACTTGAAAATTAATTAAGGGAAAAGGAAGTTGAAATTACCTCTTGAATTTATCATCCTTGAGGACCTCCTTAGAGAAATGATTTTGGTCATTTTATTAATCCAACAGAGGATTGATGTGGGGTAGTGGATTATAAAGTGAACTGGTGTGAATTTTTACAAGGATTGAATATTTTATGGTGTGAGGAGATAAGGTAGTGAGGGTGGTATTTATAGTGGAGGAGAGTGGTGTTTTCTCAATATTATATTAATTAGTTTATCATTTTGGGTCAAGAATATGAATATATTGAGAATTATCATAAATATGTATTATATTAATGAATTATGGATCAATATTAATGTCTTTAGATCATCATTAATTCAACAATGATGCATAAAATGGGATTTCAATGGAAATTTTTCGAAAGGGGCGAAACTTGAACGACCCAAACAGTTATCAATAAACTTTATCCTTTCCTATTGTAATGTCATTATGTAGATACCATAATAAAAATTCATAAAAGTGGGATCTAGAATATAATTTCTAATGAGTGATACGTGGAACTCATCATGAACTTGATCCATATACGGTGGAATGGAAAGTTGATACGCCATGTATCCTTCGGGATCCAGGATCTCAACAGGGCCAATATACATTACGATTGACTTCTATTTTTAATCCATAACTCATGACTCGCATCCACAGTGATATTAAAAGGAAGAATTTATCTCTAATGTTGAACTCAATGCCCCTTAAATGATTTTTATCATAGCTCATTTGATAACTTTGTGTAGCATTTGAGATGTTTTGGGCTGGATTGAACTTTCTTTGTCATCTCATTTAAAAGATCATGTACTAGTAGATGTATTTCACTATATCCATCCCAATAGGATCAAGATCCACATAATTTTCTATATATATCTTTTTAGGTATCCATTTTAATAAACTAGTGTATGTTATTATTATATGATAACTCGTCCAATGGGAGACGATGATCCCATCAACCTTTGATGTCCATTGAGCATTCTAATAGTATGTCCTTGAGTGTCCGAATAGTCCTCTTATATGGTAAATCAGTTTTGGGGACATAGGGATTGCTAAATTAAAATTTTCTACTCAATTCATGTTACAAACTCCTCGAGAATTTAGACGAGAACCATGGATCGGGATAAGAGACAATCTAGAGTGGATCCCCATGCATTCACATCACTTCCTTTACATGTATCATAACATGTTGTACACATGAGAGATCTTCTAATATAGTGATAATATGGGTATACATTGTGAGTTGGTCCATCACAACCCATATATCATTGTTTCCATTATATTTCTTCCAGAGACTATTGAAATAGTCTATAGGGAAATTACCCAACTTGGACATGGGTATAAGAAATTGTTGAGTCGTCCCTTTAGATTTATGATGGTCTAATTTAACTTGATGAAATATCAAGAACCTTAATATATATATATATATATATATATTATAATGTGATTTTTGATGTTATCCCACCATAAGTGATCTTGGAGATCAATATACAAATTTCCACTCCATGGATGAAAAGAGAAAGTTGAGCTATATGCATTTTCCAATAGATCCTTCATTATCGTAGGAGATAAAGGAACAAATAGAATTTTACAAAACCGAATCACACAATCCTCATCAAAATGGAACTCTTGTAACTTCCCTTCCATTACTGCATTCACCTTATATTGTAACATTAGATCATACCATTATTCCTCATTAATATTTTATAAAATTGATGTTTTGGAAATAGTTCGGGAAAGGTATGAGGTATTCCGTGCTATTATCATTTCCAAAACCAATATTTTCATTTCCTCAAAGATACGACCATTTTCAATCTAGATAAGTGTAAGAGTTATAATTACCCAACATTAAAACATTACATAATCATGATATAATTAAATAAATTGAATTTATTCACATCAATGATTTTTTCAGGTTTGGAGTTTTAATTAATTGGGACATTATTAATACATTATATATACAATATTACAAAGTAGACACTTCTACTCAATCTAATATTTTTTACAATAATAAAACTCCTTAAATAAAAAAATAATTGTTTTATAGATAAAAATATTCTTGAATTATTCCTTTCCCTTACCATTAATTATACCCTATGAAAAAACATTTCAAAAACATTGGATGAGAATAAAAATATCATTCAAGGATATAAAACAATGAATAAAAATATTAGTCCATCAATATATACAAATCAAAAAATTCACACTTTTCACTCATAATGAAAATCTATTTTACATACCTCATGAAATCATAATATTTATGAATAACTCATAGACATAATAGATCCTAAATGAATCATGAGGAAACCATAAAATACTTACATTATATCTTTCACAACTGCATAGTGTGTAACCTTCATCATTATGTTTGGAATACCCATCAAAGTATATTCCCTAAATCTCTTTGGAGAAACCTTAAATTTTACCTCTATCATGTAACCCAATTCATTGGAGAGATATCACAGGCTCACCTTCCCTCAACTTATCAAAGAACAAACCTTGTAGATAAAAAATTCCCAATAACCATAACATAATCATAACACATGAACAAGCATGAAGGGAAAAAGTAAAATTTCCACCATGAAATCATAAGACATCATTTCAAGATATTGAAATAGTCAATCCCTTATCAAATAAATTTTCAAAACCAAAATACCTATCTATTATGTTTAATCTTCTTTTTAAAATCCTTACAACTTTTATAGGAAGGAGGATATCAATTAATTCTCACGACGACAGAGAGGTAATTATCATTGCATACGTTAAAAAGAAACATTCCTTTAGTCATTTAGTGAAATGATTCATAAAAAATATATCATTTTTAAAAATGTGGAATGAAATTAAAATTTAATGATTTAGATTATAGATCGTATAAAAGAAGGTTCTGTATAAACCAAAATATTCCCCAACGAAATGATATTGAGACAATGTCCCTTACCTTCAGTCTAACCTGTCCTGTTTGATATTTTTATGCTTGAATAATAAACTTTGGTTAATTTATACTTGATTCAAAAAATTTATCACATTTCTTATTCCCATTATATTACTTATGACCATGTTATATTAATTATGTAATTATTTGAGTTCATGTCATACTTTTTGATGATAATGTGTTCTTGAATGAAAAATGTAAATGGTATTACGTCAGGAGTCCAAGTGGTCATAATTCTATCATCTCTAGATTATAATTCATGATTTAAATATCATAAATATCCATTATATATATATTTATAATAGTCTATAACATTTTGAGATAATAAATGAAATGCACTATTCATGGAGACGGTATGTCATACATACGCATGAATTCAACATTAATTTCATTCTAATATTAAAAGAATTAAAACTAAATGATGAATTGGTATAAAATAATTCCAATATAATGTATATTTTATTTATGTTTCATATTTTCATTAATTATATCCTTTATATGTTCCCTGTATGGCATGAATAGTTCATATCACTTTGAGGTGGCGGTAGTCCACACTTCCTCAAATGAAATTATAGTATTTACAAATTATGAAAAGAATAAAGATGTGTTGTCAATAAAAATTAAATAAACATAGATTAAATAAAAATATAATATACATAATTTTTATTAATTATATTAATTTATATAATCTTTTTTTAATGAATATCATTATAGTGAATCGCATTGCCCCGTGGAGGTGGTAGGCTGTACAAATGCATGAGCGATGATATCTTTCACATACTAGGTAAAAGATATCTAATGGGATGGTATATTAATTATAAAGAATATTTATAATATTATATTCATTATTTAAATCCATCATATTCATCATTATACCCATCAAAATTATGTCTTGTAAAAAAATTTATATCACCATGTGGAGACGGTTAGCCGTACATACGCACGCATGTAGATATTACACTTCATATGATGGATATAATGAGGTACAAGGTTGTCCCATAATTATAATAACATATCAACATGTATAATATATTATATTTATTACATTATTATGGAAAATAAATAATATCTGGATGTATAAGAAGAAATGAATTTAGATATAGTTGATAAAACAAATACCACTTTTTCGAGTATCTTCATTTAATTTTCAAAAATGTTCTTATAATGATGTATTTATGCCCAATGTGTGGACCCTATTATGAAGGTAGGGATATTGGGATCTTATTTGAGTCGAATATGGTTGATATAAGGAGCCTGAGAGGTGTGTTTTTGTAGGTATATGTGGTGGCCTTTTATAAGAGGGAGGAGGGGCACTTTAAATTTTTTTTGAAATATTATTTTAATATAAATTGATTTTAGAATTATAATATTTTAAATGTGATATAATTGATGTAAAAGATTATTATGGGTCTAAATCCCATAAAAAATGGTTTTAAACAATTTTACTTCAAAATATTCTCCTTATCTTTTAGCCTTAACCCTTAGTTAAAATCACTAACTCTAACCATGTCATCTTGGTTTTTATAATATATGGTTACATTAGATACTGTAAATTACAATGGAACCATAAGTGGATACATAATGACATTTCTAACAGTATATAAGACATTTGTTAGATTATTATATTTTTAGGACTATTAAATCATCTAAAAAATATTTCTTTGCAAACCTCATTTATGTGAATTTTGATAATATTTAGCAATTGATTTTTGTGAAAGTCATAAAAACATGATCAATTTGAAGAAAAGAATTAACATAAATATAATAGGACATATTAATCCAAAAAAATCATTGATGATATCAAAATTTGCAAATTACTTTTATTTTAATGTTTATACTCTCAATTATTTGAATCATTTATTAATGAATAAATCATTTCTTCACCATTATGTAATAAATAATGTTTTATATTGAATATATAAAAATAAAAATATTATAAAATGATATAGGAAATCTTTTATCATTTCTAATTACAATTTATTGGTGAATTTATCTCTTATATAACTCCCCCTTAATATTGTTTTAGTAAAAGATACATGTTTATGTTATATTTCCATTTACATTAAATTAGTTATTATAACATGTCATTTTCCCAACCAAGTTACTCCAAAATTCCAAAAATTCATCCAAATTACTTTTTTGATCTCCCATGACTAATCTAATAATATTATGACACATTTTTCAGGTATTTTTATATTATTATAATATTCCTTCCCCCATTATTTACCAAATTTAACATTTAAACATGGTAAATTAAAATAATTTCTAAAGTTACTATTTATAATATAAAAAAAATAAAAGGTATATATTATCATAGTTCGGAACTTATGATTCCAAATATGTAATCCATTTTTCTAGATTTAATACACAGAAGTAGAATTTATTAATTAAAAATTAATTCCCGTTGTTAAATCCAGAAAAAATGTTTTTAGGAAATAAAAATAATCAAATGATTGACATGTGTTTATGTTTAATTTAAATATAAAATTACTACCAAAGAAAATCATTTTATTAAAGGATAAAACATAATATAATTAATTTTTAAACACAATAAAAATTATAATCTAACTGTATAAAAATATTAGATGAAAGTTCAGTTTTTACTTAAAATGCTATTTTATTTCAATGTTCATTAAAAAATGAAATTTATCCAAAAATTACTAACCATTTATACAATTTAAATTATATTTTACCTCTTATATATACGAAGTTTATTTTTTCAAATATAATATTTAAAATTAAAAAGAACTATATTTCAAAATGGTTCTCCATCAAAAGACGGTAATACTTCTTTTTAAAAATATGAGAGTATTATCTACTTAAAATTGTATTCATTCCCATTTTAACACTACATTTTTTTTGATAAATCAATAAACATTTAAAAAACATGTTTATTATTATTTTCCTTAGTTCTGTTAATTATAATATATATAACAGTTAGGTGTTAAATACCATTTAAAATAGTAATAGTATTATTGTATTATTTTTCAGTATAACTTAGTGTTGTGTGCGACGTAATATTTAGGAGAAAACCATTTTTGTGTGTTTGGTATGCTATTTTACAATATGTCCACATTAAAAATTAATTAATAGTAAATTCAAAAATATTAATAGATATGAAAATTTATTGTTTTATAAATACATGGGATGTTACGTCATTCCCCCATTTTGGAAATTGTGTACTTGCAATTTTATTCACTTATAAAATAATTGGGGGTATTTATCCCTCAAAGAATTTACAGATTCCCATGTTGCATATTTAACAATATAGGGTTTTCCTCAAAACATTTAGGTGATGAATCATTTTATTCTGTAACACATACACTTTGCTGTCAAAAATATGAACTGGTTGTTCCTCATAAGAAATTTTCTGTTCTAACTGAACTACCTCTAGAATCAAAACATGATATGTATCTGAAAAATAATTTATCAACATTGAAACATCAAAAAAATGTGTACAAAGGACAAATATGGAGGTAAAGGCACTATGTAGGCAACTGATCCAAAATTCACTAGGATTTCAAATGTTCTATTGATCTGTAGACTCATCATTCCCATCTTACAAAAAAGCATCTCACTTTTCCATAGTGAATCACTGAGAATGAAATGATCACCTACCTCAAAATAAATATCATCCACCTAGTAATCTGTATAAGTTTTATGCATTCTCTTAGCTATCATCATGTTATTATAAATCAACTATACCATTTTTTCAATCTCATCAAATAATTCTTGTTTGATCAACATCAATTCACACACTTCATCCCAAAAAGATGGAGATCGACCCTGATTTCCATATTATGATTCAAATAGTTCCATTTGTATACTATAATGAAAAATATTTTTATAATAAAACTCTACCAAAAAATATGTTTATCCAAAGATTTATGGTAATCCATAGAATAATCTTGTAACATATCCTATATGGTATGACTTGTTCATTCTGACTGCAAAAATGATTGAGGTTGAAAAATTGTACTAAAATTTAATTCAGTACCCAATGACTTTTGAATGCCTTTCTAAATGTTTGAAGTGAACTTGGATCAAAATCATATGCAACAGAGAGAATAAATATATATAACCTGAATCCCTCTATAATATACGACTGATAAAAGATGATCTAGATATTGTGAATCTCGAATAGGAATAAAATGAGAAGATTTATTTAATCAATAAAAACTAACCCATATTACATTATTAACTCAAGATGTCTTAAATAATCTAAAAATGATGTCCATTGATATATTTTTTCTATTTCCACTCTGGTACTGGTTAACTCTGAAGTTTCCCCTATGAAAATTTTCATTGTACTTTCACTTGCATACATGTCTAACAACTCTAAGTTAAGGCATCAATATCTATTTTCATTCCATCCAACCTTTAATATTGTTGATGTTCATTTTACATCTTTGTACTGTTACGATGATCTAAAAATTGAGAACTATGATCTTCACACAATGACACTTTCTTAAATTATAAATAAAAATTCACATATAATCCCTTTACAAACCTCAAAAAATAATATTTATAAATATTAAATTCAGGAAACATAACCTCTTGACCCAATTATGCATTTTCCTACAACTCGCTGTCTTCCTTCTGTTCTTTCTTTATTCGGTCTGCTATGGTTTCACTGAAACCTAAAATGAAATAGAATAATTTCTTAGACCAATAAAATCCATTACAAATTTCATCAAATCATTAATTAAAAAGACACATTCCAAACCTATGATGGTTAATATAGAATTACTTTTCCCACTCAAAGCACAATCCACATAATTTTCATTTTTAGGAATTTAATGAATCATGCAATCATAATACTTGATTAATTCCAAAAAAAATATTTTCTCATGTTCAATATTTTTTGAGTAAATATATACTTCAAAATTTTATTATTAGTACATATTTAACATATTAATCCATATAGATAATGCCTCAATTTTTTAATATTAAAAACAACAACAACTAATTCCAAATCGTATATTGGATAATTTGTCTCATGTCTTTTTAATAGACGTGAAGCTTAAAAAATTACCTGATCATTATGCATTAGGAAACAACCAATTCCATTATGTAAATAATAACCATAGATGACATATTAAATATTTCTATAATGCAGTTAAAAGACTTGAGGATTCAACAATCTTCTTTTCAATTCTTGAAAATATTAATCTCATTCTTTTGTCTAGGTACGCTTAACACCTTTTCGAGTTAACATAGTCAGTGGGCTCGATAACGATGAAATATTTTAGGAAAACCTATGGTAGTAACCTGGAAAAGAATAAAAACGATGAATCTCATCTATACTTTTGGGTCTTCCCATTCTCAAAAACTTTTGTTTAGTTGGATAAACAGTTATGCCATCTTTTGAAACTATGTGACCATGGAATGATATTTTTTGTAACCAAAACTCACACATGATGAATTTCCCATACAGTTTATTTTATATTGTTGTATGATATAAATATGTTAAATGACATTCATTCTTATTTTTAATTTTACAATACACCAAATTATTATCAATTAACACAACCACAATCTTATCTATGAACTCATGGAAAATTGTATTCACAAAATCCATGAATACAACTAGTGCATTTGTTAACCAGAAAGGAATAACTAAAAATTCCTAATGTCTCTATATATTATGAGACATGGTATTCTGAATGTCCTTTTAATTAAATTTAAACTGATGGTAACCCAACATCATTTCAATCATCGAAAAACAATATGATACCTAGAGATAATCAAATAAATCATTGATATGAAGCAAATGACACATGTTATTAAATTTGTTGTTATTCAAGGCCATATAAACAATGAAAAGTTTCATTGAACCATATTTCTTATTAAAAAATAAGAAAGGAGAACCCCATGGTGATTTTCATGGTTGAATGAATCCTTTATCTAATAACTCCTATAATTTATACTTTAACTCTAAATGTTAAATTTAAGCCATTTGATATGGGGGATATGAAATTTTCTTAACATCAAAAAACAAGTCAACAGTATATTCAACTTCCTTGATAAAGTATTATACTAGGAAACTCATCAGGTAAAACATCATAGTACTCATTTACCACTTTTATAACATTAATTTAGTCATACCCTTTTTCAACAATATGTGCAAGGTTGTAACGCCCCGACCCCAGCTACCCAGAGTCGGTGCATTACTTCGTAACATTGGCATGATCACAAAAGATCAAGTCTCGAAAGACCGATTAGTTTAGTAGCCTTGGAAACACTAGATACATTCATAAACGTTACATTACATCATAAAGTGAAAAACTACAATAACAAAGTCTCCATAGTCCACACTCATATCCTCTTCTGACTATCCCTGCAGGTCATTCATAAAATACTTCTTCACATCCTGGAAAATATTAAAACATTGAAAGGGGTGAGCTCAGATGCTCAGTAAGGATAACAATATTGTGGAAGCTTTCGTAAATAAACATAAACATTTAAGGAAATGTATAACTAAAACAAAAGCCTTTTAAACTTGAACATCAACATAATATGGCAAAAGTAAAATGAGATAATGCCATTTACTTCTTCACATGGATATTCTACTGGTCGAATAATCACATGCAATAACAATAACCACTTTCATAATGATGGAATGTATAATGCCGGACATTCTGAAACATTTTGTCAAGGCCTCGGCCAAGACATCTAAAATGATTAAGGCCTCGGCCAAAACCATAAATCAAATTGGGAAAGGGCCTCGGCCAATTCCACGTCTAGTTGTCTCATGAGACCTACCGATGCATCGAGGAGCTATAGCGGGCTCCACCCGTCACTTATTAAGTCCAATACATTCCTCATATGAATAGGTTTAAACATATCATAAACCATAACATAATCGTATCACATAAAACATACATAAAGGAAACATAACATTTCCATATTTCAATCACAAGATATCAATACAACATATTGATATAATAAAAAAGCTTTCAAAACCATTTTCAATACCAAAATAAAAGAAAGTTAAAACTTTGTATTTATTTTTCATTAAAATAAAATGATGGCTTGTAGAGGAAGCCGAAACTCAAATAATGGTCACGGCGGTGGAGAAGTCATTGTCGCCGCATAAGTACGGAAAGAAAAACATTCCCTTTTTGTCATTTAGTAAAACGTTTCGTATAAAAAGGATTCCTTTTTGAATAAACGTAAAAGTCAAAGGGGTTTATACACCGTATAAAAGAAAGTTGTGTATAAAACCAAATATGCCTCAATGAAAGGAGATTGAGACGAAGTCCTTACAAAGATCATTTTTAAAATAAAATAGATATATTATGTGTATTCACTATAGGTACACATAAAGAAAGTAAAAATACAAAATAAGACATAATAATATCATGACATAATTTGAAAGTAGGAGATTAACCCAAAGAATGGAAGTTGGGTTAAGAAATTCCCTTACAAAGAGCATTTTTAAAATAAAATAGATCTATTATGTGTATTCACTACAAGTACACATAAATAATGTACAAATACAGGATATGACATAACAATATCATGACATAATTTGAAAGTAGGATATTAACCCAAAGAACGAAAATTGGGTTAAGAAGTTCCCTTACCTCGTGTCTGACTTGACTCAACCGTTCTTTAACCTCCTGAATAATAAACTAGAGTTAATATATACCTTATTAAGAACCATTTTCAACTTCATTATCCTTATTATATCACTTATTACAATGATATGAACATTATGTAATTATTTAAGTTAATAACGGTCGTTTTGTCGATCTTTGGTACTTGAGTCAACAATAAGCTTCTTATAATTACAAGTTGTTTATGTGATGAAATATCCATTATATCCAGAATTATATTCATGATTTATATGTCATATATATCTTGTATATCCAGTATATACATTCATTTATAATATTACGTAACATTTAGAGGTAAGAAATGAAATGCACCGTTCATGGAGACGGTAAGCCGTACGTACGCATGAACGCTACTTTCATTTCAATTTCATATTTAATGGAACTAAATCATAATGATATAAATGTATAATATAATTCCAGTATAATATAGTGTATAATACCATTTACTCCATCCTTTATACATCCCACATATGGCATTAACGATTCAAATCACTTTGAGGGGGCGGTAGTCCGCACTTCCTAAAATGAAATTATCGCGTTTTACCCATAATGGAAATCATAAAGTATGCCATAAATGAGAAATAAAGAAGAATAAGTAAAACATAAGCATATTATATATCATATATAAAAATAGTGACATCTTAATGGCCACCTTTGAAGGAGTTATATGAGTGTTGAACAATCATCGTTTCGTGATGCAGAAATTCGCCATCCCCAGAAACCGTATGTTCTTTAACCATTAGATGTAGGTGTGTGTAAGTGTAGCTCGAATACTTCTTATAACAACATCCTAGTATATTGAGGATACTGGTGTTGTTACAAAAGAAATGAATAAAAAGAGTTTAGGGGGTTGGAGAAGAAAAATAAAACAAAACAACATTATAAAAGACATTACCTCAAAATCGGGTAACTCTTTTTGATTTGAGCTAAAGGCTTCCTTGGGAAGAGTTCTGCCCAAAGTGAGGTTTCTAGGAGTAAGGGAGGAATGTTGGGAGAGTATTTGGGCAGAGGTTGGCCGAGCCAAATGGCTTGAAAGTGTAAATGAGGTGGGAGAGGTGGGGGCCTTTTATAAGTGGAGAGGAGGGGCACTTTTGGAAAGATTGAAATGTTATATTATTTCACAATGCTTTTCGGATTCTAAAGGTCCCACACTTATATAATTCGAGTCTAAGGTGATAAGGTTTCGAAATATCTTCATCCAATAGGCTTTGGACAAGTGTAAGCCTTGTATTTTTCATTATCTTCCCATTTTATTTAAATCGTTAAATAATGAGGTCATCACTACATCATCATGATGTCATAAATAATTTAATTTATTTAATGTCTAAAAATTATAAAAAAAATACTATGATGTAGGAAATCTTTTTAGCTTTCTAATTAATATTTATAATCAAAATTTGGACTTGTGTAACCCCACTTAAAAACTATTTTAGTAAAACAACTCATGTTTGTGTCAATTTAATTTTAACATTAAATAAATATATATTAATGTCATTTTCCAACTAAAGTGGCTCCATGGGGTCCCCAAGTTGACCCATGGGTTGTCTTGGTCGGCCATGACTCATCCAATAGGAGTAGGACAAGTGTCAAGCTCATATAATATTATTAAAACATTGTTTTTACCTTAAACTACACTAATTACCTCTAATCGCGATTAAGAACTTAAAAGTTACTATTCACCAAAAAATTATTTTAATCTTATTGAACCACATTTTACTTCTTAATGACAACCATGTATGTCGGATTTTTGAAAATCAAATCACAGAAGTGGTAATATTTCATTTAAACGAAAAATCAGTTATTTAACTACCACTTAGTGGTTTCACTATTCATCAAAAATTGAAGTTTTTCAGAACAAGGCCAAAATTTCACCTTAAGCTATAATTGATATTCCGAATTCAAAAATGATGTCTATTTTACAAAATTCCAAACATATAAGTTGCATTAATTAATTTTATAATTAATTCCCGCTGTTACGACAAATAGCGTGTTTTTAAGAAACAATTTATATCAAAAGATTGGCAATTGTTTATGTCCAATTTCAATGTTAAATTAATTCTAATGACCACCATTGGATAAAATGGTAAAAATATATTCTAATTATACTTTAAAACCACTAAATAGTATAATTTATCACTATAAATTATTTTGATTAAAAAAGTTGTTTTTAAGTAATTTTCACTATTCATAAAAAATTAGAAGTTCTCAGAAAAATACCAAAAATTCAACATAGGCTAATTTCGATATTACGAATACAAAAATAAAGTCCATTTTGAAATATAAAATTTCTATAATTTTAAAAAGTGGTTATTACTATTCATAACGGCTATTTTGATTAGTTGCGGTGTGTTAGAACTCGAACTTGCGTACAATGCAAGCTATTGCATTATTGAATGAGAAGCGTATCGTGGAAGCTCGGGGTGTTACATTCTCCCCTCCTTCAATAAATTGCGTCCTCGCAATTTGAAATTTTTCTTTGATAATAAAAGGCTGAAAATAGAAAATACCTTTGTGGAAAACCCACATCGGAAATAAGGTTAATAAATATATAACATTAAAAGAAAGCAGGATAAGTACAAAGGTCACCCGATATAGCCCATTCTAGGATTCTATGAAAATATGGATATGGAAGAAAAACAAACCATCAAGGTCTGATGGAGAGTTATAGAAAACAGGATTAGGAGAATGTTTAACCATAAGAAAATCACAAACTTGTGATTGGTTAAACGGTCATTGAATCCCCAGTTGGAAAAGTTAACCGACAACATTTTTGTTTTAAGTTACCTTTTATAATGTTGAGGAATTTATTTATGAGATTTACTAAGAACGTAAGGGAATATACATACTTGTTATGTATACTTTCATTCGTTAATAAATTTTTACCACAAACCCAACTTTTACTCCAAATGGTAACGGAACTCAAAAATATTCTATTTATCCTAATTGTATAAGGTTCCAAATATTAACACATACCATTTAGATTAGTAAAACTATTTTGTAATAACCAGGGACTTCCTGTAGGCTAGTGGTAGGAAATAAAGGCTTGTCGCACTATGGTTGTGGGTTCGATTCCTGCAGCTTTGTCCGACGCGACGGGTTATTCCCCACCCTGCAGGTTGTCCTTTTCCTAAAAATATAGTACTATACTATTCCAAAAATAATCTTCATAAATGTTTTAACCTTAAACAATACTATCCAAAGTTCAACTTAATCCATTCCAACCTTAATAGTTATCCAAAATACTTCTGTCCAACTCACAGTCCAAATTTTATAAGGAAGGTAAACATAATGAAGATCCTTTATCCCACGTAACAACATGTGAACACCTTCATCATGTATTCTTTTTAAACATACTGAATTACCATGATCCCTTATTCCTTATAGAATACTAGATATACTCCTTCTATCCAAAAATGTATACAAAACATCAATCAGTTTCAAGGAAGTTAAGTATATCCAATATAATTTATCCAAATCAATCACGTCTTATTCCAAAATCACAATCTCAGTATCAAAACCATATTATGGTTTATCTTTCTCTCAACCATATATTTTCCAAAAATTTAACCTACTGTGGAGTCACTTTTCTTGGTTCCACACAATCTCAAGTCCTTGATGAAATAGTACTGCAGTACAATCCTTATATACTCCATAATTATTATAACCAGTACATCATTGATACAACACTCAAATTAAAAAAAATCTTTAATAACAACATAAGAACTCTAATCATTACTCCTCATCTGTGGTAGTATCATAACTTGATTATTATCCAATAACATCATTTGGGGCATGCTCTGATGATTTGGACATTGGTTTGCGTAGTGTCCCCAATCCTTGCAGAAGAAGCATTGTACATTTGAAACCATTTTCTTACCCTTGCAGTCACGCACTTTGTGTCCTTTTTCTCTACACTTATAACAAACTCCCATTCCCTTTAGGCAAGTTCCATGATGTTTCTTCCCACAATTACCACATATTGGAAAATTCTTCTTTCCCCTCATCCCTTTATCCATCATTCTCTCTTCCATCCCTTTCGTCTCTTGCTTCGCTTCAAAGCCATAGGACTCAGAGAATTCTTTACTTATCCTATTAACACATGATACTATTTCTTCATATGTTGAGAACACATGGGAGACTATTTCCCTTCGAAATGTTGGCTTAATACCGTGAAAGATACTATCCTTCTTACTCTTTGGATCATACGTACTGCTGGAGTTCACATTCCTTCTACTGGGCGCCATTTCTATACAACGGCATAAACTAGGTTAGTTTATGAATCAAAATACATAATTCCATACTTGTAAAACACTTTACATAAATTGAACTATTTATGGATATAATCCATAATCATAAAAAGAAATGTTTTCTTTGAGTAAGTATGTACTCATAACCCTTCATAGTGGTTTGTAAGTAAAATGAGAATTATCCTAAGCATATCCCCCGGGAGTGTCGTAACCAAGAGTGCAGCAAGGCCCGTTGTCGTGCACCAGTTCCCGTTCGAGTCTAGCTCAAAGCGGTGTTTTCGGGTTTTACCCCTAGGTACATCTGTGCCAGAGCCGCCTCTACCTGCTCGTATCCAGACAGGGATGTATTTCTCGGAAAACTCATAACATCTCTATAATACCAAAATTCTAGGAAGTTCTTCTATACTAATCCTCAAAGTCTATCTTTGGGCTATGTGCTCTAATCAGAGTTTATCTAAATCTAGCTTCCAAGGTTAGTACTAAACTGCCTCTGATACCAACTGTAACGCCCCGACCCCAGCTACCCAGAGTCGGTGCATTACTTCGTAACATTGGCATGATCACAAAAGATCAAGTCTCGAAAGACCGATTAGTTTAGTAGCCTTGGAAACACTAGATACATTCATAAACGTTACATTACATCATAAAGTGAAAAACTACAATAACAAAGTCTCCATAGTCCACACTCATATCCTCTTCTGACTATCCCTACAGGTCATTCATAAAATACTTCTTCACATCCTGGAAAATATTAAAACATTGAAAGGGGTGAGCTCAGATGCTCAGTAAGGATAACAATATTGCGGAAGCTTTCGTAAATAAACATAAACATTTAAGGCAATGTATAACTAAAACAAAAGCCTTTTAAACTTGAACATCAACATAATATGGCAAAAGTAAAATGAGATAATGCCATTTACTTCTTCACATGGATATTCTACTGGTCGAATAATCACATGCAATAACAATAACCACTTTCATAATGATGGAATGTATAATGCCGGACATTCTGAAACATTTTGTCAAGGCCTCGGCCAAGACATCTAAAATGATTAAGGCCTCGGCCAAAACCATAAATCAAATTGGGAAAGGGCCTCGGCCAATTCCACGTCTAGTTGTCTCATGAGACCTACCGATGCATCGAGGAGCTATAGCGGGCTCCACCCGTCACTTATTAAGTCCAATACATTCCTCATATGAATAGGTTTAAACATATCATAAACCATAACATAATCGTATCACATAAAACATACATAAAGGAAACATAACATTTCCATATTTCAATCACAAGATATCAATACAACATATTGATATAATAAAAAAGCTTTCAAAACCATTTTCAATACCAAAATAAAAGAAAGTTAAAACTTTGTATTTATTTTTCATTAAAATAAAATGATGTCTTGTAGAGGAAGCCGAAACTCAAATAATGGTCACGGCGGCGGAGAAGTCATTGTCGCCGCATAAGTACGGAAAGAAAAACATTCCCTTTTTGTCATTTAGTAAAACGTTTCGTATAAAAAGGATTCCTTTTTGAATAAACGTAAAAGTCAAAGGGGTTTATACACCGTATAAAAGAAAGTTGTGTATAAAACCAAATATGCCTCAATGAAAGGAGATTGAGACGAAGTCCTTACAAAGATCATTTTTAAAATAAAATAGATATATTATGTGTATTCACTATAGGTACACATAAAGAAAGTAAAAATACAAAATAAGACATAATAATATCATGACATAATTTGAAAGTAGGAGATTAACCCAAAGAATGGAAGTTGGGTTAAGAAATTCCCTTACAAAGAGCATTTTTAAAATAAAATAGATCTATTATGTGTATTCACTACAAGTACACATAAATAATGTACAAATACAGGATATGACATAATAATATCATGACATAATTTGAAAGTAGGATATTAACCCAAAGAACGAAAATTGGGTTAAGAAGTTCCCTTACCTCATGTCTGACTTGACTCAACCGTTCTTTAACCTCCTGAATAATAAACTAGAGTTAATATATACCTTATTAAGAACCATTTTCAACTTCATTATCCTTATTATATCACTTATTACAATGATATGAACATTATGTAATTATTTAAGTTAATAACGGTCGTTTTGTCGATCTTTGGTACTTGAGTCAACAATAAGCTTCTTATAATTACAAGTTGTTTATGTGATGAAATATCCATTATATCCAGAATTATATTCATGATTTATATGTCATATATATCTTGTATATCCAGTATATACATTCATTTATAATATTACGTAACATTTAGAGGTAAGAAATGAAATGCACCGTTCATGGAGACGGTAAGCCGTACGTACGCATGAACGCTACTTTCATTTCAATTTCATATTTAATGGAACTAAATCATAATGATATAAATGTATAATATAATTCCAGTATAATATAGTGTATAATACCATTTACTCCATCCTTTATACATCCCACATATGGCATTAACGATTCAAATCACTTTGAGGGGGCGGTAGTCCGCACTTCCTAAAATGAAATTATCGCGTTTTACCCATAATGGAAATCATAAAGTATGCCATAAATGAGAAATAAAGAAGCATAAGTAAAACATAAGCATATTATATATCATATATAAAAATAGTGACATCTTAATGGCCACCTTTGAAGGTGTTATATGAGTGTTGAACAATCATCGTTTCGTGATGCAGAAATTCGCCATCCCCAGAAACCGTATGTTCTTTAACCATTAGATGTAGGTGTGTGTAAGTGTAGCTCGAATACTTCTTATAACAACATCCTAGTATATTGAGGATACTGGTGTTGTTACAAAAGAAATGAATAAAAAGAGTTTAGGGGGTTGGAGAAGAAAAATAAAACAAAACAACATTATAAAAGACATTACCTCAAAATCGGGTAACTCTTTTTGATTTGAGCTAAAGGCTTCCTTGGGAAGAGTTCTGCCCAAAGTGATGTTTCTAGGAGTAAGGGAGGAATGTTGGCAGAGTATTTGGGCAGAGGTTGGCCGAGCCAAATGGCTTGAAAGTGTAAATGAGGTGGGAGAGGTGGGGGCCTTTTATAAGTGGAGAGGAGGGGCACTTTTGGAAAGATTGAAATGTTATATTATTTCACAATGCTTTTCGGATTCTAAAGGTCCCACACTTATATAATTCGAGGCTAAGGTGATAAGGTTTCGAAATATCTTCATCCAATAGGCTTTGGACAAGTGTAAGCCTTGTATTTTTCATTATCTTCCCATTTTATTTAAATCGTTAAATAATGAGGTCATCACTACATCATCATGATGTCATAAATAATTTAATTTATTTAATGTCTAAAAATTATAAAAAAAATACTATGATGTAGGAAATCTTTTTAGCTTTCTAATTAATATTTATAATCAAAATTTGGACTTGTGTAACCCCACTTAAAAACTATTTTAGTAAAACAACTCATGTTTGTGTCAATTTAATTTTAACATTAAATAAATATATATTAATGTCATTTTCCAACTAAAGTGGCTCCATGGGGTCCCCAAGTTGACCCATGGGTTGTCTTGGTCGGCCATGACTCATCCAATAGGAGTAGGACAAGTGTCAAGCTCATATAATATTATTAAAACATTGTTTTTACCTTAAACTACACTAATTACCTCTAATCGCGATTAAGAACTTAAAAGTTACTATTCACCAAAAAATTATTTTAATCTTATTGAACCACATTTTACTTCTTAATGACAACCATGTATGTCGGATTTTTGAAAATCAAATCACAGAAGTGGTAATATTTCATTTAAACGAAAAATCAGTTATTTAACTACCACTTAGTGGTTTCACTATTCATCAAAAATTGAAGTTTTTCAGAACAAGGCCAAAATTTCACCTTAAGCTATAATTGATATTCCGAATTCAAAAATGATGTCTATTTTACAAAATTCCAAACATATAAGTTGCATTAATTAATTTTATAATTAATTCCCGCTGTTACGACAAATAGCGTGTTTTTAAGAAACAATTTATATCAAAAGATTGGCAATTGTTTATGTCCAATTTCAATGTTAAATTAATTCTAATGACCACCATTGGATAAAATGGTAAAAATATATTCTAATTATACTTTAAAACCACTAAATAGTATAATTTATCACTATAAATTATTTTGATTAAAAAAGTTGTTTTTAAGTAATTTTCACTATTCATAAAAAATTAGAAGTTCTCAGAAAAATACCAAAAATTCAACATAGGCTAATTTCGATATTACGAATACAAAAATAAAGTCCATTTTGAAATATAAAATTTCTATAATTTTAAAAGGTGGTTATTACTATTCATAACGGCTATTTTGATTAGTTGCGGTGTGTTAGAACTCGAACTTGCGTACAATGCAAGCTATTGCATTATTAAATGAGAAGCGTATCGTGGAAGCTCGGGGTGTTACATTCTCCCCTCCTTCAATAAATTGCGTCCTCGCAATTTGAAATTTTTCTTTGATAATAAAAGGCTGAAAATAGAAAATACCTTTGTGGAAAACCCACATCGGAAATAAGGTTAATAAATATATAACATTAAAAGAAAGCAGGATAAGTACAAAGGTCACCCGATATAGCCCATTCTAGGATTCTATGAAAATATGGATATGGAAGAAAAACAAACCATCAAGGTCTGATGGAGAGTTATAGAAAACAGGATTAGGAGAATGTTTAACCATAAGAAAATCACAAACTTGTGATTGGTTAAACGGTCATTGAATCCCCAGTTGGAAAAGTTAACCGACAACATTTTTGTTTTAAGTTACCTTTTATAATGTTGAGGAATTTATTTATGAGATTTACTAAGAACGTAAGGGAATATACATACTTGTTATGTATACTTTCATTCGTTAATAAATTTTTACCACAAACCCAACTTTTACTCCAAATGGTAACGGAACTCAAAAATATTCTATTTATCCTAATTGTATAAGGTTCCAAATATTAACACATACCATTTAGATTAGTAAAACTATTTTGTAATAACCAGGGACTTCCTGTAGGCTAGTGGTAGGAAATAAAGGCTTGTCGCACTATGGTTGTGGGTTCGATTCCTGCAGCTTTGTCCGACGCGACGGGTTATTCCCCACCCTGCAGGTTGTCCTTTTCCTAAAAATATAGTACTATACTATTCCAAAAATAATCTTCATAAATGTTTTAACCTTAAACAATACTATCCAAAGTTCAACTTAATCCATTCCAACCTTAATAGTTATCCAAAATACTTCTGTCCAACTCACAGTCCAAATTTTATAAGGAAGGTAAACATAATGAAGATCCTTTATCCCACGTAACAACATGTGAACACCTTCATCATGTATTCTTTTTAAACATACTGAATTACCATGATCCCTTATTCCTTATAGAATACTAGATATACTCCTTCTATCCAAAAATGTATACAAAACATCAATCAGTTTCAAGGAAGTTAAGTATATCCAATATAATTTATCCAAATCAATCACGTCTTATTCCAAAATCACAATCTCAGTATCAAAACCATATTATGGTTTATCTTTCTCTCAACCATATATTTTCCAAAAATTTAACCTACTGTGGAGTCACTTTTCTTGGTTCCACACAATCTCAAGTCCTTGATGAAATAGTACTGCAGTACAATCCTTATATACTCCATAATTATTATAACCAGTACATCATTGATACAACACTCAAATTAAAAAAAATCTTTAATAACAACATAAGAACTCTAATCATTACTCCTCATCTGTGGTAGTATCATAACTTGATTATTATCCAATAACATCATTTGGGGCATGCTCTGATGATTTGGACATTGGTTTGCGTAGTGTCCCCAATCCTTGCAGAAGAAGCATTGTACATTTGAAACCATTTTCTTACCCTTGCAGTCACGCACTTTGGGTCCTTTTTCTCTACACTTATAACAAACTCCCATTCCCTTTAGGCAAGTTCCATGATGTTTCTTCCCACAATTACCACATATTGGAAAATTCTTCTTTCCCCTCATCCCTTTATCCATCATTCTCTCTTCCATCCCTTTCGTCTCTTGCTTCGCTTCAAAGCCATAGGACTCAGAGAATTCTTTACTTATCCTATTAACACATGATACTATTTCTTCATATGTTGAGAACACATGGGAGACTATTTCCCTTCGAAATGTTGGCTTAATACCGTGAAAGATACTATCCTTCTTACTCTTTGGATCATACGTACTGCTGGAGTTCACATTCCTTCTACTGGGCGCCATTTCTATACAACGGCATAAACTAGGTTAGTTTATGAATCAAAATACATAATTCCATACTTGTAAAACACTTTACATAAATTGAACTATTTATGGATATAATCCATAATCATAAAAAGAAATGTTTTCTTTGAGTAAGTATGTACTCATAACCCTTCATAGTGGTTTGTAAGTAAAATGAGAATTATCCTAAGCATATCCCCCGGGAGTGTCGTAACCAAGAGTGCAGCAAGGCCCGTTGTCGTGCACCAGTTCCCGTTCGAGTCTAGCTCAAAGCGGTGTTTTCGGGTTTTACCCCTAGGTACATCTGTGCCAGAGCCGCCTCTACCTGCTCGTATCCAGACAGGGATGTATTTCTCGGAAAACTCATAACATCTCTATAATACCAAAATTCTAGGAAGTTCTTCTATACTAATCCTCAAAGTCTATCTTTGGGCTATGTGCTCTAATCAGAGTTTATCTAAATCTAGCTTCCAAGGTTAGTACTAAACTGCCTCTGATACCAACTGTAACGCCCCGACCCCAGCTACCCAGAGTCGGTGCATTACTTCGTAACATTGGCATGATCACAAAAGATCAAGTCTCGAAAGACCGATTAGTTTAGTAGCCTTGGAAACACTAGATACATTCATAAACGTTACATTACATCATAAAGTGAAAAACTACAATAACAAAGTCTCCATAGTCCACACTCATATCCTCTTCTGACTATCCCTGCAGGTCATTCATAAAATACTTCTTCACATCCTGGAAAATATTAAAACATTGAAAGGGGTGAGCTCAGATGCTCAGTAAGGATAACAATATTGCGGAAGCTTTCGTAAATAAACATAAACATTTAAGGCAATGTATAACTAAAACAAAAGCCTTTTAAACTTGAACATCAACATAATATGGCAAAAGTAAAATGAGATAATGCCATTTACTTCTTCACATGGATATTCTACTGGTCGAATAATCACATGCAATAACAATAACCACTTTCATAATGATGGAATGTATAATGCCGGACATTCTGAAACATTTTGTCAAGGCCTCGGCCAAGACATCTAAAATGATTAAGGCCTCGGCCAAAACCATAAATCAAATTGGGAAAGGGCCTCGGCCAATTCCACGTCTAGTTGTCTCATGAGACCTACCGATGCATCGAGGAGCTATAGCGGGCTCCACCCGTCACTTATTAAGTCCAATACATTCCTCATATGAATAGGTTTAAACATATCATAAACCATAACATAATCGTATCACATAAAACATACATAAAGGAAACATAACATTTCCATATTTCAATCACAAGATATCAATACAACATATTGATATAATAAAAAAGCTTTCAAAACCATTTTCAATACCAAAATAAAAGAAAGTTAAAACTTTGTATTTATTTTTCATTAAAATAAAATGATGGCTTGTAGAGGAAGCCGAAACTCAAATAATGGTCACGGCGGCGGAGAAGTCATTGTCGCCGCATAAGTACGGAAAGAAAAACATTCCCTTTTTGTCATTTAGTAAAACGTTTCGTATAAAAAGGATTCCTTTTTGAATAAACGTAAAAGTCAAAGGGGTTTATACACCGTATAAAAGAAAGTTGTGTATAAAACCAAATATGCCTCAATGAAAGGAGATTGAGACGAAGTCCTTACAAAGATCATTTTTAAAATAAAATAGATATATTATGTGTATTCACTATAGGTACACATAAAGAAAGTAAAAATACAAAATAAGACATAATAATATCATGACATAATTTGAAAGTAGGAGATTAACCCAAAGAATGGAAGTTGGGTTAAGAAATTCCCTTACAAAGAGCATTTTTAAAATAAAATAGATCTATTATGTGTATTCACTACAAGTACACATAAATAATGTACAAATACAGGATATGACATAATAATATCATGACATAATTTGAAAGTAGGATATTAACCCAAAGAACGAAAATTGGGTTAAGAAGTTCCCTTACCTCGTGTCTGACTTGACTCAACCGTTCTTTAAGCTCCTGAATAATAAACTAGAGTTAATATATACCTTATTAAGAACCATTTTCAACTTCATTATCCTTATTATATCACTTATTACAATGATATGAACATTATGTAATTATTTAAGTTAATAACGGTCGTTTTGTCGATCTTTGGTACTTGAGTCAACAATAAGCTTCTTATAATTACAAGTTGTTTATGTGATGAAATATCCATTATATCCAGAATTATATTCATGATTTATATGTCATATATATCTTGTATATCCAGTATATACATTCATTTATAATATTACGTAACATTTAGAGGTAAGAAATGAAATGCACCGTTCATGGAGACGGTAAGCCGTACGTACGCATGAACGCTACTTTCATTTCAATTTCATATTTAATGGAACTAAATCATAATGATATAAATGTATAATATAATTCCAGTATAATATAGTGTATAATACCATTTACTCCATCCTTTATACATCCCACATATGGCATTAACGATTCAAATCACTTTGAGGGGGCGGTAGTCCGCACTTCCTAAAATGAAATTATCGCGTTTTACCCATAATGGAAATCATAAAGTATGCCATAAATGAGAAATAAAGAAGCATAAGTAAAACATAAGCATATTATATATCATATATAAAAATAGTGACATCTTAATGGCCACCTTTGAAGGTGTTATATGAGTGTTGAACAATCATCGTTTCGTGATGCAGAAATTCGCCATCCCCAGAAACCGTATGTTCTTTAACCATTAGATGTAGGTGTGTGTAAGTGTAGCTCGAATACTTCTTATAACAACATCCTAGTATATTGAGGATACTGGTGTTGTTACAAAAGAAATGAATAAAAAGAGTTTAGGGGGTTGGAGAAGAAAAATAAAACAAAACAACATTATAAAAGACATTACCTCAAAATCGGGTAACTCTTTTTGATTTGAGCTAAAGGCTTCCTTGGGAAGAGTTCTGCCCAAAGTGAGGTTTCTGGGAGTAAGGGAGGAATGTTGGGAGAGTATTTGGGCAGAGGTTGGCCGAGCCAAATGGCTTGAAAGTGTAAATGAGGTGGGAGAGGTGGGGGCCTTTTATAAGTGGAGAGGAGGGGCACTTTTGGAAAGATTGAAATGTTATATTATTTCACAATGCTTTTCGGATTCTAAAGGTCCCACACTTATATAATTCGAGGCTAAGGTGATAAGGTTTCGAAATATCTTCATCCAATAGGCTTTGGACAAGTGTAAGCCTTGTATTTTTCATTATCTTCCCATTTTATTTAAATCGTTAAATAATGAGGTCATCACTACATCATCATGATGTCATAAATAATTTAATTTATTTAATGTCTAAAAATTATAAAAAAAATACTATGATGTAGGAAATCTTTTTAGCTTTCTAATTAATATTTATAATCAAAATTTGGACTTGTGTAACCCCACTTAAAAACTATTTTAGTAAAACAACTCATGTTTGTGTCAATTTAATTTTAACATTAAATAAATATATATTAATGTCATTTTCCAACTAAAGTGGCTCCATGGGGTCCCCAAGTTGACCCATGGGTTGTCTTGGTCGGCCATGACTCATCCAATAGGAGTAGGACAAGTGTCAAGCTCATATAATATTATTAAAACATTGTTTTTACCTTAAACTACACTAATTACCTCTAATCGCGATTAAGAACTTAAAAGTTACTATTCACCAAAAAATTATTTTAATCTTATTGAACCACATTTTACTTCTTAATGACAACCATGTATGTCGGATTTTTTAAAATCAAATCACAGAAGTGGTAATATTTCATTTAAACGAAAAATCAGTTATTTAACTACCACTTAGTGGTTTCACTATTCATCAAAAATTGAAGTTTTTCAGAACAAGGCCAAAATTTCACCTTAAGCTATAATTGATATTCCGAATTCAAAAATGATGTCTATTTTACAAAATTCCAAACATATAAGTTGCATTAATTAATTTTATAATTAATTCCCGCTGTTACGACAAATAGCGTGTTTTTAAGAAACAATTTATATCAAAAGATTGGCAATTGTTTATGTCCAATTTCAATGTTAAATTAATTCTAATGACCACCATTGGATAAAATGGTAAAAATATATTCTAATTATACTTTAAAACCACTAAATAGTATAATTTATCACTATAAATTATTTTGATTAAAAAAGTTGTTTTTAAGTAATTTTCACTATTCATAAAAAATTAGAAGTTCTCAGAAAAATACCAAAAATTCAACATAGGCTAATTTCGATATTACGAATACAAAAATAAAGTCCATTTTGAAATATAAAATTTCTATAATTTTAAAAAGTGGTTATTACTATTCATAACGGCTATTTTGATTAGTTGCGGTGTGTTAGAACTCGAACTTGCGTACAATGCAAGCTATTGCATTATTGAATGAGAAGCGTATCGTGGAAGCTCGGGGTGTTACAAAGGTAACATTCATTTTTATCTTTTACTAGTTTCTCTTCTTCCTGATATGTTATCAATAGTAATGGTTTATTCTTGTACACAAACTAAACATGTTTAGAAAATTATACCCCTTTTGCTCTACAGTAAATCTTAGTTAGATAAATGGGAAGACAATCCATACCCAAAATAACATAAAACACTACTAGAGGAAAAAACAAGTTTTGGAGGTAAATTCTGTCCATATGTATGTATGTGAAGATTCTTATAATTTTTTGTCTCAACATTTACCCCTTACATTTTCACCAATAGTTCATGATTCATTTGTTGAGATGGCATAGTATGATTAAACAAAAGTTATACATGATAATACATCATTTGATGGCCCAACATCTACTGAAGTAGTTTAAATGGATTTCACTATCACTTTCTTCTTATAGTGAGACTACATTCAATCACTTGAGTTCTTCATCAGGAACTCATTTACATAATGAACCATTTCATTGCACATAAAATATTTTACTGACTATAAATAACATTTTATCTTACAACCACTCCGATCTTTTTTAGTGAAACTAAAATACTTATGTCCCATTTTACCACATCAGAAGAACATACTAGAAATTAAAAGGTATTCAATATTTTCCTTTTTACCAGATTTTTCAGAAACTGTAAACATATGTTTTTTACGATCAGACTTTTTGGAAGAGTTCTCTTATTTACACATCCACATCGACCTCTCTCTTTTTTTTCAAAGAACACATGAACATAGAAAAACTCCATTTAAACCTTATCTTTACATCAATCAAGTTTTTAATTTCATTTAAAATTATGAGAATAAAATGTTCTTAGATAAATTTTATATAGTCCTGAGTTAAAATGATTTACTTTACTATCAATATACTATACGAAATTTGGATCATACCTTCTCATTCAAGTGAATTTTCATTCAAAAGAATACACTGAGTCATCCTCATGCCCCAATTTCAATTTTTTCCATTCAAATTCGAACCATATTATGAATATATTTTTAAAAAACATACCATTGAATTTATCTCAATAAAGATCCTCAATATCCTCACTATCCCTGATAATTTTAACCATTGGCCACCACTTATTAGTTTCACCTTCAAAATGATAAACAAAAAGACACAAATTTTTATGTTATGAACATCCAATGACATATAAAATCTTTTATAGTGCTTTAATCCTCCCATAAAATAGCATAGGGATAAATGATCCTCTATAATGATGGGAGTTATTTCCTCATGAAAATATTCACTACTAATATGTTCCCTTATGGTAGATATAGCTGATGACATGCTTGGATTCTACATCCTTTGATAGCCTAATTCAACTAATCCATCACTACATCCAACTATTAAGTTCTAATTTCCAACCATCTCATGTTGCTAATTTGTATGTTTTTTTCCTCTAGATGTCGTACCAGCACAGCATCCATGATTCATTTATAGAAAACAATTATGAACAGAAATATCGTAGATAAAACAATATGGTAATCCTCCAATGCTATTTCAATTTGGCCATACATTCAAAATAATTTATAGATTTTCGATTAAAAATATCACAACCCATAATGTTATCTAATTAGTCCTTTGATACCAACTATATGGCCCCAGCCTTTCAACATTACATAATCTGGAGATAATTCAATAATTTGACTTAAATTCACATCGATGATATTTTCTAGTGTAGTGTTTTATTGATTTAGGAAATTATTAATACATTAAATCTCAGATATTACCAATAGACACTTCTACTCTTTACATTTTTTCACTATAATAATAATCCAAATATAAAATAAGAATTATGATATTGATAAAAATCTTTTTCAATTCATCCTTTCTATCACGACCCATCCCCTGAGGCCTTTGCCCTGACTACCACAAGCTCGCCTTCCATAGCCCAGTGGTTGATGACTTTCATAGAAAAATCATATCCCCAAAATGGGAAGGCAATGCATTTAAACCTGTACAAACCCATAGTCAAGAATTCAATAAGATGCAAGCATGCATAAAAACTGCAGTAGAAGAAGTGTGTACTGAATGTAAGGGCTAGAATACAAGCCCAACAGAAATATTCAACTATGAATAAAAAATAGAAACAACTCCTGCGATCATCCACTATTGAACATACCAAAAGGGTAGGTACAACACGTCTCCATAGCTCTCCATGTCAGCCAGTCTCCTCTATGTACCACCCGATCCTAGATCCCTCAAGTCTCAGCCAATCTGATTTTTATATGTACAAGAAATAATGAGATGTATCTGATGCTTTTTTAGTGGTGAGTATTACAAAACCCAGTACGGACCCCACGAGATCCCTGAAGATCACTAAGAATTCCATAATGTAAAACCACCAAGCATGATCTCAATCACTAAGCACAAATAAAATGACACAACTAAACTGATATATACTCATCTCATCCATGAATAAACGAAAGGAGCCGACCCTAATCCATTTCCATGATATCCAAAGTAGGATCAAAGCATAACTCAAGGATGAGGAGTACATGCTCCATCAACTGGTCATCCATGATGGTACCTTTCTAAGATATGTACTCCATCAGGTATAACTCAACAATTCCTATTGGAAAGTCCAAAAGGTAATACTCCATTAGGATAGTTATTCTAGAACTGCATCTAGTGTTTGACACTAGAGGTCTCACAGTCATAGTCTTGTGCCCGAGGCTAGGCCAAGGCAAAAAAAATTGAAGAGGCCCACTCCTCAACACTAGGTCCTGTAGTTGAGGGAGAATCAATTCCCCTGAAAGTCCCACTCCCTATCGCTACTCGGGAGACATGGAATTTATACTCAATATGTGTGGACCCGCACCCTACCCGGTA
Source organism: Viscum album (assembly GCA_963277665.1). Taxonomy (NCBI): domain Eukaryota; kingdom Viridiplantae; phylum Streptophyta; class Magnoliopsida; order Santalales; family Viscaceae; genus Viscum; species Viscum album. Next base: position 1,496,337,613 of record OY728128.1, on the reverse strand, counting down.
GGGGAGTACAACTCTAGTAGTTTTTTTATATGGGGGAACTACACCTGAGTATGTTAGGGGTGTACCGACCCTAGTCTAGAGAACCTGCACCCTGGCCCGACATGGGAGTACTGACACTATATGCGAGGACCTGCACCCTACTCAGTATGGGAGTACAACTCTGTTAGTTTGTTCTATGTGGGAGATATGCGCCCTTGTACATCAGGGGAGTACCAACCCCACGTTAGAGGACCCACACCCAAGCATGGCAGGGGAGTGTCGAATCTAATATAGCACTGCAAAAGAGGTCCCACACCCTAGGTTGACAGGGGAGTACTTACTCCTATTATAGAGGGCCTACGCCCTACCCAATAGGGTAGTTCCTGACTCTATCTAAGTTATGTATGGATAACTCGTGCCCTAGTCCAATAAGGGAGTACCGACATCAATGATTGAAAAACCAAACAGAGGGAATTGAACCCGCACTCATGATGTGGTGTGTCCCATCTCTACCGGAGCAGAGGAGTAAGGAACACATGTGACTTGAGTCATAAAGGTAGTATCCATCCTAACTCTCATAATAAGAAACACCCAGGATATTATCCTTCGGATATAGGCCATACTTTATCCTCCACTATGTTCCATAAGGAAGTAAACCAATGATCCATCATGTCATAATGTTTCCAACACAACAGACGGAGCGTCAATCAGACAGTCGGTTTGTAAGCTATATTTATTTTAATGACGAGGCCCCAGTTGGATTCAAGTACAATCCATCCCATCCAAACTCCAACTTTATCCAAAAAAAACTAATTTGGAGTATCTAAAAAGGACCATCTCATTCAAGAATCTCAGTTCCACAGACGGTTCATTAAACCGATGTTTGGTTCACATGATACTACCTTATAAGTGTATTTTGGACCAAGAGGGGTATGGGTTAGGTCCGACCCAGCCCGACCCAGCCCGGGTCAACCCAACACGGTCCTGGTCCGACCCGCCCCATCCTGGTAGGGCTAGGGCACGGAAAGCTTGGCCCACTAGCTAGAACGACCCATGTGGGGTCGTCTTGTCTACTGCTCCTGAATGCCTCAAATTAGACATTCCGCTCCTTTTTTAGTAGTGCTAGGTGGAACCGACTCATCACCCATAGGACCCACAGTGAGTAGGTTTTTCCCCGGCATTGACATGACTTCAAGATGCAACTCCCTTCAGCATGGCATGCAACGACATGCCGCCTCCACCTCCATGATCGGCTGTTGCTGGCCTCCGGTCTGACCACCTCGGTTACGACTGGCACCACTATTCCACCACTGTTAGTGGTTTTCGGCTGCCACCCTCACCCTTCAACAATGGTCGCTGGTGTCGCGGCACCGATGTCACGCTGGCGGTTCGTCTGTGGGCCATCAGGTGAGCTCCGATGGCCCGTTCTTCTTTCTGGATGCGCCTACAATCCTCTAGGGATGTCTCTATCATTGCGTGACTCTCGGTTTCAAGGTTCTATCAAGTTGGAACAACCCATCTCTAAATAACACAATTAAAAACAATCAGTGGAGGGTCTGAGCCTTGTTTGGTTGGACCTCTCCTTCCATGTTAGCATTAAAAAATGTGGTGGTAATTTATATATCACATAATGATAAACTCTATTCAAATCCCCTATAGTGACCACCCAAAAATTCGGGAAAAGGAAAAGAAGCATTGGAATTTCTCAAATTTAAAGACAACCTCAACCTCAAAATTTGTTGTAGAACTAACAATGGTGAAAGAAGATTCCTCCTTCGATGAAGCCGTCGAAATTTGTCGATCCTAGATCTTTGCTTCCCGAGATTTAATCTATGTCGGTGGAAGGTGTCACATCACTTCTCCAAAGGTTCCTCCATTGATGAAGCCATGCCAAAAAATATTCCCCAAGCCCCATTTAAATAGAGGGGGGAATGGGTGAGTAACTAACCAATTAATTAATGTTGTTTATTAATTTATTTAATCAATGAACCATATTAATTATAGGAGGGGTGGTCACACAACCAATGTGTAATTGAGAATTTAATATGTAACACCCCGACCCCTCTAGACCAGAGTGGGTGCATTACTTATTGTATTTTCTGGGTTAGAAGGAATAAAATCTTGAAGTAATGATCATTTTAGTAATCTTAAAGAAACTATATACATAGTTGTAACTCTAATTACATAGGAAAAGGTTACAAAATACAATTCATAACAAAAACTAAAAACTGAATCCACAGGAACTCAATAAATGATCTCCTCTTCATCACCTGCTGAAGGTGAACAATGAAAGGGGTGAGCTCAAATTCTCAGTAAGGGTTACAAATATAAGAAGTATGAATTAATAATAACTAAATTTTAATCAATTTTACATAATCAACATGACATGGTGAATGAATGAAAAAATCACTCCATTAATAAATAGAGACTGAAACTGTATCCATAGCTTTTTCCACAGTGAAAACCTCATGGATAGTAATAAATGATAATGAATAAAGAGAATTATTATTAACTATACTTCATGTATCTAGAACAAGATATTATAGTACCATTAAAATAGTTTTGTTCTGTGGTTAGAAACATGTATGAGTTTTGGAAACAAACGCGAAGGGTTTGTCGCCAACTGATTTGTCTCATGAGACCTACCGATGAATCGAGGGACTATAACAGGCCCCACCCACCACTGAATTCCCAAATAATTATTTAGATATTTATTCAATACAAGAGCATTATGCCTTTTCAATATTCATATAGAGTATGGTATACAGATTTATCAATATTTCCATAGTTAAAATAACTTTCCAAATAAACACCGTATGTAAAATCGTATAGGGTTTAGAAAATAAACATATCCATGATCGAAGATTATGGTTATGTAACATAAATATAAATTCAAATGAAATTGATCTCAAATGGGCAGCTGGTACTCCACATAAGTATTATTAGGTGCATAGTACAAATTTTGTCACTATTAAATAGTAGTTGAGACAAAGTCTCTTACCACAATGTAATCAGTCGAATCATATGACCATAACTTAATAACCCTAAAATGTGTCATTTAATACCATGAATATAAATATAATAATGTTATTATATATCAAATGTATGTAAACATATATCACAAAAAATAAATAATTAGTGAACTATGGAAATCTCATGGAAATGAATGTGAGATGAGAAACCCCTTACCTTTTGCTCGAGTGTGTTCTCAGTTTGTTGGAATGGCCTTAATAATAAAATTTAGATTCATTAATTAGTAATTACAGAACCATATATACATTTAATTGATTTATTATAACCTTATTAGGTTTATTCATGTCCCATTTAATGGGTTAATGAGGTTCAATTTTATTCTTTGGGAGTCATTTTTTTTCTTTGGTTTTCATGATTCGTTTAATTTATTTCATGACTGGATGATCATTTGAAATCTGGTTAAACATAATGAATTGTTAATATATATTATTTGTGATATTAAATAGATATAATTTATCTTATAGTGGTTTTGGGTTATATATTTTAGGATGAATCGTTAGTTTAAAGTTATTGATCAATGCTTGGATTAAGCTTGGTGGTTTTGTGAACAATGAACTTGTTTTGTATTATTTTTACATATTATTAGTGTGTAGGAAATATAGAACATTATTCAGATGAAATAAATATATTTATATCTTTTTCAAACATAAAAATGGTTCCATGGCTATAATTGGACATGGTAATGAATATTGATAACCCATCATCCTTGAGTGTAATAAATTAACACATCTCAGACGGTGTTTTCATTTTTAGTATAAGAGGAGGGTGAAAGAGAGATGATGATGAAATATTACATTAGCATAATATAATTCCAGTTCATGTGAGGTAATGAAATTATCATTTAATTTAGATTAAGTGAGGTTAGGAAATAAGTATAAAATAAAGGAACTCAAAATAAGAGAAAAATTGATTATTCTCTTACGAAAATTTGGCAGCCTAACGGCATCACCAAAAAATGGCATAAAATAGTTTGATGAGAGAAAGGGGCATCTCATCAATAATAAATAATATGGTATGTAATTGTAATATGTAATTATATATCCCAACATATCCCAATTGAAAATAAAAGAGAAAATAAAATGAAAGCTTTAAGAAAAGAGAATGGTTTTTGATTCTCTTAGCTTGAAGTGTAACTCCTAAAACAAGAATAATGTGACCTTGGAGGGTTGAGGACACCTTATGAGGAATCATATGAAGGTAATAGAACCAGAGCTTCATGGATATAGAGTTTGTACTGAATTAAAACAAAGGGGGTGAGTGGGTATTTATAGTAATTTAGAGAGAGTTGTTTATTATTTAAAAGGGACACCTAGTTAGTGGTTTATGAAAATCCATGGGCTTGCCCAAGGTATTTGCTGATGGTTTTAGCCACTTGGGACACCTCATGTTATATGTTTCTATGCACAAGTCGACCATACTTTTATATTTTATTATAACATCATTATGATGTCATTAATCTACAGAAAACTCAAAACATTATTTTTACTATACACCAAAAATTCAAGTATTTTAGAAAAATACCAAAAATTCACCGTAACCATTCATCAATGCGTAGAATTAAAAAATGAACTCCATTTTTAGAAAATAATTTTCTAAGTATTTTTAATTTATGTTTTAAATAAAATCATAGTCAACTCAAAAAACAATTTTTAAAAGTATAATTAGTTCTATATCACATTAAAAAATCAATTAAGATCTCATTATCTTATTACCTTAAGAAAATAAAGTAAAATCATTTTTTTACTTATAATAAGGGTCATATTACTATTCATACTACTATTGATAAGGGTATTTTTCTATTCATCCAAAAATCATGTTGGTTCTATCAGAATCCAAATGACTTACAGGTCACAACTCTAGATGACCGTTTTTCGAAATTTAAAACAAAGAAGTGGAAAATTATTGTTTAATGGAAATCTAATAACATTCTCCAATAAGGTTTGTATTCACAAAAATATTATTGCATCATGTAATATAGGATATCTAATTAATAAAAAATATTTAATAGAAACATACCATAAAATGATTGGGGTGTTATATAATATCCCATATTAAATGTCTCACTATCTCTGTGGTCCCCGCCACCACCGCTCAAATGGGGGTTGGATAAACTAATTTTTTTTTATTTTATGAATTCTTAAAATTTTCAAAAAATAACTTTTTCTTCCAACCTACTTCAGTCTATTTGAAGCCTCCCTTAATCGAATCTCGGTGCAGAGAGTTCAACAGTGCACTCACGTTTCAATTCCGAGCACCAGTTTAAAAAATAGAAAGTTTTGCATGCACATTTACTGAATGTACCATACAAAAAGTTCAAAACATTAATAACAGGGCCCCTTGAATTGTGCTAGTTGAGATTAGGCTCCACCTAATGGATGAACGCACTCATTGGGTCAACAACGCACATGGATTTTCAATCCTAGTTATAGTTTATGTGTTATAAAATTTAACAATAAAATAAATTTTATTTATTTATTTTATTTGCGGCCAAAAACTAACTTGCATTATTGGTATACACTCCACAATGTTAGGATATTACTAAGGAAACCATACCCTCACGTGTTCTATGGTGGACTCAAATTTTTTATCTAATTCATTGTTCATTAGTTATAACTTTTTGAAAAATAAAATAATTTTATTTAATAATTTTATTTTTTGTTAAGCCATTTTCAGGTTTTCTTACTAGAGGCATGCGCTGATTAAACTTAAGTCCCACCAAGGGTAAACCCTCCATACTAAATGCAATAGTGACCTTGGATTTCTGATCTAGGTAACCGTTTATGGGTTATTCCACTTTTTTCAGGAAAACTACTCACACACACTATTTTAAGCTCTATAGTTTTTTGAGAGATCAATTTGGGAACATCCATCCTTAGAATCACGTGTTGAATGATTTCACGGTCTTAGAATAATTCAAAATAATTAAAATAAATTATATGGAAATTTTGGGTCTTTACATTCTCCACAAAATTGGTATTTTCAGTTTTTAAAAGCCAAAACCAAGTCAAATCAATCAAATGTTGGTACTGAGAATGAATTATATGCTCTCCTAGAGGTTCACATGATTTCATCAAACTCTCACAAGAGGTATTGGACATTCATAATGGGCACACTCATATCGATCCTCTCTCTCCCCTAGGAACTTCGTAATAGTCACCCCATCGTCATGTCCAACTCCTCATAGTCGATAATGTTTAATGGATCATGTATGCATGTCATCTACTACGACACATGGAAAACATTATGCACTTGGTGAATCAGTGATGGAAAATCTAGGTGATACTCCACCTCACCAACTCCGCTGAGAATCTAGAAAAGTTCGATGAACATTATAGATAGATTTCTTCCTCGACAAAATCTCTGCAATCCTCGTAGAGGCGAGACCCACTGGAATACATTGTATCCCTCCTTGAACTCTACGGTTCTCTATCACTTATCGTCATAAGAATTCATTCAACTCTATGCACTCTTCATCCCTAGCCACTAGAACAGATAATGGAGGTCCTGGTACATCTTCACCATGCCAGGATGTACCACCAAAGGGGATATGTGGAACTCCCCATCACCTCCACTCGTAGTGTCACTGGTACCATGGTACGTCCTTTGAGAAGGATGATGTGCTCCTAACCTTTATAAAAAATTTTAGGAGCTTGTCCTATTGATATCTGTTCACGTCATGCCCTATAGTCTATCTCCACAAGTTGTGCCTCTAGAACTCTCTCATAGTGTGGGGGAGTGAATATTATAGACTAAAGGTAAGCTACTCCATCACTATCAATGAGGGGTTTCTGTAACTCGGCTAGCCACTTTGTCACCTCACTCTGTAGCTATAAAAAAGACCTCATACTGAGTGAATCTACCACTAAACCGCTTCTAAACTCTCAGCTCCTAGAGCTATATGGGATCCACTTAATATGATGTTATGTATATTAGTGTCGTCACTAGGTAGAAGACATTGTAGAAGTCTCTCTCCCTACAAAAAATTATTTCTAGAAACATCTTTTTAAATGATGTTCCTGAAATCTACGAATACTATTAGGAAATGATACTCAAATATCCTGAAACCATTAGGGTAAGGATGGATGACTCAAGAGTGATCAGTTTCACCTTCCTTGGAAAGTGTTTAACTTGTTCTTCCTGGGTTTTCTTTTTCTCTGACCAAGGAAAACCCCATTTCAACAGTATAGATATACCACAGTCGTTTTTCCTAAAATAGCCAATCTGAGCATTAACTAGGGATGACCATTCCATACCCAATCTAGCATTTTAAGGCCTCGATACTGCCGCCAAGAGGTTCCAACCAAAACTCTCGCCTCAACGGTATGATCACACTATTGGCTTATGTGTGATTTTTAATTCTCACCCCAATGGTATCTCCAGACGTAAGGGTAATGTCAATGGTTTAACAAGAAACTATAGGTCTTGAACAATATTCATGACAAAATATAATGATTACTACCTTTTTATATTAATATGGCAGCCAGTATTAGATAAATATCGTACCTCAAATCAATCCTAGAGCCCTTGGGTCACACTCCTTGACCACATTCAGCTACTCCCTTTCCCTGTCCTCTAGCACCCTGATCTTAGTGGGGATCACATTGGGGGGAGGGGTGATTGTTACATGTAAAAAGGTATAACACCTCCTGCTGCTCTCCTACATCTAATTCTACATCTTATGCCCTACATAGTCATCTTTCCCTTTCACTCCCTCTTCAAGAATCATTTCTACACACCCAAGTCTCCCTGACTGACGTTAGTTTCATCCTTTCCCACTGTTGGCAATAATTGGTTGAATCTCCTCAACAAAATACTTTTCAACCATAATGGTTTTCTCTATCACCATAACAAATTTTGGAATTAATATAGGATTATTTCGAGTTCTGATGTTTCTAAACACATCTCACTTAGAGGTTTAATCCCTAAAGAAATGGTCTTATTGTATTAATCGAGTACCTGGAATGGTCGGTACGCCTCGATGAACACTCAGCTATAGACATGTCGTCCTGCCAAAGCTGTAGAAGCTATTTGGAACACATTCCATTTAGCTATTTATGGAAAGAGACCCCATCTATATGGAATTTTCTCAAGAAATTCCCATGGAAAAAGTCACATCATCATACGATTGGGGTAATCTAAACCCTTCCATCTCCCTCCTAAGCCACATTACATGCTCACAGCGAGGACTACCATTTGACATAATGGTGCCCTGGCTAGATGGGAACTCAGTCACCACCTCAAGAAAGTCCTTAGATGCCTAGGAGTCAGGCTTGCCTCAAAACCTGAGCGGTATCTATCACTAAAACTTGTGTAATGAACTAATCCTTTAAGGGTCCTCTACTGGTAGATATGGAAGTAACTACTGACCAATGGGAAGTGCTATCATTGGCACACCACCTGAATGTACCTACCTCAGGAAATAGTCCTTGTGTCAAAGCGTCATTACACCATAGACCATCCTTGTGGTCAAACATTGGAATCTTGACCAGCTGGCTGCGTGGAGGAATCTTGAAAGAGAATCATGATGAGCCATGGTCAATAAGTTATACCTATTGATTTTACTCAAAAAAAGATCAAAAGAAATAAAATTCAAATACACATGCAATCAATGTTTTTGTGCACAAAGTAAGAAATTATATTTTAGGGTCCTAGTGTATAGATAAGTCAGTTGTCGTACCAACACTTGACTCCCAAAAGAGAAAACCACACTCAAAACACTTAACACTATTGCTCCACTGGAATGATTAGATTCATAGTTATTTTGTATAATCGACTCCTCTTATGCAACATTTCCACGAACCGTCCCCGAGAGAATGTGTCTTGTCGACCCCAAACCTACCTTCCATAGGCCAAGGGTTGCCGACGAGCACTAGAAAAACGTATCCCAAAAATAGGAAGGCATTTCCTTTAAACCTGTAAAAACACAGATTCTAGAACACATCATGATGAAACCATGAAGAAAAAATGTAGTAGAACAAGTATGTACTGAATTTAGGGGCCGAAATACAAGCCCAACACAAAGATACAACTACAAATAAAAATTAGAAACAACTCCAACAATCATCCACCAAGGATCCAACCGGAAGGGTGGGTACAACTTGTCTCTGTATTTCTCCACATCAAGTAGTCTCCTCCTTGTACCACATAGTCTAATCTCCCTCAAGTCTAAGCCAAGCAACTTGTTGTCTATATAAGACACAACGAGGTGCAGACGAAGCCCATCCAAGGGTGAGTATAACAATACCCATTAGGGACTCCGAGACCCTCGAAGGTCTCTCAGAATTTCATAATGGAAAACCAAAAGGCATGATATCATTCAAAAAGTACATGATACAGACTTTTAAGAATATTTGGGCCTGAGAGGGGTTCAGGTCCGGTACGACCCAGCTAGGATTTACCTAAATCGACTTGGCCTAGCCATGTTTGGAGGGGCATGGCTGGCTCGGCCCGCTGGGCTGCAGACCGGCCCAACACGCCTGGGCTTGGCTGTACTCTAGTGGGCTCGGCTTGCCGGCTGGAACGACCCACGTAGGGTCACACAGTCCGATTCTCCCGAGAGACTCAAAGGAGACATTCGACTCCTTTATTGGAGGTGCAAAGTGGCGTCACCTCATCCCCCATGTGACCCACTGGAAGAAGGTCCCCTATATCACTGAAACTTCAAGCCGCGACTTCATCACGGGTGTCATGCGACGACATTCCGCCACTGCCTCTACAACCAGTCGCCTGTCTGAACAACGTGGAACTGAGTTGCGCCACTCTTTCACCGAGGCTGGCGGTTGTCAGCCGCCAATGCCCGTCACCGGTGCAGGAGTTCTAGTGTAACACCCCAAGCTTTTACGGTACGCTTCTCTTGGAATAATACGATAGCTTGTGTTGTACGCAACATCGAGTTCTAACACACCACAACCAATAAACCTAGCCGTTATGAATAGTAATACATACTTTTGAAATTATATATATTTTATATTTCAAATTGTACTTCATTTTTTGATTCAGAATATCTAAATTATCCGATGTTGAATTTTTGGTATTTTTTTGAGAACATCCAATTTTTATGAATAGTGTAACCACTAAGTGGTAGTTAAAAAACTGAATTTTTCATAAAACGTAATTTTACCACTTCTGTGATTGGAGTTTTGAAAATCCGAGAGACACAGTTAATATCAAGGAGTAAAATGTGTTTCAATGAGATGAAAATATTTTTTGGTGAATTGTAACTTTTTACTTTTATTTACCACGGTTAAAAGTAAATTGGGTAATTAAGGGTAAAAATGATATTAATATTACCCTAACACATGTCTTAATTCTATGGGAAAAGTTTTACTCGACCAAAAACAACCTTAGCAATGAAATATTATCATTTAGGGCCACTTGGATTAGATTAAGACATTTATTATTATTTTATTCAAAGAAGAGTTAAAAGATTTAAAATCAAAGTTTATTTACTAAAACATTTTTAATATAGGGATATACAAAAGATAAATTAGATTGTAAATATTAATTAGAAAGCTAAAAATATTTCCTAAATAATGAGATTTTATTTATAATTTTTAGACATTAAATAATTCAATTTATTTATCGAACAATGATGATGCTGTAATTACCATAATACTGAAAAATTAAAATAATTGACGTTATAAATAACCAAATAAATATAATTTTAGACTTTTAATGAATTAAACTAATTTTATAGGATAATATGACATATTAGGATTGATTTATATTACTTTTTTAGAACTAATAATTCTGTTATGATTTTCACAAAAATCAATTTTCCAAATAGTGTCAAAATTGACATAAAAGAGTTTTTAAAATAAATATTATATTATTAATTGATATTAAATTCTTAAAAATATAATGTTCTTCCAAGAGACTTATATCATGATAGGTGTATCATTAATGGACTACTAGGGGGTCTTATGGAGGTATATAGTAAGTTTATTAACTATATAATATAAAAATAAAAAGTGACATGGTATTTGTCAGACTAATTAACTAATAGTTAAAACTAAAATATAAGGTTAATATAATGACTAAAACCTGTCTAAATCCTATTGGTTGAGTGTTTTTGGACCCATCCCCACCTTAACCTTTAAATAATCAAATTTTGAGCCATTAGAAACCGAATATGAATTTATTATAATATAGTATTTCTAGCTTTTCCAACGGTGCCCCTCACCCCTCTTATAAAAGGGCACTCTAACTTCCCATTAACTCACACCTTCAAAGCCTTTTAGTTCGGCAAAACTCTGCCCAAATACTCTCTCAAATTCCATAACTACATCCTATAGGCATTCATTTAGTCATAAATCCAACCTAGGAGCCCTTTTGATCAAATCAAAAGGAAGAACCCAAAGAAGAGGTAATGATTTCACCACCATTTTCCAAGTTCCTTTCTTCATCCACTTCTTCCTTCTTTGTTATTGCCATTATAAAATAATTAATCCAGTATCTCCTATATACTGTAATATTATTATAAATATGGTACAACCATATTCAGTATTATATCCATCATTTGAATGACATGTCACCATAAGTGCGTACCTATGGCTTATAGTCTCCACGTTGTGGTGTAATTGTTATTCAATAAATTATTATTTGGATTGGTATAATAATGATGTGTAATTCATGTAAATAATAAATATAACATGAAAATGATTCTTTATATATGATATACCATCCAATTATATATTATTTTAATATCAAAAGAATGATATTGTCGCTCGGGTGTACGTACAGACTACCGTCTCCACGAACGTGATAAGATTCATTCTCCATCGTATCCATTCATGTATAATTCTCCTTTTATGATTAAAAAAAGTATCTAAGGACATGATATCATTCTTAACATGATTAAGATACAACCTATCCATGAAAAACGTGGCTTACGTAACAAAACATATAATGGAAAATGAGTAAGTTAACACCCGAAACAACGATAATACTAAGATATTATTATCAAAGAAATGTTAAAAGATCATATATGATATCATATTAATGTATATGATTAATGAATAATTTAATAACAATTATTTCACCATTATAAAGGAGGTTAACCTAACTCACCCAAGGAAAAGTACAAGGTAAGGGTTATTTCACAATCTCTTCTTTATCCGAGTTGTTGATACGTAATAATCTACTGGGATCTCTTTATCATCGACATCCATGTTTCTTAAAAATGTATTTCAAAACATTTCTACCATTTAAAATAATATGGGTTAAAGTCACTTATACCCTATTTTGAATTTTTTTAAGAGTTTTATAAAGGAATATTTCTGTCGTTTTCCAAACAAGGTGCTTTTTAACCTTTTCGACAGAAATAAGTTAAGAATGTTTTTTAACTTATACGGAGGGTGAAGATATTTTCTGCCGTTATAAAATCGTCCAAGCTTCCCATACAAGCTTATAAGAATATTTTCAAAGAAAATGTTTTATTTTATAAATATATGACTCTTAAAAAATTTCAAAATTGAAAAATATATTTCTCTAAAAAGAGTTTTGATTTCATCTATGTCAACATCCTTTGATGGATTTTACGCTTATTTGAAGTTGACTTATTATGATACAAAACTTCTATATTGTATTGAAGGTATTGTGATATGTTTGAATATGGATATGTTATTTTTATACCATTCATGGTTTATGGATGAAGTATTTACATTTCGTATGCTAGTTTTAATACGAATGTTTATGTTATGTTTAAACCTTTTCATATGGGAATGTATTGGTCTTAATATGTGATGAGTGGATCCCGCTAGAGCTCCTCAATGCATCGGTAGGTCTCATGAGACAAACTAGTGTCTTGGAACAAGGCCTTGGAAAAATCTTATTTTTAGTCTTGGCACGAGGCCTTGGCTATCTGGTTATGATAGTCTGGAATTATGCATTCCATCATTATGAAAGTAGTTATTGATATTGCATGTGATTATTCAATTAGTAGAATATAAATGTGAATAAGTAAATAGAATTATTTCATTTTATTTTTGCCATAATATTTATAAGTTTACGTTTAAAAGGCTTTTGTTTTAGTTATACATTTCCTTTAATGTTTATTCTTATTTATGAATGTTTCCGCTATATTTTTATCCTTACTGGGCATTTGAGCTCACCCCTTTTCTATGTTTTATTTTTCCTAGGATGTGAAGAAGTAAATTATGAATGACCTACAGGGATATTATAAAGGGATAATAGTGTGGACTATGGATACAATATGTTGTTGTAGTAGTTTTTCACTTTATGATGTAATGTAAAACTTTATGAATATATCTAGTGTTTCTAAGGCTACTAAACCAATCGGTCTTTTGAGATTTGATCTTTCTTGTGATCATCCCAATGTTATGTAATAATGCACCGACTCTGGGTAACTGGGGTCAGGGCATTACAGTTGGTATCAGATGGAGGTTGAATACAAACCATGGAAGCTAGATTTATATGAACTCTGATTAGAGCACTTAGACCTAAGATGAACATTGAGGATTAGTATAGAAGAACTTCATAGAATTTTGGTATTGTATAGATTTTGTGATTTTTATGAGCAATACATCCTTGTCTGGATATGAACAATTAGAGGCGGCTCTGGCACAGATGTACCTAGGGGTAAAACCCGAAAACACCACTTTGAGCTAGACTTGAATGGGAATTGGTGCACGATAATGGGCCTTGCTGCATTCTTGGTTACGACACTCCCGAGGGATATGCTTAAGATAACTCTAATTTTATTTAGAAATCATAATGAAGGGTTTATGAGTATATACTTCCACAACGAAAACATTTTTTATGATTATGGATTATATCCATAAATAGTTCAATTTATGTTAAGTGTTTTATAAGTATGGAATTATGTATTTTGATTCATAAATTGATCTAGTTTATGCCATTGTTTAGAAATGGTGCCTAGTGGAAGAAATGGAAACCGTATCAATGCACACACTCTATGTAGGGATTGCCCTCCTGCTCAAGATAATTATAGTGGAGCTGCTGATCCAACTTGTGCCGATCAGCTAATCACCATATTGGGACAACTCACTCAGGTTATGAATAATAACCTCACCCGTATAGAGCACCCTGATCCGCAGCGTGGAGGATCAATGTTAGATCGCTTCATGAGGCAGAAAACACCAACATTCAATGGGAGTACAAATCCATTAGTAGCTAAACAATGGATAAGTTCCCTAGAGAAAATATTTCAGGATTTGGGGTGTAATGAAATGGAAAAAGTTATCATGGCAGTTTACCGCCTCAATAGAGATGCTGATCAATGGTGGTCATTGATTCAAAACACGAAGGAAGATGATGAAGTATCAAATATGGAATATAGGTAGTTCAAAGATCTGTTTATAGAAAAATACTTTCCTCGTGACCATCGAGCAGATATGGAAAGGCAATTTCTGAGTCTAAGAAAAAAGGTGGATGAGAATTTCGCAATGTATGAGGCTAACTTTACAAGGTTAGCAAGGTATGCAGGAGATTATATACGTAACCCCAGAAGCAAGATTGATCGTTTCTTTGATGGGTTAAAACCATTTCTCCGTCGATCATTAGTCTCACAATCCTTCTCATCATACGAAGACATTGTCTCATGTGCTATCAATACAGGAAAGTAATTCTCTATGTCTTATGACTTTAAAGAAAAGAAAGAGAAGAAGAGATTTGCAGATCAATCTGGGAATTGAAATAAGGGGAATAAGGGAAAGGTTCAATATCCATCCTGTGGTAAATGTGGGAAGAAACACCCTGTTACCAATTTTAAGGGAATGGGTGTCTGTTACAAGTCTGGTGAAAAAAGCCACCAAGGTCGTGAATGCAAAGGGAATAAGGAAGCTACCGATGTTCAATGATACAATTGCAGAGAGATGGGACATTATGCAAATGAATGTCCTAATCGTTAGGGGAACTTTCCTCAGAAAAGGCCAAGGGATCAAGGCCAAGCTTACGCTATCACTACTGCTGAGGTAGAAGCTCTGAAAGATGTGGTGGCAGGTAATTTAATCGTTTCCTCAAGTTTATAAAATGCATTATTTGATTTTGGATCATCACATTGTTTCATATCTTCCCAGTTTTCTATGAAAATTAGATATTTCCAATTTTATTTAACAAGGGAGTTGTCAGTTAAAACTCCTAAGGGAAGTATCATTGCAACAATGTTTTGTGAACCAGTCCCCATTAGAGCACATAAATGTTCTTTATCTACTGATCTCATCGTCATACCTATGATTGAGTTTGATATAATCCTCGATATGGATTGGCTTTCGGACTATGATGCGAAGATTTATTGTAAGAAGAAGGAGGTTACGATTTTTGATGATGATGATAAGTAACACCATATCTTTAAACCAGAATCATCACCACTTAATTCTTATCTAGATCCACCCCCAGTAGCTCAACTAAATTCAATTATTGGGGAGTAAGAGGATGAAATTACAGTGGTTGAGGAATGGAATGTTAAAATAGTGGATGTACCTGTTGTTAAAAAATATTTATATGTGTTTCCAGATGATTTACCTGGACATCCTCCAGAACGAGAAGTTGAGTCTTCCATTGATTTAATTCCTAGATCAAGGCCTATATCAAAGACCCCTTATAGAATGGCCACTATAGAATTAGTTAAACTAAAGAAACAACTAGAGGAATTGAGTAATAAGGGATTTATTCGCTCTTGTGTTTCTCCTTGGGGAGCCCCTGTTCTTTTTGTTAAAAAGAAAGATGGATCTATATGGTTATGTATCGACTATAGGGAGATCAATTCCATAACAATAATGAACAATTATCCCCTACGTCGCATTGATGATTTATTTGACCAACTGCATGGAGCTCAATACTTTTCAAAGATTGACCTTCGATCTAGATACTATCAGTTGTGTGTAAAGAAGGAATACATTCCGAACACAACATTTCGAACCATGTATGGGCATTACGAGTTTACTATAATTCCTTTTGGATTGAATAATGCACCCTCTGTATTCATGGATCCGATGAAGATAGTTTTCAAGGAATATCTCGATGAATTTGTGGTGGTATTTATTGATGATATATTGATATACTCTAAATGCTACGAAGATCATGAAAGTCACTTGCGCATTATCATGAAGACTCTGAGAAGACATGAATTATATGGGAATTTTATCAAGTGTGAATTATGGCTTCATGAGATTTCCTTACTTGGACATATTGTCTCTAAAGATGGAATCTCTGTTGATCCTTCTAAGACCATGGCAATCCAAGAATGGCCAGTACCTATGAGTAAAACTGAGGTACGCAGTTTTATTGGTTTGGCAGGTTATTATCGACATTTCGTCCAGAATTTTTCCCGATTGGAAAACCCATTAACGAATCTCACACGTAAAGGGGTTAAATTTGTTTGGAAAAAAGAGTGTAAAGAATGTATCGATGAACGGAAGAGAATATTAGTCAATTCTCCAATATTGACTCTACCATCGAGGAATGATGGGTTTGTTATTTATAGTGTTGCATCGAAGAAAGGACTTGGTTGTGTCCTTATGCAGAATGATAGGGTTATTGCCTATGCATCACGACAGTTGAAAATTCATGAGAAAAACTATTTTACTCATGATATTGAGTTATAAGCTGTGATATTTTCTTTGAAGATATGGAGGCACTACCTCTATGGTGAAAAATGTGAGATTTATACTGATCACAAGAGTTTGATGTATATTTTCTCACAAAAAGAACTCAACATAAGGCAAATGAGATGGCTTGAATTACTCAAGGATTATGATTGTACGATACACTACCACCTGGGGAAAGCAAAAAAGGTGGTCGATCCTTTGAGCAGAAAAGACCATGGAGTTTTGAACAAAATGAGAATTGAAATGGATCAAATTTTCATAGATCTAGTGAATCTGTACATGGGAATAACCAAGGAAGGAGAAACATCAATGTTTTTTCAAATGGTTGCCAAACCATCTTTACTATAAAGGATTAAGAGTTCTCAGACCGATGATGAATAATTTCAAAAGAAGATTAAAGATGTGAATGATGGGAGATTGATAGACATTGTGTATGAGGATGGAATTTTGAAATTTGGGAAGAGACTTTGTGTTCCCCATATACCTGATCTAAAAAGGGAATTACTGGATGATGCTCATAGTTCCAATTTCTCTATACACCAAGGGAACACCAATATGTATAGATATTTGAAGGATCATTTTTGGTGGGACAACATGAAGAGAGAGATTTCTGATTTTGTGTCAAGATGTATGGTTGGTCAACAAGTGAATGATGGAAGGCAACAACCTGGAGGAGTCATGCAACCTCTTCCCATACCGGAGTGGAAATGGGACAATATTACGTTGGAATTTGTCATGGGGCTACCAAAGACTCCTATAAGGAACGATTCAATATGGGTCATTATTGATCGTTTTACCAAGTCAGCACATTTTCTTGCTATAAGAGAAGATCTACCACTGGAACGTCTAGCAAGACTATATATTGATGAAGTTGTGAGACATCATGGAGTAACCCTATCAATTGTTTCTAATCGTGATCCCCGTATTACATTAAGATTTTGGAAAAGTCTTCAGAAATATATGGATACTGAAATTAATTTGAGCACTGCCTACCACCCTCAAACAGATGGACAATCAGAACAAACTATTCAAACCTTAGAAGACATGTTGAGATCCTGCTCACTTGACATTCAGGGTATGTGGGATCAATATTTACCTCTGGAAGAATTTTCCTATAACAATAGCTTCCATTTGAGTATTCATATGGAACCATATGAAGCGTTATATGAAAAGAGATGTCGCACACCAACCTGTTGGGATGTCATTGGTGAAAGAAAACTTGTAGACCCAGAACTGGTGGAGGAAACGATGGAAAAGGTGAAGGTAATCCAAAATCACATCAAAGAAGCTCAATGTAGGCAGAAGAGCAATGCCGATATTCGAAGGAAGGATTTGGAATTTCAAGTCGGTGATCATGTTTTCATGAAGTTATCTCTATGGAAGTGAGTCATACGTTTTGGTAAGAAAGGTAAATTGAGTCCCATGTACATCAGACCTATCGAAATTCTAGAACGAATTGGCGTTGTAGCTTACCGATTGGCAATGCCGCCAAGTCTCTCCAAAGTTCACAATGTATTCCACGTATCTCTATTGAGGAAACACATGCCTTACCCAATGGATGTACTCACCTATGAGGAATTAGAACTGGAACCCGATCTGTCTTATTGTGAAGAGCCCGTCAGGATTCTTGATATGAGAGAACAAGTACTGAGAAACCGGACGACTCGTCTGGTAAAAGTTTTGTGGAGAAACCATAAGATTGAAGAGGAAATGTGGGAACCCGAGGAACTTATGATGAAGAACAACCCGAGTCTTTTCATGCAGTAGTATTCTATAAATTTTGAGGAAGAAATTATTTGAAGGAGGGGAGAATGTAACACCCCAAGCTTCTATGGTACGGTTCTCTTTGAATAATGCGATAGCGTGTGTTGTACGCAACATCGAGTTCTAACACACCACAACCAATCAAACAAGACGTTATGAATAGTAATACCTAATTTTTGAAATTTTATATATTTTATATTTCAAAATGGACTTCATTTTTGGATTCAGAATATCGAAATTATCCTAAGTTGAATTTTTGGTATTTTTCGGAGAACTTCCAATTTTTATGAATAGTGAAACCACTAAGTGGTAGTTAAAAAACTAAATTTTTCATAAAACATAATTTTACCACTTCTATGATTGGAATTTTGAAAATCCGAGAGACACAGTTAATATCAAGGAGTAAAATGTGGTTCAATGAGATGAAAATAATTTTTTGTGAATAGTAACTTTTTACTTTTATTTACCATGGTTAAAAGTAAATAGGGTAATTAAGGGTAAAATGATATTAATATTACCCTAAAAATTGTCCTAATTATATTGGACAAGTGTATCTCGACCAAAAACAACCTTAGGAATAAAATATTATCATTTAGGTCCACATGGATTAGATTAGGACATTTATTATTATTTAATTCAAAGAAGAGTTAAAAGAGTTAAAATCAAATATTATTTACTAAAACATTTTTAATATAGGGTTATACATAAGATAAATTCGATTTTTAATATTCATTTGAAATCTAAAAAGATTTCCTATATAATGATATTTTATTTATAATTTTTAGACTTTAAATAATTTAATTTATTTATGACACAATGATGATGCACTAATTACCATAATAGTGAAAAATTAAAATAATTGATATTATAAATTCCCAAATAAATATAATTTGAGGATTTTAATGAATTAAACTAATTTTATAAGATATTATGACATATTAGTATTGATTTAATTTACATTTTTTTAACTAATCATTCTTATATGATTTTCACAAAAATCAATTTCCCAAATAGTGTCAAAATTGATATAAAAGAGTTCTTAAAACAAATATCATATTATTAATTGATATTAAATTCATAAAAATCTAAGGTTCTGCCCAGGGACTTATATCATGATAGGTGTATCATTAATGGTCCTCTTGGGAGTCTCTTAGAGGCATTTAGTAAGTTTATTAACTATATACTATAAAAATACCAAGTGACATGGTAAGTGTCAAACTAATTAACTAAGAGTTAAAACTAAAAGATAAGGTTACTTTAATGACCCAAACCTGTATAAATCCTCTTGGTTGAGTGGTTTGCGACCCATACCCATATTAACCTTTAAAAAATAAACTTTGGATCCATTAGAAACCGAATATGAATTTATTATAAAATAATATTTCTAGCTTATCCAAATGTGGCCCTCACCCCTCTTATAAAAGGGCACTCTCCCTTCTCATTAACTCACACCATCAATGCCTTTTGGTTCGGCCAAACTCTTCCCAAATACTCTCTCAACATCCCTAACTACATCCTAGAGGCATTCCTTTAGTCAGAAAGCCATCTTAATAGCCCTTTTTCTCATATCAAAAAGAAGAACCTGAAGAAGAGGTAATGATTTCACCACCCTTTTCCAAGTTCCTTTCTTCTTCCACTTCTTCCTTCTTTGTTATTACCATTATAAAATAATGAATCAATTATCTCCTATATAATTTAATATTAGTATAAATATGGTACAACCATATTCATTATTATATCCATCCTTTGAATGACATGTCACCATACGTGCGTATGTATGGCTTACCGTCTCCACGTTGTGGTGTAATTGTTATTCAATAAATTATTATTTGGATTGGTATAATAATGATGTGTAATTCATGTAAATAATAAATATAACATGATAATGATTCTTTATATATGATATAACATCCAATTATATATTATTTTAATATCAAAAGAATGATATTGTCGCCTGTGCATACTTACGGACTACCATCTCCATGAACATGATAAGATTCATTCTCCATCGTATCAATTCAAGTATAATTCTCCTTTGATGATTAATAATAGTATCTAAAGACTTGATATCATTCTGGATATGATTAAGATACAACATATTCATGACAAACATGGCTTACGTAACAAAACATATAAAACAAAATGAGTAAGTTAACACCCGAAACAACGATTATACTAAGATATTATTAACAAAGCAATGTTAAAAGATCATATATGATATCATATTAATGTATATTATTCTTGAGTAATTTAATAACAATTATTTCACCATTATATAGGAGGTTAACCTACCTTAACCAAGGAAAAGTACAAGGTAAGGGTTATTTCACAATCTCTTTATTATCTGAGGTTGTTTATACGTAATAATCTACTGGGATATCTTTATCATCCATATCCATGTTTTTTAAAAATGTATTTCAAAAAAAAATACTATTTAAAAGAATATGGTTTAAAGTCAATTATACCCTTGTTTGACATTTTAAAAGAGTTTTATAAAGGAATCTTTCCGTTGTTTTCTAAACAAGGTTCTTCTTAACCTTTTCGGCAGAATTAAGGTAAGAATGTTTTTTTTAACTTATACAGGAGGTGTGGCTATTTTCTGCTGTTATAAAATCATCGAAGCTTCCCTTACAAGATTATAAGAATATTTTCAAATAAAATGTCTTATTTTATAAATATATGACTCTTAAATGATTTAAAAATAGAAAGAGATATTTCTCTAAAAAGAGTTTTGATTTCATCTAGGTCAACATCCTTTGATGGATTTTACTCTTATTTGAAGTTGATTTATTATGATACAAAACATCTATATTTTATTAAAGGTTTTTTGATATGTTTGACTATGGATGTGTTATTTTCATACCATTCATGGTTTATGGATGAAGTATTTACATTTTGTATTCTAGTTTTAATACGAATGTTTATGTTATGTTCAAACCTTTTCATATGGGAATGCATTGGATTTAATATGTGACGGGTGGAGCCCGCTATAGCTCCTCGATGCATCGGTAGGTCTCATGAGAAAAACTAGTGTCTTGGAACAAGGCCTTGGAAAAATCTTATTTGTAGTCTTGGCACGATGCCTTGGATATGTGGTTAAGATAGTCTGGCATTATGCATTCCATCATTATGAAAGTGGTTATTGATATTGCATGTGATTATTGGATTAGTAGAATATCCATGTGAATAAGTAAATGGAATTATTTCATTTTATTTTTTCCACACTATGTTGAAGTTCAAGTTTAAAAGGCTTTTGTTTTATTTATACATTGCCTTAAATGTTTACTCTTATTTATGAAAGTATCTGCTATATTGTTATCCTTACTGGGCATTTGAGCTCACCCCTTTTATATGTTTTATTTTTCCCAGGATGTGAAGAAGTAAATTATGAATGACCTTCCGGGATATTATGACGGGATAATAGTTTGGACTATGGAGACAATATGTTGTTGTAATAGTTTTTCACTTTATGATGTAATGTAAAACTTTATGAATATATCTTGTGTTTCCAAGGCTAATAAACCAATTGGCCTTTCGAGATTTGATATTTCTTGTGATCATGCCAATGTTATGTAATAATACACTGACTCTGGGTAACTGGGGTTGGGGCGTTATATCCAGTGTGGTGCTGATGCTTCTTCCTTAGGCCACCAGGTGAGCTCCTGTGGTCCATTTTTCTTTTTAGAAGCGCCTATGGTTCCCTTGGGTTGTCGTCGTCATTTCATGCCTCTTAGTTTCATGTTTTCATCTTGTTTGAAAAACCCACCTATGAATAACGCATTTAAAAACAATTGTAAGAGGTTTTGGGCCATGTTTATTTTTCCCACACCCTCTGCGTTAGCATTATAACAAGTGGGGGTAATTTAGACATCACATCATGATAAAACACGTTCAAATCCCCCAAAAAGACCACCCAAAAATTCCAGAATGAGGAGATGAAACATGGGAATTTCTAGATTTAAAATACAACCCCTACCTCGAGATTCTTTTTTGAATTAGAGGTGGTGTAAGAATATTCCATGTTTGATGAATCCAACAACGTTCATCGATCATGGTTCATTGCTGCACGAGCCTCCATCATTGTCGGTAGAAGGTGTCACGTCACCTTGCCAATGGTTCCTCACTTGATGAAGTCGTGCCAAAAACACTACCCTGAGCCCCATTAAAAAATCCGAGGGAAAGGGTTAGTAACATATATAGAAATTAATGAGGTTCATTAATTAACGTAATTAATGTTCCAGATTAATTGCACGAGGGGTGGTCACACATCCAAAATGTAACCAACCATTTAGTATCACATTTTAAATGTCTGACTACTAATGTTGTCGCCACCACTGCCGCTAAATACGTGGTTGGATTAAATAAACTAACAATTTTTTTATTTTATTAATTCTTAAAAGTTGCAAAACTAACTTTTTCACTCGGCCTACTGCGTTTGAATTGATGCCTCCTTTATGTGGATACCATCGCTACAAGTTCATTGGTGCACTCGGGTTTCAATTCCAAGCACCGGTTCAAAAGAGAGAAATTACCACCCACACCATTACTGAATGTACCTTAAAAAGATCAAAAAATTAATTACAGTCACCCTCGACCTGTCCCGGTCGAGGTTTGGATCTGCCTAATGGAAACATTCCCTCACAAGATCAGCAATACACTCAGATTACCTATCGGAGTTTCCATTTCTGAGTAATATAATTTCACAATAAAATAATTGTTACATATTTATTTTTTATGTGGCCAAAAACTAACCTACACTATTGGCCCTCACCTGCCAAATTTAGGATATACCTAATGAATGCAAACCCTCACGAGTCCTGCTGTGGTCTCATATTTTTAATCTGAGTCAGAATTCAAGAGTTATAAGAATTTTAAAAATAAAGTAATTTTATGTAATTATTTTAATTATGATTAATCAATTTTTGGGTCTTCTTCCAGTGTGCCTACGCTGATTAAACTTAAATCGATCCAAGGCTAATCCCGCCATCTTGAATGCAACAGTGCACTCATATTTCTTATCTGAGCATCCTTTTAAGAGTTATTCCACTTTTTCAGGAAGACTACTCACACACTGTAACATCCCAGTTAAATAATGAACATGAAAATTTTCATATTGATTAATATTTTTGAATAAAATATTAATTCTACTGTAAAAAGGATTATATGTTCAATGGAGTACCCGATATGTAACAATGGGTTTCTTTGGAATCTTTCGCTGGACACTAAAAATATAATATTATTATTTTAAAAGGTAGTTAACACCTAGCCATTGTTTTGGTGAGAATGAATAGAACTAACTAAAATATTATTATACATGTTTGTTTAATTTTTTTACATTTATCCAATATAAGTTAGAGGCTTAAAATAAGTAAATAATTCTATTTTAAGCATAAATACTCTAATATTCACTAAAAGGGCGATTTACTGCCTTTTAATGGTGAACCCTCTTTAAATCTAGTTTATGTAACCTTTATATGTTCTATTTGATAAAATAAAAATTTTCTTTAGAATCGAGACACCAAAATTTACTTTGGATAAAATTTTGGTATATTTCTTATAATGTTCATTTTTTAGGAATAGTGAATAATACGATTTTTTGATTCAAAAGTGCCTTTTAATCTAATTTATTTATAGGGCTAGATTATCTTTTTAATTGGTTCAAAATTTTAACTAGAATATATTTTTTCCATTTAATCCAATGTTAGACATTATAATTAATTTCACTTTGAAATTAGACATAAACAGTTGTCAATATTTTGATAGTTATTATTTCTTAAAAACACGCTTTTTTTAACTGTGGGAAATAATTGTAAATTAATTTTTGCCACTTCAGTGTTTTGAATTTGGAGAAATGAATTCCATATTTGGAATCATTAGGTCAAAATTGTGTAAATATGTAACTTATATTTTTAGAAATTTTAAATATTTACTTTAGTAAATATTTTATTTACCATGATTAATGGGTAAATATAATAAACAAGGGTAAAATAAAATATTATAATAATATTAAATTACCCTAACATGTGTCCAAAAACTATTTTTTGATACATATCCGACCATGGGAATCCATCGGTCAAATTTAGAACCCCATAGAGCCACATGGGTGTAATAATGAAACATTATAATAATTAATTTAATGTAATGACCAAAATAACGTAAATAAGTATTTTTAGTAAGTCAATTTTTACTTTGGATTATAAAAGTTATCATTTCAAATATAAATATTAATTAGAATGCTAAAATTATTTCTTACATCATTGTATTTTGTTATATAATTTTTGGACATCAAATAAATTAAATTATTTATTACACAACAATGATGAAATATTTATCTTTTTAATAAATAATGTAAATAAATTAGATTATAAACATTAAAACAATATCCAAAAACTATCCAATTCATATTGGATGATTTTATTTCAACCATGAGTCATCTTAACTTCGACTATAATGATTGGCTGACTTTTTAAAACTGACGATTAGTTTATAATAAAATAATTGTTTCAAACATTCCTAAAGAGCCCCTCCTCCCCCTTATAAAAGTCCTCACTTCCTACCCATTTATCACACTTCTCAAGCCATTTCCTCATACAACCTATGCTCCAATAATATCACATGATCCCTCTCTTCATTTTAGAAGCCTTAACTTATGCAGAAAGCACTTCAAGAATCCCTTTTGGTTCTATGTAAAGGGAGTTAAGTTCTTTTGTTTTATTTTACTTCTCCATCCACCTAAACACTTTTTATTCATTTCATTATATAACAACACCAGTATTATCAATATACTAGGTTATTTTTTTGAGAAGGATTCAAACTACAAAAATGCACACCTCCATCTTATAGGTAAAGAAAATAATGTTTCTGCTGATGGAAAACTAAAGCGTCACGAAATGATGATTGTTCAATTAACTCCTACTGCCTCTCATGGTGGACATTATTATGGAATAGTTTTTATATATGATATATATTATGTTCCTTTTTTCTTTATTATTCTGTTTTTTTCATTTATAGTATACCATTATGGTTTCCATAATGGGTTTACACGATAATTTGATTTTAAGAATTGCGGACAACCACCCCCTCAAAGTGATATGACTCAATAATGACTTATATCAGATGTATAAAGGATAGAGTTAATGATATTTTATATGATATTATACTGTAATTATAATATAAATATTAATCATTATATTTTAATTCCTTTAAAATAAGAAATAGAAATGGAAGTAGCGTTTATGCGTACATACGGCTTACCATTTCCATGAACGGTGGATTTCATTTCTATGCACCAAATGTTTTGTACTGTAATAAATATATATATATACTGGATATATATTATTTATATGATATCTAAATAATTAATATTATTCTGGAGGTAATTTATTTTTGGCCAAATGGACAAATTTTAATTATAACAAGTTCTTTTTTTAACTCAAATTCTGTAAATCAAAAAAATGTCTGATATGAACTAAAATAATTAACTAGATAATATTTCAAGGTAATAAGAGATATTAAATTAATAATAAAAATTAAAAAGGTTATTAAGTAATAATAAATTAATAAAATTTTATTATTAAGGAATAATAGGGAACATATGATTCAAGTTGGACACGATGTAAGGGATTTCTTATCTCACTTTTAATTTCGTGAGATTTCTATTGTTCACCACTTATTTATTGCATGTGGTGTATTTTGGACTGCCATTTGATATATATTAGCATTATTATATTTAACTTTTTCTCATACAACATGATTTGTTACAACAAGTTAAGGTTTTTTCATCTCACTTTTCATTCAAGTGATATTCTTGTTATATTAGCAACTATTTCCATTTGTATTGTGGATGTACTGCACATGATTGTATTATTTGTGTAATATAATTAAATTTATGGGTTTTTAAATATTAATTTATTGATCTTTCATTCATGTGGTGTATGTTTCGTAAGTTACCAAATCAGTAAGGGAACCTTTCACCTTCCTCTTTTTAAAAGTCTTCTTTTTGTTCTGTCTTTTAATTTACATCTTATTATGTTGGGATATGTTCTCTATATCATTATTGATGTAAATTTTTAGTCAAAGTGATGAGATATCCATTTCTCTCTCATCATCTTATTTTTTTAATTTTAATGTGATGTCGTTAGGCTGTCCAATTTTGGTAAGAAAACTTCTTATACCAATTTCAATTTTTGGGTTAAAAATCTACTTCTGGATTATGTCATGCTATTAATATGTGTGAATAACCTCTGATTTTTTTACACTTAATAACCACTTATATTTCATGTATTTATATTTTTCACACATAATTATGTAATCAAATCATCCTAAATATAAGGATACCTTTTTTATAAGCGGTTTTGTCTCAATTTACATTTCCATTGAGACTTCATTGTTGATGTGCAACAATTCACTATTATATGGTGTATATACTATCATTTGGCATACTATATCATGAATACCATTATTCAATTGATATTATTAAGTTTGGATTAAATGTTATTCCTCAATTATTTGTATTCTAGGATCTCTCATTTTGTTAAAAACTCTTTAACTTATATATCGTTTTAAATGTTTTAAAGGCTTATTCTTCTAATTCTTTCACATATTTTTCCATGTTTTAAAAATGATTTTAAGGATTTATTCATAAGGAAATTAATGTTTTGAAAACAAAATTTCTTTCAAAATATTTAAAGTTTTATGTGACACTTTGATTCAAAAATATATTTATTTAATATTTAAAATGGTATTGAAAATGGTTTGTTAAAAGCTTTTATTTATAAAATATTTGGAAATGATATATTGTTATTGCAATGTGGAAATGTTATCTTTACATTATGTTTTTTATGGGTTATGAATATGTTATTGATATTGGGAATTTTTTACGTATATAGGTGGTTTTGTGATAAACCTAGAGAAGGTGAGCCTAAGATAGCTCTCCAATGCATTGGGTAATGTGATAGTGGAAACGTGAATGTTTCTACTAAGTGGATTAAGGAATATATTGTGATGGGTATTCCAAATGTGACTCTCTATGTAACTGTGATATCTAAAATGCATGTTTGATATGGATTCCAAAATATTTCTTTATGATTTATGATTTTTGTGTATTACTCATAAATCTTATGATTTCATGAGGTATGTTATGATTGAAAAGTATAGTTTCATTGTTTTTTATTTATTGATGGGATAATGTTTTCATTCCTTATTTTATATCCCTAACCGATCTATTTATGCTAATCACAAATTTTTGAAATGTTTTCAACAGGACTTAATGATGAAGAAGGGTCATGGATGGGATCAATGAAAAGTCATGCTTTCTATAACACAGAACTAGACATGACTCTCTTTTTTTCAAGAGTATTTTTTATTTTATGAAAAAATGGATACTGCGTAGAATTGTCTCTATGTAATATTCATATTGTTATGTAATTGTTATGACCTAATTTTTTAAAACACTAAACCTGAAAAGATCTTCATTTTTAATTATCCATTTAATTCAATATTATGTAATGTTTAAGGAAATGTCCTTATAGTTGGTATCAGAGTTCAGTTTAGATAACTATAGAGGTTAGGTTGTTATTTAATCATATGGGGTATGACCATAATTTTTATCATATTAGAAAGAGTCATTGTTATTTTAGATAAATCGAATGAGTTTAAGATAACATGAATAAGTATAACATTGTGTTTACCCTCCTTATATGATAATATATGATTATTTTATAGATATAATCACATTGACCATTTTGGTTTTAGTAAATGGATGGATCTAGTAGGAACCAATGTAACAATAGATGTGAAAGAAACTTTAGTAGTTTTAATAATGAAATACTGAATGAAATGGGAGCTAAAATGAAAACTCTTGTGGTAAAAATATTTTATGGATATTTTTGAGGAATTTATCTCAATTTGGGGAATGATATAAAATTATTTGGTTTTAGAAAAAGGAAAACCTTCAGGAAGGGTGACAACCCATTACATCAGACAGGGTTGTGACAATTGAATCCACAATCGAAGGGCGATATGGGTGTATCGCTTACCACTGGCCTACGTGAAGTCCCTGGTTAGTATAAAAAATTATTTAAGTTAAATGATTTTATGGATCAAGAATAATTTAATGTTATGTTTTATCAAATAGATAACCTTATTATATAAATGATTTGGTAATTAAGTGATAAAGGTTATTTTGGAAGACGTTCTCTCTTATGGGGAACAATATATACCTATGTAAAATGGAATACTATGAGATTTTAATTGTCGAGTAATGGTTGAAATATTATTTTTTGGAATAATTTATGTTATATTTTTTAAATATGGATATTTGGGATATTTATGGAAATGACTAACATGTCATAGAGAATATGGGATTATGTTTGTTACACTTCAGTATGAGAATTAAAGAGTAGCCAATGCTATTTGGAGAAAAATGTTAAGATTTACTGTGGTAGAATACAGGATTAAATCCTTTTGAGATTGGGTTCCAATAATATATTGGATTATTTTTAATAATATTAATGACAATTATGTATTTAATGGTATTTCATGAACTTTGGGTACTTTTTGTTGAATTTTGGAGATTAATCGTAGAATTTTTTATCCTTTTTGGGTATTGTCTGATCTCGCACTAACCATTTTGGTTTTGGTTGATATCTAAAGACATGAGAAGTATATAGTTAATCATTAGTGGATTTTGTGAAACTCTAGAAGTTGAATCTAGTTCTTTTAATGTGACCAAGCCGGTTTGAATACTCATCGTTTGGAGAAAAGAAGATTTTGTGGCAGAATTTAGTAATATATGAAAATCTATATGACAAGTAAGTATGTTTCCTTATGTTATTAGTTAATCTCATAAATAAAGCACTCAATAATAAGTAACTTAAAACAAAAACGTTTTCTGTTAACTTTTCCTACTGGGGAATCAAGGACTGTTTAAGCCATCACAAGTTTATGATTTTTTTGTGGTTAACTTTTTCCTAATAATGTTTTCTATCACTCTCTATCATAACCTGATGGTTTTTTTTCTCTTATATATATATATATATATATATATATATGTTTTCATGGAATCCTAGTATCTATTATGTCAGGTAACCTTTTTACTTCTCTTCCTTTATTTTGAAGTGATATTTTTATTGACTATTTTTATATTGTAGGACTGTCAATTAAGATTCTTAGCACAACATTAAAATTGCGAGGACTCAATTCCCAAAAGGGTGGAATGAGGTAACATCCCAGGTAAATAAAGAACATGTAATTTTTCATATTTATTAATATTTTTTAATTAAATATTAATTATACATTTATGGGGATGCTATGTTTGATGGCGTACCCAATACGCAACAATGGATTTCTTTGAAATCTTACGTTGCACACTAATTATATAATATTATTATTTTAAATGGTAGTTAATGCCTAGTTGTTGTATTAGAGAGAATGAATAGAACTAACTACAATATTATTATACAAGTTTTTTTTAATATTTTTACATTTATCCAATAAATGTTAAAGGCTTAAAATAAGTAAAGAATTCGATTTTAGCATAAATACTCTAATATTCCCTAAAAGATCAATTTACCACCTTTTAATGGAGAACCCACATTAAATATAAATTTTTTCACTCTTATATGTTATATTTGACATAATAGAATTCTTATATAGAATCAGGACACCAAAAATTAATTTGAATGGAATTTTGGTATTTTTTTGATAATGTTCATTTTTTAGGAATAGTGAAAAATACTGTATTTTAATTCAAACGTGACTTTTAATGTAATTTATTTATATGGTTAGATAATCTTTTTAATTTTTTTAAAGTGAAAAATAATATATTTTTACCATTTTATCCAATTATGGACATTGTAATTAATTTCACCTGGAAATTAGACATAAACCAGTGTCAATCTTTTGATAGTTATTATATAAAAAAACACATTATTTGTTTTGACAGAAGGAATTAATTTCAAATTAATTTCTTTAAATTCTTGGTTTGGAATTTAGATAAATGGATTCCATATTTTGAATCACTATGTACAAATTTTTTAAATAGGTCAATTTTATTTTTATTCATTCAAAATATTTAATTCAGTAAATAGTTTATTTACCATGATTAAAGTGTAAATATAATAAATAAGTGTATTATATAATATTATAATAATATTAAATTACACTAACATGTTTCCTAATCCTATTGGAGGATACATATCTGACCGTGGGCATCCTTGGGTCGAGTTGGGGTCCCCATGGAGCCACATGGGAGTAATAATGACACTTTATATTAATTAATTTAATGTAAAGACAAAAATGACATAAACAAATATCTTTTAGTAAATCAATCTTTAAATGGGGTTATATAAGTTATCCTTTTGACTATAAATATTATTTGGAAAGATAACCAAATTTCCTACATCATGGTAATTTTTTATGTCATTTTTGGAAATCAAATAAATTAAATTATTTATGACACAATTATGTTTCAATATTTACCTCAATAATAAATGATTTAAATAAATAAGATTATAAATATTAAAACAATATCCAAAACCTACACTAGTTATAATTGGATGATTATATCCTGACCAGTAGTCTAAATAACTTCATCCTTAATGATTATTTTACCTTTGAAGCAGAATATGAGTTTATAATAAAATAATTGTTTCAAACATTCTTAAAGAGCCCCGCCTCTCCCTTATAAAAATCCCTCACTTCATACCCATTTATTTCACTTATCAAGCCTTTGGATCTTATAAACATGGCACCAATAATCTCCTAAGAGATCTAGATTCATCCTATAAGCCTTACCATATGCATAAAGCACTACAAAAAACCCTTTTGGTTCAAACAAATGGGAGTAACCTGATTTAAAGGTAACATATTCTCTTAAGTTCTTTTGTTTTATTTTACTTCTCCTACCCCTAAACTCTTTTTATTAATTTATTTTATAACAACACAAGTATCCTTATTATAATATCATGTTTTTATGAGAAGGATTCAAACTACACTTACACACACCTCAATCTATTGGGTAAAGAAAATAATGTTTCTGTGGATGAAAAACTAACACCTCACGAACGATGATTGTTCAATTAACTTCTACCGCCTCTCATGGTGGCCATTATGATGGAAATGTATTTATATATGATATATGTTATGTTTATGTTCTCTTTATGCTTCTATGTTTTCATTTATATCATACCATTATGGTTTTTATAATGGGTAAACATGATAATTTCATTTTAGAAAGTGAGGACTACAACCCCCTCAAAGTGATATGACTCGTGAATGCCTTATGTGGGATGTATAAAGGATGGAGTTAATGATATTATATATGATATTATACTATAATTATAAAATAAATATTTATCATTATGTTTTAATTCCATTAAAATAAGAAATATAAATGGATGTATTGTTCGTGCGTACGTATGGTGTACTGTCTCCATGAACAGTGCATTTCATTTCATACATCCAAATTTTATCTACAGTTATATATACATATATATAATGGATATATATGTTGTATATGATATCTAAATCATGAATATCAATCCGGATATAATGGATTTTTTACCACATGGACAAATTTAAATTATAACAAGTTCTTTTTTAACTGAAATTCCGAACATCGACAAAATGTCCTATATGAAATCAAATAATTAACTAACTATTATTTCAAGGTAATAAATGATATAAAAGTAATAATAAACATTAAAAAGGTTATAAAGAAAGTGTAAATTAAATTTAGTTAATTATTCCGGATGAACAAGGAACATATGAGTAATGTTGGACACGAGGTAAGGTATTTCTTATCTCACTTTTAATTCTGTGAGATTTCCATTGTTCACCACATATTTATTTCATGTGGTGTATTTTTCACTACCATTTGATATATATTATCATGATTCTATTTATATTCTTGGTATTTTATGATTCATTTGGTGGTTATTAACTTTTTCACAGACGACATTATTTCAAACCATTTCTTATTCAGGATGGTGACAGACACGCCCAACGATCGATCTCTCGGAGGGCTATGCCCCACTCTATTTCTAAGGTCGGGTACACCGGTGTTCACTTTGAAACGCCCAACGGTTCCATAACCAATGATACATGGACCTACTTTCTAAAGGCAGATGATCACTAGGTGGTTTGGCTAACGATGATTAAGAACTCACATTGGTCGAGAGGATGGGATGTCGGGCTTCATCATTCCCTTTTGGGGGGAATTATTTCTTGTTCGGGGACTCTCTTATAGATTTACGATGTATTCATATGTTCGCAAATATTTGTTTTATACCCAAGCATATTATCCAAGGATTTCTCTAGGTGAGCAATGGTCAGTTGGACGTAGGGGTTCATAATCATTTATGCCCGAGGATTACCATCCCTCGTTGGATTAATGACACCGAGGATTCTGGACTCATTGAGGCGGAACAAGGAGTTGTGCGGTGAACCAACGTGAATATATTCAGATCAACCAGTTGTCATCCTTGAACCTCAGGGGGGATTCCTACATACCCTGCCTAGGAGATAGGGATCAAAGTCCACATAGTTCAAATAGGAATGTCGGAGAGTTGATATGGATGTGGACCAAGAGGTTCGATGGTGATCGGGATTGTGTAGCACCCCGGGACACCCTGAGAGGGGAGGGGTGAATTAGGGTGACAACTTTTTCTTCCTTTAGCTGTGGATATTGTTCCCACGTTGGTAGGAACTACTTAGACCTGTATGATGGATATGAACAGCAATTAAACATTCACAAGCAGAGAGATGACACAGCTATTTTTACTTGGTTCACCACTAAGGGCTACGTCCAAGGAGCATACGCCGACAGGTTGTCGGTCGTACCAAAATCCACTATGTTTCACTAGCTGCGGATTACAAATGTTCGGGTACAGACACTCTGTCCCAGGCTCACTGCCTTTACAATTGTTCAGGGATATCTCACTGCGTCCCTCGGGTCACTCCCGTTGACTCCCCCTGGCTCACTGCCGTTGGTGAAGTCCCACTCAGTTTATAGACGTGAAGGTCTCTTCAATAAATGTGCATTGATGTTCTTTTTCTCCTATTCAGCATGAGACTTTGCTTGAATCAGGGTTCAGAGTTGATGCTATTTATAGTTCAACCTTTCTTCGTTATTGCAATGACTAAATGCACTAGATCCCTCTGTCTTCATTTGCCTGAATCACAATCACTTATGTGATTGCTCAATAAATGATGTTCAGCTTACTCGGCATTCGTCAGAATCAATTTATCTTGTATGCATGAGATCATGCATGTATCATCAAGATTTCTTCTTCAATCTCGCTTTGCACCGAATGTATCAGGAAATCTTTAGCTCTTGTGCAGCTTCAGAAAGGCGGGCGTACTTCAACAATATTTGGCTCTCCTTTTCAAGACCGGCACGCAAGTCGCCATCTGGCGCGCAAGTCTTATGCGCGCAAGTATAACCTGGCGCGCAAGTGTCACCAAAGCACCTGCGCGACTCTGTCTTCTTGAACTTCAAACCTGCGCGACTCACTTCCTTCCTTTCACAAATCTCCTGGGGAGCTCAACCATCAATTGGCGTGCAACCTCTACTTGCGCGACCCAACTACCACTTGCGCGGCTCAACCACCAGCGCGACGAGAGATCAAACAATCTCAAAAAATTGAGCTCCGTGAGAAATGAGGAGGGGTGGTCCAGTATTTATAGGCAAACTGGACCCCCTTCGCGTCGGCGCGCAAGTCATCCATCGGCGCGCAAGTCTCGGCCCCTGCTAGGAACTTGCGCGATCAATATCCAAACTTTCGCAAACATCTTGCCTTTTCCAAATTTGGATCTTCTGTT
Organism: Viscum album; assembly: GCA_963277665.1. NCBI lineage: Eukaryota > Viridiplantae > Streptophyta > Magnoliopsida > Santalales > Viscaceae > Viscum > Viscum album. Next base: position 1,496,303,426 of record OY728128.1, on the reverse strand, counting down.
CTCGAAAAACCATAGGCGTGCAAGTTATAATGCTTTCAAGGCATCGGCGCGCAAGTCTCTTCTCGGCACATAATTCACCTGCGCAACCTCACCAAAACTTGCGCGACCCTTATCCCTTTGCCATATTTTGATGCTCTGATCTTCAAAAAAATATGGCGCGCAAGTTTCCTATCCTCCAAGAGTATGGCGTGCAAGTCCCTTTTCCAAAATCACTCTTCTTCATTTGTTGATTTTGAGGCCCGGAAATTTGGCAAACACTAGAAAATGGTGGCACCTTGTATCTACTCTTTTTGTACCGCCTTCAGATCATCCATTCCTCTGTCAATGTTCTTGAATCAAACATAGACCGTTGACCACAACTCTTGAACTCGACATGTCACCATGGAATCTCCTTTGTCAACAAATTTTTATGTCGTTTGTTTTCTTTGTCGACATGCATGATCACCTCAACCACACTTCTGCTTGGTGATCTGTATCATTCGGAAACTCTTCTGCTTGTATCACAAACTCCTTTATTGTGATATGTATTCTTTGAAGGTATAGCATTTTCATCATCAGCTTCTATGACAATGTGATGTGCATGACTATCTCAAAATTCCAATCATTGCACATTGTCTTCTTCATCAACCGTCATGATATTCTTCATGCAAACTGATTCAATTCGTCAGGAAGACTCTTGCATGGTTATCACCTCATTCTTCTTTAATCGGTCTCAGATGGATCGCACCCCACATTCTTCATTGTTGTAAACAATGTATCACCTTTGACACAAGTTCATTGAACTTACGATCAGTACAACAATCGTCTGAGTCACTACTCCTCTACTTCATCGGAGTACTTCATGATCTCCTTCACTGTGAGCTTCCATTCCTCCATTTTATTGGAGTACTTCATGATCTCTTTCATTTTGATATTCCATTGACAACTATTGACAAAAAATACAAACCTATACACAAGGTGGTTCCAATAATCTCCCCCTTTGTATTTTGTTGTCAATACCTTATACATCTTCTGAAATGAATTTGTCAATGCCAAAATGAGAATCTTCTATTAAATCAACATTTATTTTCGAACGTTCATTTCACTTTATCTCCCCCTTATTGACAAGAAATACAAAGCACATGGTAGGGAGGGTATCAATCCACACTTAAGCAATGTTTCAAGGGTTTAAGTCAACAAGAGGATTTGATTAAGTCAACAAGGCTATCCATTATCCACAGATCATGATACCAACATGAGATGATAACTCATTTATCTTGTCTTCAAGGGTTTACCACTTTAATTCCAGGTAGAAGAAGATCAACTATGATAGAGAATAATCAACCTGAAGCTCCTGTACTCACATCAGCAAATAGATCAAAAACATTCAAGTGCAATCGGCAGGATAAGTGACCTTGGGGCACTTCCATTCTCTTTTTGTCACTGATCAATTCAGTTACTCCCCCTTTGTAGAATAATCTTTGATCTGAGTAACCAAGGGATAGAGATTGAGAAATGGAATACCTTCTCCATTGGTATGTTCTTCAAGAAATTCACAGAATAACTGCTTTAGAGTCCACCTGGAGTTGATATTGATTGAAACAGTGATTATGGAAGCTTCTTCATTCTTCTCCCCATCAAGGGAAACATTCCTCATCATCTTCATCAAGAGTGATCCTTCATCATCATAATCTTTGAATATCAATTGAAGAATCTACTAAGGATGGAAACTTCTTCATCTTGGCTATCAAGAGTTGACAACATTCACTACTTCTCAGGTTCTCCTCCTGAGAGCATGCTTCACCTTCAATTCCCTGCATTATTAGCACAAATACAATACACAAATGATTATGGGGAAAAAAGGTGGTTCCTTCTTGCTTCATCAAGAAGACTTTCTTGGTTGAGGTCCTTTTCTCAACCAAGTTCCTCTGTTCAATCCAGTCTTCATGCCTGCACATTTTAACATATGTTCTGGTATCTGTCAGTGTGGCATGGCTCTGTTCACATTCTCTTCTGCCTTGTGTGAAGAATTGTTCTACTTAGCAGCCATCATGAATGATATATTCTTACTGCTCTTAAGGACTGCTTCTTGCTCTGGTATTAAGGTTAGGAAACCTTTTGCAATGTGACCAGACTTCTTTCATCTCTCACACAGAACTTCATTGACACATGTGTATCTCTTTGTTTGCAATCTCTCCTGCACTGTGTTTTCATCATGTGAATGTTTTCATTTTCCTTTGTCACCAGCCTTGGCCTTCTCATCTTCAAGATTCTTTATTCTTTTCAAATCTTCTGGCCAGATGACCAATATGTCATTTGGAACTTTTGCAGCTGGTTTAGGTCTTCCACATGGGTTCATCTGAGATTCATCCCACTTAGTGTTTCTTTTGGATGAATGACCCTTCAATTTCATGGATCTAAAATCTCGGGACTTCTCAGCTTCCCTGCTTGAGATCTTCTTGTGGAGATGTGTGTTTGCCATATTCTTCTAATTTCTTCCCAAGGTACATTCTTCATACTTAGATGGATTGTGTGGTCTTCTGTTCTTATTAGCTCTGGATATCTGTTGACCCAGGCATGCACCATTCTTGTGACCACTGTCGTTGCATACATCACAGATGTTATCAAGCATTCCAAATCTGTCTGCTGTAAACAGATGCTTCTGGACCTTTGGATGTTGCTTCTTCTTCTCTGGCTTCCTCCCCTTTGATATAGGCTCTCCCTATGCTTTTCCATGAAAAGTATTATAAAAAAAATCCAATGCACAGTGCCAAAATCTATTGCAGCACCAACATTGGCCCACAAATCTTTTCTTCTTTGTTTCTTCAGTATTAAGTTGTTGGGCCATCTGCTTAATCATTTGTTCTCTATTTGAGGAAGAAGCTTCCTCCTTTTTCTTCCTATCCACCCTAGTCATGGTGGTAGGTTTCTTCTTCTCACCTATCCTAATCCATACTTGTTTAGAGCTTTTCTTCCCACCTGCACTAATTGTCGGAGTGTATTAAGAAACATGAGTGCGAGATGGTCTAGATGGTACCTTCACTTTCTCAGTTGCCTGTGATAGATCAATGAGCAAAGTCATGATCTTCTTATCACATTTTAGAGGTCTTTTGACAATAGAATACTCCATTGAGCATTGAGTACCGGCAGCAACTTATTCTTGATGTGGATAGTCAAGAGTTGTCATAATCTTCTTGTCACATGTTGGAGTCATTTCAGCTTTAGACTCCTCCAACGAACATTGAGTGCAAGCATCACACATTTCATTCTTTTTTGAAGTCTCAATATGTGTGTTCTCAATCTTGGTCAATTGAGATTCCAATTTTTGACCCACAATATTGAGGATGATCTTCTGATCTTCAATCGTGATCATCTTCTCTTCACAAGTCTTCTTCAACTTTTCAACCTCATTTTCATGCATCTTAACTTTATTTTGTAACAAATAGTCAAGTTCCCTGAATTTAATGGAAGTTTCTTACAAACAAAAATTCTTGACTTCATTTTTATTCTTCAGCTCAGCTTCAAGTGCATGGATCCGTTCTTCCAGAGTATTGCTGACTTCACCTTTTTCTTCAAGGACGTTCACCCGTTTGGTGAGCTTCATACTTTCCATAATTTTTCCTTCCAGCCCCTTTTCCATATTGTCTGCTTCCCTTTCAAGTCTAGTGATCTCAACCTGCATATATTGAAATAGGCTACAGATAATAACAGCCCTTTCTTCTAGAATATCATGCTGATATGTTTTTAGTTTTTCTTGAAAGCGTAAATTGGGGGTGTCATCCCTTCCTCTGGAAGAATTCTGAGTCACCTGCTCGAAACATTCCATGCCTGATGTTACTTCATTTTCGGAATGGCATGGAGAACAAGACACTGCATCTTCTTTGGATATGAGGGACTTCTTTAGCTGCTTCTTCTCTTTCTTTTTCCCGTTTTTCATGGTCTTACTAGATGTAGACGCCTTCTTAGAAACATTATCAAGACTGCTCTTCATTGTTGACTTTAGGAAAGTAACTCAAATCCTCTTCTCAATAGAATTACTAGAGAATATCCAACATACGTTAACATGTCACTCTGATACCACTTGTTGGACCCCGGGACACCCTGAGAGGGGAGGGGTAAATCAGGGTGACAACTTTTTCTTCTTTTAGTTTTGGATCTTGTTCCCACGTTGGTAGGAACTGCTTAAACCTGTATGATGGATATGAATAGCAATTAAACATTCACATGCAGAGAGATGACACAACTATTTTTACTTGGTTCACCACTAAGGGCTACGTCCAAGGAGCATATGCCGACAGGTTTTCGATCGTACCTAAATCCACTATGCTTCACTAGCTGCGGATTACAAATGTTCGAGTACATACACTTTGTCCTAGGCTCACTGCCTTTACAATTGTTCAAGGATTGCTCACTGCGTCCCTCAGGTCACTCCCATTGACTCCCCCTGGCTCACTACCGTTGGTGAAGTCCCACTCAGTTTATAGACGTGAAGGTCTCTTCAATAAATGTGCATTGATGTTCTTTTTCTCCTGTTCAGCATGAGAATTTTCTTGCATCAGGGTTCAGAGTTGATGCTCTTTATAGTTCAACATTTCTTCATTAGTGCAATGCCTAAATGCACTAGATCTCCTTGTCTTCGTTTTCCTGAATCACAATCACTTATGTGATTGCTCAATAAATGACGTTCAGCTTACTCGGAATTCGTCAAAATCAATTTATCATGTATGCATGAGATCATGCATGCATCATCAAGATTTCTTCTTCAATATCGCTTTGCACCGAATGTATCAGGAAATATTTAGCTCTTGTGCAGCTTCAGAAATGCGGGGGTACTTCAACAATATTTGGCTCTCCTTTTCAAGCCTGGCGTGCAAGTCTCCATCTGGCGTGCAAGTCTTAGGTGCGCAAGTATAACCTGGCGCGCAAGTGTCACCAAAGCACCTGCACGACTCTGTCTTCTTGAACTTCAAACCTGCGCGACTCACTTCCTTCCTTGCCCAAATCACCTGGGGCACTCAACCATCAGTTGGCGCGCAACCTCTACTTGCGCGACCCAACTACCACTTGCGCGGCTCAACCACCTGCGCGACGAGAGCTCGAACAATCTCAAAGTATTGTGCTCCGTGAAAAATGAGGAGGGGTGGTCCAGTATTTATAGGAAAACTGGACCCCCTACGCGTCGGCGCACAAGTCATCCATCGGCGCGCAAGTCTCGGCCCCTGCTAGGCACTTGCGCGATCAACATCCAAACTTGTGCGAACATCTTTCCTTTGAAAAATTTGGATCTTCTGATCTCAAAAAACCATAGGCGCGCAAGTTATAATGCTTTCAAGGCATCGGCGCGCAAGTCTCTCTCTCGGCACATAATTCACCTGCGCGACCTCACCAAAACTTGCGCGACCCTTATCCCTTTGCCATATTTTGATGCTCTGATCTTCAAAAACACATGGCATGCAAGTTTCCTATCCTCCAAGAGTATGGAACACAAGTCCATTTTCCAAAATTAGTCTTCTTCATTTGTTGATTTTGAGGCCCTGAAATTTGGCAAACAATGGAAAACGGCGCCACCTTGTATCTGCTCTTTTTGTACCGCCTCCAGATCATCCATTCCTCTGTCAATGTTCTTCAATCAAACATAGATCGTTGACCACAACTCTTGAACTCGACATGTCACCATGGAATCTCCTTTGTCAACAAATTTGTATGTCGTTTGTTTTCTTTGTCGACAAGCACGATCAGCTCAACAACACTTCTGCTTGGTGATTTTTATCCTTTGGAAACTCTTCTACTTGTATCACAAACTCCTCTATTGTGATATGTATTCTTTGAAGTTATAGCATTAGCATCATCAGCTTCTATGACAATGTGATGTGCATGACTATCTCAGAATTCCAATCATTGCACATTGTCTTCTTCATCAATCGTCATGATATACTTCATGCAAACCGATTCAATTTGTCAGGAAGACTCTTGCATGGTTCTCACATCATTCTTCTTTAATCGGTCGCAGATGGATCGCACCCCACATTCTTCATTGTTGTAAACAATGTATCACCATTGACACATGTTCTTTGAACTTACGATCAGTATAACAATCGTCTGAGTCGCTACTCCTCTACTTCATCAGAGTACTTCATGATCTCCTTCACTGTGAGCTTCCATTCCTCCATTTTATTGGAGTACTTCTTGATCTCTTTCATTTTGATATTCCATTGACAACTATTGACAACAAATACAAACCTATACACATGGTTGTTCTAATAGCTTGAACCTCGTAGAGGCTTCCTATGTATCCCTGTGGAAGGGAATCAAAGTCCTCATAGTTCGCATTAGCTTGGGGCATACACTCTATGGTAGCCTAGAGTAAGGGATTGGGACATACACTCTGAGGATTCCTATAAGACGATGTCATGGTCGATGCTTACTGTATGCCCACGTGAGTCATGCTCAGTGTGAGAAATAAGAGGCAGTAGGGACCAGACGATCATGTCGTGAATGGTGCGTCCATGGGATGTAGAGTGCGGCTTACACATAGAGGCATCCCATAAGGTCGAGGCTTACTCTGAGGTGGATTTCCAGGGTGACAAAGCGCAGAGAAAGAGGTACTTGGCCCCAAAGAAGGACGAAGCATCACCCTTTCCCACTATACCCTTCCTTGGACATGGCCATGGGGAGGTATGGAGGTGCATGGGGGCTTCCTTCGAATGGGTATCCCACCACGCCTTAGGGAGGTGAGAAGTTCGCCAGTCCTAACTAGTGGAGGGGTAGAAAGGGGGCTCCCAGGCTCGGAATCCGAATTACCGTGGGAATGTGAACTTAGAAATGATTCAGGAATCCAACCAAGGGTCAGAGCAACCCCTTACCCCTTGCTTACTGTGGGTACGTGAACACAAAAAGGCAGGCTGATGCACCTAAAGGTAAAATCACAAGGGCCCGGTGGCTTTGGTGGAGGCCTCGACTCAGGGCTGATGAATGGTCCAATGGCGGGTTTGTGGAGGATCAGGCCGGATTAGGTGGATTTTATCCGGCTCGGGGAATGGGAACTCTGATGGATCTCGGGGGGCTACACACATGTATGAGTGGTGGAGACCTTCACGTAGGGAGGTGCTACGTGGCTGGAGAGGCCGTCTAAGAACCAGGGTGGTCCACGGACTGAGGGGCATCCTGCGAACCTGTGTGGTTCGATGACTGGCGGGCATCCCGAGAACTAGGGTGGTTCGCGGCTTTGGGTTCGGCCCGCGTACCAGGGTGGTACGCTGAGGGATCCAAGCGAGCAGCGACGACCGAGGGCGGTGCCGGTCGGGGGTTCTTCGGTTGGGGCTTCGCCCACGTAGGAGGGTGCTACATGGTGTGATAGATCGAAAAAGGGTCATAAACTCCCTGGTCCGTTGGGAGTGCATCCATGGAGGGGCCATGCTTCGTGGTCTTCATTTCATTGTTATTTTATGTTCGTGGTTCACCAATTTATTATTCTTTTTAAGTTCCTTATTAACTCACTTCCATATTCATACATGTTCTTGTTCGCAGACTAGAACCCCATGGTTTATGAAATCCTAAGCTCCTTCCTTTGAAACCCTTCCACCCGAATCTGATCGATCTCTCTGAATCCCCCTACTCTTCCCCCTCTATATCCATTTATAGAGTGGGGAAAGAGATGTATATGTGGTCATGCAGCACTTTTTGTGGAGGCCCATGACTGAAAACCAGGTTTACTGATGACTTTGTCAATCCGAAACTCGCGAGGGGCATTGAAGCCCCCCCCCCCCCACAAACCAAACAAGATCGGGGAGTGCTTTGTGATCGTGCATGGTTTTTCCTCCATTCTTCAAACGATAAAATATGCGGCTTAGGCCGGTCGATGTGGTCCGCAGCTGGGGCGGTTCATGACGGTGGACCGGTCTGGTGCACGTCCTTCTTCGAACCTACAAAGGATCTCCACCTCCATTCCGCAAATGACAGCGGTCCGCATAGGGGGTGCTTCACGGAACCGGCCACGTAGCATTTTCAAGGGACCGGTCTGCGGACTAGTTCAGCTTGTGCTATCCTTTAAGTTTTCCCCCGACCATTCCCCAGCTCTTTGGGGGGAAATTGGGTAGAATCTCCCTTGTATTCAAGGGGATTTCAATTCTTTTTTTCACATTTTTCAGGACCCTACAAATTCCCCCATCGGAATGGGGTCCGATCGGAATGAAGAGGAGGCAATTCTGATGCAGAGTGGTCTTGGAAATCGATGAGTGATTGGATAGTGCTCAAAAAAAATTTCTGATCCAAGGGACTCAGCGAGCATAGTTCAACAATTGTTGGGATTTTATAGAACCCCCCCCCCCACACAAAATGTTTTCCTTTTCTGTTAATACCCTTATTTTTCTTGGGCCCATTTGGTGTGGACCCATCGGGTATGGACCAACTTTTTCTTAGGTCGCCCTTTTTGGTTTTTCGGCCTAACAGGCTTTGTGCCTCATTTTGTGAATGGTTTAATGTCCCACTGACAAGACTATCATTACTGATGTTTTAGGTCGAACTGCTTTGACTAGATATGGTGGGTCGAGGGCCCCGATGATGTTTGGTTTATTAAAAGATGTCTTGATATCCTTCAGACGCATTTGCGGGGAACATGTTTAGATTTGAACGATATGCAGGGCATGTCTCAAGGCATGGGAGTCGTATCGGCATGAAGAGGTAGGAAGAGCATCGCCTAAGGAAATGTTTCCTTTGGTAGATGGGCCAAGGGAGATCAATATGCAGAGCCGCTTAGGGCATGGTATGAATAGTCATGCAATGGTTTCCTTAAATCCATGACTCTCCATTTATGATTGCCTGAGGATTTCATGGGAGTCCGGCTTATGGAAACCACCATGGGTGGCTTGGGGAATTATGAAAACCACCAGGGGTGGCTTGGAAAGGGTGTGTGAAATCAAAAAGTGTTTGAGAAAACATGTATCAATTAAGAGTGTGGACACAGGGTCCCCATCCTACACATTTATCTAGCATAAAGGACTGTTGGAGCTTGGCACAGTTTAATGTCATGCAGTTGATAAATTATCTAGAATGGAACGGATTCTCCTGGTTCTCAGTAATCTCATCAGAGACGTTCCACCATATTTAGGATGGGTTGTGAAAGAGGATGGTAAACTGTATCTCATAGGGTTTCCTAACCCCGGGATAGATATGGGGGCTCAAATGCCAATGGGCATACGAAGAGAAGCATTGCCTAAGGAAATATTGCCTTTGGTAGATGATCCTTGGGCGATCAATATGCAGAGGTGCTAAGGGAATGGTATGCATAGTCCTGAAAAGGTGTCCATAGGTCCATGATTGCATTCTCCCGATAGCCAGGAATCTTAATGGAAGTTTGAGATTCGGGACCATCAATGGTGGTTTATGAGAGTTCGACCTTTTCTGAGTACATAGTATGGTTTATGAGGAGAGGGTTACTAGATACGGGAGAAACATCTAGGATAAATTTCCTGAGAATGGGTGAATTCATCCCTTCTCATGTTGGTGTGAGACGGTGGTTTGTGCAGGACTGACCCGTGCACTGAGGAACCAAGAAAAGCATATGTTCCTTACTGAACCCATGACAGGTTTGTCCATGCAGTTTAACGTCATGCGGTAAGGACAGCTTCCGTGTAGTTTATCGTCATGCGGTAAATAAGAGAAGCATTATTAATGGATGATGTGAAATTTATCGTCATTCAGAGAGGATGGGGGGCATTTTTTCCGATGATGTGCAGTTCAACGTCATCCCGCAACGACAAGGGGCATTTTTCCAATGTTGTACAGTTTAACGTCATGTCATGAGGACAGGGGAATTTTTTAAACCAATGAAAATGCTTGTAATTAGAGGCATCTACCTGAATGTTTAATGCATGGTCTTTACAGCTTTATGCTAGGCTGCCAAGATTCTCCAAGTATTTTAACTTCATACGGTAAAGACGTAGTTGAAAAGGCCTCTCCTGATCAAAATGTAATTGGGATTGAACATCTCAGCATGCCCAAGACATGTAGAGGTGTTGACTGTTGTAAATCGTGGTTCTGGGGCTTCTTGGATTAGGAGAAATGATATGGGGGCTCTAAGGCCAGTAGGTGTACAGAGCTAGGAAGAGTACCGCCCAAGGAAATATTCCCATTGGTAGATGGGACATGGGTTATCAATATGCAGAGCCACTAAGGGCATGGTATGAATAGTCATGCAAAGGTGTCCACAGGTCGATAAATTTCCACTTCCGATGTCCGTGAATGGTTATGAGGATCCGAAATTGTCTAGGCCATGAATTCTGTTATCTAGTAAGAAAATATTTGGACATGTCAGGCATATTCGGCCCTGGATGTTGTTAAAGCATAGAGAGATCCTTCCATTGATTTATCTTGCCTGTGGGGGTGCACCTTCACTCCATGTTGTTTAACATCGTGTGGTAAAGACGATGTACTCCTAGTTTAGCGATCATAGAGCTTAGACCATTGGGTGGATGTTGCAGGAGTCACTCGAAGGAAAACTGAGTTACCACGCTCCGATATACTCTGAACAGGGTGGGGGATGAATGTTGTAAACTGCAACTCTAAGGTTTCCCAGATCAAGAGATGTGGTGTGGGGGCTCTGAGGCTGATAAGCGTACAGAGCTAGGAAGAGTACCTCCTGAGGAAATCATACCTTTGGTAGACGGGCCAGGGGCTATCAATATGCAGAGCCGCTAAGGGAATGGTATGCATAGTCATGAAAAGGTGTCCCCGGAGTCGATGAATTTCCACTTCCGAAGGCCATGAATGATTGTGGAAACCTGAGATTTCTCACAGTACATAGTTCGGCATGTGGGGATAATGGTGTCCAAGCATACAAGAAACATCTTCACTACAATTGTCCATTGAGTCAAAGTAGCCTAGCCCTGGCTTGTTGTTCGTTGATGCAAGTCGTCATGTGAACCACGGGCCGATACATAGGCTAACTGTGTAGGGATACCCTTGAAATGTTTGGATGTGAAAAGGGGGAAGAACATGTATACCACTACGCCATAAATTTCTAGATCGGGAGATATGATATGGGGGCTCTATGGCCAGTAAGAATACGGAACTAGGATGAGTATCGCCTGAGGAAATCATGCCTTTGGTAGATAGGTCAGGGGCTATAAATATGCAGAGCTGCTGAGGGCATGGTATTCATAGTCATGCAAATGTGTCCATGGGTCGATAACTTTCCACTTCTGATGGCCATGAATGGTTATGAAGATCCATAATTATCCAGGTCATGGAGTCTAATGTATAGAGGGGATGCATCCAAATGTGCAAGGATTATTTCCATCTCGTTTCGCCATATATCTTGGGTGGGTTGAGATGATGTCCATGTAGTTTAACATCATGTGGTGAGGACATGGTCCGTGCAGTTTAACGTCATGTGGTGAGGATGAAGAGTACACCCCATGCAGGTCTGGTCCATACACAGGGGAAGAGGGCATTTTTTTTAAATAGTTGGGCCAGGATACAGAGTCTAGGCTTCACTAAATATCCTGGGAGGGCATGAATCAAGCCTCATATAGTTCTTTTAAAGGAGTACACCCCGTGTAGGTGTGTCCATACACAGGGGAAAGGTGTATTTTTGAAAACTCTTATTTGAGGGGTGGATGGGCCAGGATGGGGAACACTGGCGTTAAATCGTATCCGACGAGGGCAGGAATCTAGCTGTACGTATTTCTCTGCTAAATACACCATGTGTTGGTCTGGTCTGTACACGAGGGGAAGGGGGCATTTTTAACATTTATTCGGGCATGGCTGGGCCAGGATGGGGAACCCTAGTGTCACTACGTATCCTTTGAGGGCAGGAATCAAGCAGTATGTAGTTATCTGAAAAAAGTACACCCGGTGTAGGGCTGGTTTATAAATGTGGGAAGGGGAAATTTTTTATTTTTATTCCATTTGAGATTGGTTGGGCCACGGTAGGGGATCCCGACGTCACTACATATCTTGCGAAAGCAGGAATAAAGCTGTACGTAGTTCTCTTAAACACAATACACCCCATGCAGGGCTGGTCCATACATGGGGGAAGAGGGCATTTTTAAAACTTCTTGTCTGTGTAGTTTAACGTCATGCAGTGATGACGAAACACTCTTAGTTTAAGGTCATAGCGTTTGGACCATTGAGTTCTTGGCATTTTAACATCCTGCAGCTCAGATGATAACTTCTAATAGTTATGCCAGTGAGGATACAATACTCTTAGTTTAGGGTCATAGAGTCTGGAACATTGGGTGCCTGGCAGTTTAACATCCTGAGGCTCGGATGATAACTATTTCTAGTTATACCAGTTAGGATAGAATACTCTTAGTTTAGGGTCATAGAGTTTGGACCGCTGGGTGCTTGGCAGTTTAACGTCCTGCAGCTCGAACAATAACTACTTTTAGTTATGCCAGTGAGGATGGAATACTATTAATTTAGGGTCATAGAGTTTGGACAGTTGGGTTCTTTTCAGTTTAACATCCTACATCTCAGACGATAACAACTTTTAGTTATATATGTGAAATACTTCTGCAGGAATCTCTCCTTTGTAAGAGCGGTGGTGAATTGCACGTCCATGGAAATTATGGCATAAGCTCTATTGTATTAGACCTTGTGTATAACATATGGCCCATCCCACTTGGCCTCTAGATTTGGAGGTTTCTTCCCATGTATCATCAGGGTCCAGAGAACCAATACCAATTCTCCTTCCACGAAAGATCGAAGACAGACCTTTTTATCGAAGGCTCGTGCAATCCTGTTCTGGTATACTTACAGATGGTGCAAAATGTGCAACCGCTTATCGTCTAGAAGTTCCAATTATACTAACCACTTTTCTAATTGCCCATAATTGGATAATTTATCACAAATAGCAACGCAGAGTGAGGTTAATTTGATCTCAGTGGGCAGGACTGCTTTCGTTCCGTATACTAATGAGTACGGAGTAGCCCAATTAGCGGTGCGGATTGTGGTTCGATAAGCCCACAATGCATGGAGGAGTTTAGCCGACCATGAATTCTTGTCTTTGTCGACCATTTTTAGAGAATTTTGGACATTTTCTTGTTGAAATCCTCTATATGTCCATTGTCCACAATGTGGTAGTGTGATTTATGGTTAGCCTTGATACCATATACTTGGTATAGCTTCTCCAATTCAGCAGAGCAGAAGTTGGTTCCGTTATCAGTCGGTATGGTATAAGGGAATCTAAATCTAGTGATGATATTGGTTTTCACCATTGTGACAATGTTTATTGCCATGAATTCCTTATGTGGTACAACATCTACCTATTTGAAAAAGAAGTCGATTTTCGTTAGGATATACTTCAATTGTTTGGCTATGGTGGGAGGAAATGGTCCCACAACATCCATTCCACAGACGACAAATGGCAAGCAGTACATAGCCTGATGAAGTAACTCCAGGGGTTGGTGAATGAAGTTGGCATGAATTTGGCATGAGTGGCATTTTGCAGTAAAGCACACACAATCTCGTGCCACTATGGGCCAATAATACCTAAGCCTTCGGACCAGATGTGAAATCTTGGACCCCGGCTTATGTGCTCCACATACTCCAGCATGCACTTCAGTCATGATGGAAGTGGTTTATACTCCATCAGTTCATCTGAGGAGGATTCTGTTGAGGCCTCATTTGTAGAGGACCTCTTGCTAACTCGTGCCACCATATAGGACAAAGTTCATTTCTCTTCTCCGTATTTGCTCTCGTTAAATATTGTTTGATGGACGTTCTCCCCATTGAATGTAGTTTTCAATGGGGGTCATCCTACCAGTTGAAGAAGCATATGGCTTAGAGACAGGACTAACTTCGTTGATTTCCTCTATCTTGGTCTGAACAAATGGCAAGACCATTCGATGATGATAAATGTTGATTAATGTTTTATCCCAGTCTGGGTCGGCTAGGGTTGTGGCTGCATTAGCTAATGTGTCGGCCTGGGAATTCTGAGACTGGGGGATATAGGTCAATGTCGGATCTGTGGATAATTATGCCATTAACCCACGGACATGGTCAAACAAGGGGATCAGCTCCTCTTTTTTAATAGCATAGCCACCATTGAATTGCTTAATGATCAGTTCCTAGTGTCCTTTTATCTTAAGGTGCTGTACTTGTGCATGGAGTGCGAGCATAAGGCCTGAAATGAGGGCTTGATACTCCGCTTCATCGTTCGTCCATCCTTCGGATAGGAGGAAGGAATATGGAAAGACTGCCTTTTCTAGGGACATGAGTATTGTACCCAAGCCCGCCTTGTTAAATTTGGGGTCTTCCATCCTCTTCCCGGTTGGGCTTCGTGATGCACTATCAAAGTACATTTCCCATGTTGGGAGCTCCTCTTGAACCACAAAGATGTCTTCATCGGGTAGCTCGACATTCGGTGTGGCGGTCCCTGTTGAAGGGTGGTCTGCTAGAAAATCTGCAAATGCCTGGCCTTTGATGGCCTTATGGGGCACAAACCAGAAGTCAAACTATGGCAGGATGACTGCCCATCGGGATAGGCGTCCGGTCAGCATCGGGTGGCTGAGGATGTACATTAGCGGGTTATTACGCGAGACCAAATGGACTTCATGATGGTGCATATAATGTCGCTACTTTTGAACTGCAAAGACCAAGGACAAACAACTCTTCTCGATGTTTGAGTATCGAGTCTCAACATCAATCAGGGTTCATATGAGGTAATAGAGACTGTTTTCACTGCCATAGTCATTCTTTTGTGCGAGGAAGGCTCCTAGTGACTGCTCTTGGGCCGTCATGTATAGGATGAGAGGTCTTCCTTCAACATAAGGAATGAGCACCGGTGGGCTTAAGAGGTACATCTTTAGGCTGTCAAACGCCTCTTGGCAGTCATCTTTCTATTGGTACAGGACTCCCTTCTTCATTAACCTTTTTAAGGGAAAAAATTTTCCTTCGAGGTTGGCTATGAACTACCTGATATAGTCCAGGTGTCCTTGGAATCCGTTAAATTCGATGAGATTGCAGAGGGGTGGCAGGCTGAGGATAGAATTTGTCTTTTTAGGGTCGACTTAGATGCTAAGATGGTGTACGAAGAAGCCAAGGAATTTCCCTGAGGTAACCTCGAATGCTCACATTAAGGGGTTCAACTTCAGACAATGTTGTCGAAGATTTTTGAAGACAGTCTCAAGGTATGACATGTGATCTGAGTGTTGTCTGGACTTAACCACCAAGTCATCTACGTACGATTTGACAAATCTCCCCTAGAATGGTTTGATGATACGATTCATGGCATGATGATATGTGCCGCCAGCATTCTTGAGACCAAAGGGCCTGACCATGTAGCAGAATACTCCTTGAGGGGCTATGATGGTAGTGGATTATTCGTCTTCTCGGGCCATCCTGATTTGATTATACCTATAATAGCCGTCCATGAAGGATAGAGCCTCATACCCGGCTGTCACATCGATTAACAACTCAGTTACCGGGACCGGGAAATCATCTTTCGGACAATGCTGATTGAGATCTCTGAAATCAATATAGATGTGGATTTTTCTATTATTTCTCTTGACGTGGATGATGTTGGCCGACCAGATAGGGTATTGGACCTCCTGAATGATGCCTTCTTTGATGTGCTTGTCAACTTCAGCCTCTATTTTCGCAGCATGCGAGGGTTGTGTCCTTCTTGCGGCCTGTTTATAGCCCCTGTGGTCTTCTGGCAGACCTAGGTGGTGTGTTTCCACTTCGGGATCAAGTCCCAACATTTCCGTGTAATTACAGGAAAAGACATCCCGATTTTTCCTCAAGAAAGAGGTATATACCTCATGATCCTCAGGGGGCATGGCTGCACTAACAAGAGTGGGCCTCGGGCCTTCCTCGGTACCGAGGTTTATTTCCCCGAGTTCGTCCACTCTGGTGGATTTACCTTCCCCAAATGCGGGAAGTTCATTCCTGATATCTCCCTCCTATTCTTATCCTAAATCGTCATCTTCTTGATCTGAAGGGGGGAGAGTTTCCGCCCCGGGCTCCTGGGAGTTTGAGGGCGAGCCATTGTGGGCATCCCTGCTCGAGTATTCGTCACCAGATTGTGGGTTGGTGGACGTTCCCACATTGTAACGCTCGGCCATTATGGTTGAAGTCATGAGGATGACTATGTGCATGTCCGAACACGAACCCCTGGTCTCAACATGATTGATGGTAAGTACGTAGTCTCTGCCAATGTGTCTGAGGGGGTCATCAGGAAACATTTCTAGACCATTTGGAGCGGGGATCCCGTCAACACCATCAGCCAAAGCCATCTTCTTATTTTTCTCATAAAATCTGGCCTCAATGTAGTGTGACTCGGAGAGCTCTAAAGGGGCCTTGTCGACGTAAAATGTCTCACTTTTCCCGTTGATGCAATACTTAATACACTGGTGGTAGGATGATGGAATGTCCATGTGCTTATGGAGCCACGGCCTTCCCAGCAGGGCATTGAATGTTGTATACTGCCGGACCACCAAGAATTCCGAGTAGGCCACGAGGTCGCCAAAATGGGTCTTTAGATTAATTTGTCCCATTGGTTTCTACTCGCTCTTGTCGTAAACTAACAGATTTGTGGCTGAGAGTATTAAATCATCCTCACTATGGACCAACTTACGGAGTGTCCATAGTGGAAGGAGGTTAACACCAGAGGCATTGTCAATAAAGACATGCGGATTCCAATTTCATTTAGTGTGCCAGACACATATAGTGTCTTGATGTGTCCTTGCATGATAGCATCTTCATCCCGATCAGTGACGAAAATCACTGCATAGCATTCTGCCGGGCTAGTCTCCGTCTAGAAAATTTTGGCAGCAGCTACATCGGCTTGAAACTATTGGGGGCTGAGCAGGGCTTCTATAAGCACCTCACTGAGGTCTACGGACAAACTCAAGGAATACATGATCAAAAGTTTTCTGATACTGATGCCAGCAGCTTAAGGATATCGTATTTCTGCTCCAATCGCCGACACATCTCTATTGGTGTGAGAGTTTTAACGAGAAGCTTAAGAGTTGGAATAATTGACGAGGAGGGACCGACTGCAGGGTCAGATGCCGATGATGTCCCCAGGTTATGGGGACTCAGCCCGGCTGGTCTTTTTGTGCACGATCGGTGGCTAGACACTTGTTCCTCCTCTGATGGGTATCGCAGAATGTCGGGGGCAGAGTTATCGCTTGTGGAGGTTGAGGGATGTTCTTTCTCCCGTTGGGTCTGTTTAAGGGATCTCCCACAACTTTCCGTGATATTGACACTTCGGGCTGAGGTCCAACTATAGGGTTGCTTTTGGCCATGACTTCGCCTCCCCTGGTATCCCCTTCCTCTACGATTCCTCATCCCGGCTCCTTGTATTGGGAACTCAGGTTCAAAATCATACCCTTCGTCAGGGAAAAATTTCCTAATATGGATGATGTTGATGGAACCAATGATTGGAACTACATCCTCTGACAGATCGACCTGGTCAGTTGTCCATGATGGTGGTGTTTGGTGGGTTGGTGCCCGTGGATTCAAATTCAAGGGTATGAAATCTGACAGCGTCGGGGCTAACTTTGGCCTCGTCGCGGACTGCCCCTCTTGCACTTCTTTCCTCCTTCTTTGATTAGGCCTGGATGACCGGCTCATAAAGGGTTGTGAGGCCGATATTGTCAGCTTTGCGGCATCAGGGGATGTTGTTGGAAACACCGACTGTTGTAGTTGAGCTCATAGTATGCCTTGTTCTTGATTGATAGTCTTCCAAGTCATCCAGTTATCAAACTTCTGCCCCTTCTTTCTGGTGACTTCCAGCCACCCCTCTCCTTTTTCGGAATAAGTGGTAGAAATATATGTTACAAGTGCTAGTGGTGGTCCCAGATTGACCTACCCGGAGTCTACCATCCTTTGTAGGAGGTCTTTGAAAATGAAGAATCCCCGAATATTGTGCCCCAGCATTCGATGGTAGGGACATCAATGTGGTCTTTCATTGCATCTGACTTCTTCAGTTTTCCTCGGCTTCAGGAGGCGGAGAATGTTTTAATTCATGGCGGTGATGAAGTAGTCGTGGACTTGGTCCTCTCAGAATGAATATAACTTATGTATTCTTTCCTAAAATTGGTTCCGCTTTGAACCTTTCTGATCTGCCCGCCTGGGCGGAGGCAGCTGCTGATATACAGGGGGCCCTTGACGATTTGGTGGAGGCCTAAGTAGTGGTGCAGGCACATGGGCTGGCCTCTGTGTGACAGAGGACGCTTCAGCTCTAACTGTTCACTTTGTAGGAGCCTGTGAGGACATTCCGGACTTCAAATCGGTCTTCTACAGGGAGTCATTGATTCTCTAGGCAATTGCCAAGAGATGGTGGAAGACAGTGGTGCACTCCACTGGTATGAGTGGAGTTTTCAGCTCCTCTTGAATATTGTCAATGCATCTAGTGAGCAACTCATCTTGAATAATTGGTAGACTCAGAGAGTAGGTCATACCTTTCCATCTGGAGATGAAATCGGAGACCCTCTCATTCTCCCTCTTCATGCAGTTAATGAGGTCACTGACCATTGTTTTAGGCAACGTCGAGCTGAAGTGGAATAGGAACTGCTATAGAAGGTCTTCCCAGCTTTTTATTTACTGTTCTGGCAGACTCATATACCTGACAAAGGTAGATCCTTGCATGGACCCTTTGAAGCATCTGATTTTCACTACTTCTTTTTGTTCCAGAGTTCCCATCATAGGGTCACAATAAGATGCGTAGTGTATCAAATGTTGTTCCGGATCTCCTGATCCATTAACTATAGGGAATACAGGGCTCCCAAAATTGGGTGGAGGAGGTTTGTTGATCACCCAATCTGAGTAGGGCTTCCGCTCTGGCTGTATCGGAGCACGTCAAACATACATTGCTTCCAATCAAGCCGTTAGTTCCTCGATGGTGTTGGTGAGACCCTGGTTTACATCCTTTTGGGACTAGTCCTAGGCAGGTTTATCCCGAGGCATTACTTGAGGATCCAGCTCGGTTGGCCCTAGGGGTGCATGTTTCGTTTGTGACACCTTCGGAGGGTCTAGACGTACGCGCTCTAGTTGCTTCTTGAGTGGAGGGAAGTCTTTGTATTCATCTGGATCCACATTTAGTTAGTTGGACGGGCCGAGCGCCTCGTAGGACGGGAGCCCTGACCGTGCTTCGTTTTCCAGGGCAAACCATGGTCTTTGTGTTTAACTTACTGGGAGTGCATTATGTGGCTCCTCTCGAGATGCACTTTCAATTAGATGGTTCCTCTAGAGTAGCTTGGTGTTAAGCCACCTCAATTCTTTCATCTCCTCTTCCTGTCGGGCGAACCTCTCTTCGAGCGTAAGTGGCTCGTCTTTATAGAGAAAAGGAGGCATGTTAAGGGTGATCGGTCATTTGTTCTTATCCTTGTTGGAAGCTAGCAGGGTGAGAATATGAAGGTTAGCTGAAGGGGCAGCTATGTTTAGAGCGGCCCACTGGTTCCGAGTGTGCACACCTGGTGGTTCTTTGTAGGTTTCAGCGTGACCAGAACCCTCGTCTCCCGATCCATTTGGATTTGCATCATATTCGGCATTACCCATGGGGTTAGCCTCTATGGAGTTGATGGATGCATATCACAGGGCAGAGATGATGTCATCTTATAAATAAGAAGTGGATCTCTCGCGTCTCTTACTAGACATCCTTTTCATGTCTCGGGATGTCCTTTGATACCATTAACAAAGGGTGACGCGGAGAGTTCATTGATGCTCCCTTACGGTATGTCTCCCTCTTGGAGGGGATGATGATCCTAACAACAAGATAGGAAATGAACCTCTTCTTCTTACTATCTTTCATAGATGAGAGAATACTAATTCTCGTGGGGGAGTTTGTTGTTTAGGAGGTAATAATCCCCCTAGCCTTGAGGGATGGGGTTGGCTCCGTTCCTTGAACATTGAGTCTCTTCCTGTTTTTACTGGTCTTACGGGGGCGTTTTTTGTTAAAAATTCCCACAACCCTATAGTCTAGGGTTGACCCTGGATTGTGGCAGTGGCTGCTACTATTGCGACCTACCTGATCTCACATGCCCCCATTCGGGTTGAACTGGGTTTGGTGTCGAGTTCTTCCGTGAGTCAATACCCTCTGGGGAGGCAGAAAATGATCATTGATTGACCTATCTTAGGTGAGAGGCATGTTGTATGCTCTTTGTTCCATGATTCTAGAGTTCTTGAATGGCTCATTCCCTTCAGCCTGATGCTTCTGAGACTTACTCAAGGCCCGACTCTGTTGGGTACGTTGCCTTTCGTGAACAGGTAGACCACTCCATTGCTGACTTGACGCGATGACGTTGCAACACACCATGCGAACGGGTTCTTCTGGGCGGGGAGAAGAGTAAAATTCAGAGATCCATGTTCCCCCCATCCCCTGATATGGACTCCTGTCAGAGAATTACCGATGAGGCGATGAAACAGGTACAACGCACAGAGGAAGGCTATCTACATGTCTCCTTTACGCCTCTCGGGTCGATGTTGTCATGCCAATGGAAGAGCTTCCAGGTCGATGTGATACAAGAGGTCTCCAATTAACCTGACGTGGTCTACATACCCGTTGTAGGGCAGGAAACTTGATTTCACCCAGCGGAGGGTTTTCCATATGTTATGGTGGATGTCGTGTACGCATTCTTTTGACATCTCTCTGGGTATATAGAACTGAGAGGTGGTTGTGGGCCAAAACATAACCGGTATATCATCCATGGACATTCATTTCCTCAGGTGAAACATGTCATCATACGCCTCCAGTAGTGATTCCTCTACCTGTTTAGCCCAACTGAGATGCTCTCCTATAGTGTGGTCAGAGGATGTGGGAACGGTAGGTGTTGAATTATCACGTGGGCGATTCCTAGGTGGTTTAGATGATGAACGTGTCCCCATAACATCTCCTGATTGAATAATGGTGTCGTTAGCGATTGACTGGGAATTATACATGCTTGATCCTGCCCTTCTGAGTGCCTAAACATACGACGGATTTTCTATGATTGATTCGACAGAGGGAGGGCCTTCCTATCGATATGATATGTCATCGCAAAAAGAACCTTCGCAATGACAGCTGTAATGGTGAGGACTACCATTACTACTTGACGCCTCACTGCATAGAGTACTTTTACAGTGTATACCATAGGGAGGACCTCCAAGCTATTTCACAACAAGGGGAGGACCTTCTGGATGCATAGCATTGTTATGGAGAGGGCCTTCGCAATAACTGCCATCATGGCGAGGATGACCATCATGGTTTGAACTTCAATGTGCATCCTGGGGAGGACATTCAAGATGCACTACAATAAGGGGAGGACCTTCTTGTTGCTTGGGGCCATTGTGGGGAGTACCTCCCCAATGGTGGCCGTGGTGGTATGGACTACCATCGCATCTGCTTCAATGGCGAGGACTACCATTACAGCTACCGTAGGGAGAATATCTGCAGGGTACACCCTTGGGAGGGCCTTTAGAATGTACCGCAAAGAGGGAAGGGAATTTTCATTGCTTGACGTCTCTACGAGGAGGACCTCCATTATCAAGGTGGAGAGGAATACCATCGTGATCTGATGCCCAGCTACGCGGAGTGTGGTTGCAACGTAACCCCTGGGGAGGACCTTCCGGGAAGGCTACGACAAGGGGAGGGCCTTCTTGTCATGATGAGATGTCACTGCAGGGAGGGCCTCCACTGCTGCGACTATGATAGCGAGAACTACTATAATAATATGTGGTCCCACTACATAGAGATTTTTTGCAGTGTATACCCCGGGGAGGACCTTTAGGGTGGACCATATCAAGTGGAGGGTCTTATTGCTGCTGGATCTTCTAGTCACGCGGAGGGTTACCGTGACTCGCATCAAAAGAGTGGCTCTCGTGATTGATCGTTATATGCCCACGGGGGAGGCCTCCACGGGTGAACTTGGGAGGACCTCAAAGCTGCTTGTAGCGAGATTGTGGGGAGGACCTTCGCAACTGCTACTTCCACTCCCATAATATGGTAATGGGTGGGTAGGTTTATGACCCGTTGATATGCATTTAGCGGCATTGGGAACCCCAGCTTCTAGCACAGTGGAGTCATGAGCCCGCTCTTTATTTTCCGGATGCCTTCGGCGCATTCAGGGCGCTCTCTTGCGTGCAGTGGGGACTGTCTGCTATTGCAAATAGCCTTCACCTTTGGGTCCCTATCTAATTGGGTCCCGTGATGATACCAGGATGCGCAGACGAACATCTTGACTTTTATCAGGGATATATGCCTACTCAGGAGCATCCACCATGATGGATGGGTGTCCCCCAGTTTGAATGAGTGAAGTTGCTCGATCATGTTGCCCTTGCGTCATGGAATATAGCCGAAGACCCTCCTGGGTGGAAGGAGAGATGCAGATCTAATCCGAGATGTCTATCTCGTCTCTTAGATGAGTCGCCTCAATTGGGGATACTGGCTCACGGGAATGAGTACTTGATATTTTCGCTGATGCAATTACATTCTGGAAAGTCTGCAAGATATGACCTAGGATTGATATAGATCCTCCATCATTACCAAGATATGCAGAGAGACATCTTTGGCTGGAATGGGTATGAAGTCCCATTACGGTATCGGAGTTGGAATATCCTACTCTGGCCCACCATTGGTCAGCGGGTACTGACAATTCTCCTATGTCGGGGTAGGTGAACGAATCTTCCCCTGGGACAGGATATGCCGATTTATCTCTCTATTAGCCACCACATCGGGATGGGGGACATTAATTTCATCCATAGGGAACTGGCCCTGCATATTTTGGTTTCCCACCATATCGAGTCGGTGGCCTTTGTTGTAAGGGAGACATGCCTGCCTATGAGTTGCCACAACATCTGGATGGTGGGCTTTATTGATCTCCACCACATCGGGATGGTAGGCATCAAGGGGATCTGCTAGGATCTGGTCTTGTAGACATTAGGTCGCCACCACTTCGGGTTGGTGTGTTTCATGACCCTAGTAAGGGAAAGGTGCATGACGGGTAGGTGCAGTCCTATGTGAGCGACATGCTTGATGGAGATCTGCAGGGATGCGCTCCTGCACATATGATGCCACCATGTTTGGATGGTGAGCTTTGGAGGAGCGAACAGGTGTATGTTCCTATTCATGATGCATCTCCGTGACTGGGTAGTGGAGCTCCTCCTCGGGGACAAGGGTGACGACTAGTCCCCGTTTTTATGTTTTCCACCCTCGTCGTGTTGTACAAGGGGTCGGACCTCAGGAAGCATGGGCCTTGATCCTTAGGGCTACAACCTCTTGAGCGTGAAGATGTTGAGTCGCGATGTGACCACGATGACGTCTTCTGGCGGGGGCCTTTGAGGGGAACCGCCATTCGGTGGGGATGAAGTCCTCAACGTCGACCTCATCCTCCTCCCTAAGATAATGGAGGTATACATTTTCCCGTTCCGGGGATAGACTCTTGAAATGGTTGGAGACAGCAACAGGAGCCGTCTGGATCTACCTTTGTGGCTGATGTTGGGCGTACGACCGGCGAGTCCTGGTGGATTGGAGGGCGTGCATGGCCACCTCCACCATCGAGAGAGTACCATTCTCATGGTACTATCGGATCAATGCATCTGAGGCCCAGCGTTGAAGACACAGGGTAGATGATGGGGTCCTCCATTGGTGAGGAAGTCTGGTCATTACGTTGTTGGAAGCACGTGCTTGTGAGTTCCTTTGTGACGCCATTGGATAGAAGGAATTCTGTATGGTACCTATAAAATATTTTAACAAATACAAATAGAAAACCCATCAAAGTAGAATCTCATGACCCCATGCTTAATTAAGGACCTTTCTTGGCCCTCCTTGAGAGTATAAGGGGGAATAGTGTGGGATTAGGTTAAATCTTTCATGCTTGGTAAAAGATACATGTCAGGTTCACCATTTTTTGTTTCGAACCGTTTCTTATTCGGAATGGTGACTAACGCGCCAAACGATTGATCTCTCTGTGGGATGTACCCCGCTCGATTGCAATGGTCAGGTACACCGGTCATCACTCTGAAATTCCCAATGGTTCCATATCCAACGATATGTGGACATGCTATCCAAAGGCAGGTGCTCACTGGGTGGTTTGGCCAGCGATGCTTAAGAAATCACATTGGTCGAGAGGATGGGAAGTCGGGATCATCACACCCTTGGGGGGGGGGGGAATTATTTCTTATTCCGGGACTCTCATATCAATTTAATACATATTCATGTGTTCGTGAATCTTTTCTTTATACCCAAGAATATTATCCACATATTTCTCCAGTTGAGCAATGGTCAGCTGGACGTAGGGGTTCTGGAATCATTTATGCCTGAGGTTTACCATCCCTTGTTGGATTAATGACCCTGAGAAGTCTGGACTCATTGAGGCGGAACTCGGAGTGGTGCGGTAAACCATTGTGAAGACAGTCGAATCAACAGGTTTTTGGGACTCAACCTCATGGAGGCTTCCTACGTACCCTGCCTAGGAGACAAGGATCAAAGTCCTTGTAGTTCGAATAGGAGTGTGAGAGAGCCGACGTGGATGTGGACCCAGAGGTCTGATGGTGATCAGGCTTGAACCTCATGGAGGGTTCCTACGTATCCCTGTGGTAGGGAATAAAATTCCTTGTAGTTTGCATTAGCTTGGGGATTACACTCTAAATCAGCCTAGAGTAATGGATTGGGACTTACACTCTGAGGAGGCCAATAAGAGGATTTCATTGTCGATGCTTACTCTAAGACCATTCGTGTCATGCTCGGTGTGAGAAACAAGAGGCAGCAGGGACAAGACGGTCACGTCGCAAAAGGCGCGTTTGTGGGAAGTGGTTAGGGGCTTGCACATAGAGGTAGCATATATGTTCAGGGCTTACACTGAGGTGGATTCTTAGGGAAACAAAGCGTAGAGGAAGAGGGACTTTGCCTGAAAAAAAAGGATGGAGCAGTACCCTTTCCCACTACGCCCTTCCATCGCCATGGCCGTGGGGAAGAAAGGAGGTGCATGGGGGAATCCTTCGTATGAGTATCCCGCCAAGCCTCGGGGAGGGGAGAAGTTCCCCAGTCCTAACTAGTGGAGGGGAAGAAAGGGGGGTCTCGGACTCGGACTCCACATTATCGTGGGACTGTGAACCCTAGAATGATTTTGGAATCCCCTCAAGGGTTGGAGCAACCCCTTCGCCCCTACTTATCATGGATATGTGAGCTCAAAACGTCGTGTTTATGTGCATGAAAGTTACATCACACTGGTCTGGTGGCTCTGGTGGAGGCCTCGGCTCGGGGCCGATGAATGGGCCAATGAGGGGGTTGTGGAGGATCAGGCCAGATTGGAAGGATTTTATCCAGCTCGGGGAATGGGAACTCCGAAGGATCTCAGGGGCCACACACATGTATGAGTTGTGGCACCCTTCTGGTAGGGAGGTGCTACGTGGCTGGAGAGGTCGTCCATGAAAAAGGGTTTTCCGAGGAGTGATGGGCATCCTACAAACCAGGGTGGTTCGCGGACTGGTGGGAATTCCACGAACCAGGGTGGTTCGCGGCTTTGGGTTCGGCCTACGTACCGGGGTTGTATACGGAGGGATCCATGCGAACAATGGTGGAAAAGTGCAGCTCCAGTTGGGGGTTCATCAGTTGGGGCTTCGCTCGTGTAGGAGGGTGCTACGCAGTGTGACAGATCGGAATAGGGGCATAGACTCCCTAGTCCGCGGGGAGTGCATCCACGGAGGGGCCATGGTTCGCAGTCTTCATTTCCTTGTTATTTTAAGTTCACAGTACACAAAGTTATTATGCATTTTTGGTTCCTTATTAACTCACTTCTAGCTTCATTCCTTTTCTGGTTCATGTTCTATAACTTCATGGTTTGCAAAATCCTAGGATTTTTCCTTCGAAATCCTTCCACTCGAATCTGATTGATCTCTCCGAATCCCCCTACACTTCCCCTCCATCTTTTTTTTATAGAGTTGGGAAAGAGATGTATCTATGGTCATGCAGAACCTTTTTCGGAGGCCCATGAGCGAAAACCCAGTTTATGGATGACTTGGTCAATCTGGAACTCACTGGCGGCATTGAACGCACCCCCCTCCCATGAACCAAACAAACTCGAGGAGTGCTTTGTGGCTTCTCAGGGTTCTGCCTCCATTCCGCGAAGGACAGTGGATGCGACTTGGGCTGGTCGATGCGGTCCAAGGATGGGGTGGTTCGTGATGGTGGACTGGTCTGGTGCCCATCCTGCTTCACGCCCGCGGAGGTTCTCCATCTACATTCTACAAACGCCAGCGGTTTGCGGAGGGGGTGCTTCAGAGAACTGGCTGGATAGCGTTTTCATGGGATCAGTCTGTGGACCGGTTCAACTTGTGCCGTCATTTGAGTTTTCTCCCCCCCCCCGTTCCCCAACACTTTTGGGGGGAAAATGGGTAGATTCTCCCTTGTATTCAAGGGTATTTCCATTCTCCTTTGCGGATTATTCAGGACCCTACAGACACGATGGATTACAATGTGGTCAACTTTTTTCATCTTGCTTTTTATTCCCATGAGATTCATGCTATATTAGCCACTATTTTCTTTTGTGTGGTGGATGTACTGCCCATGATTGTATTATTTGAGTAATATAATTTAATTTATGGGTATTTACATTTTCACTGTGTGATCTTTCTTTCATGGGCTGTATGTTTTGTATGTTACAAAATCGGTACAGGAAACTTTAACCCTTCTCTTTATAAAAGACTTCTTTTTGTTATATCTTTTAATTTACATCTTATTACGTCGGGATATGTTCGTTTATATCCTTATGGATTCATATTTTATGTCGAAGTGATGATATATCATTTTCTCTCTCATCAACTTATTTTCTGAATTTTAAAGTGACGTTGCTATGATGTCAAATTTTTTTAAGAAAACATCTTAACCCAATTTTAATTTTTGGGGTAAACATCTACTTCTCGATTATGTCTTACTATGAATATGTTTGAATAACATATTATTGTTTTAAACATAATAACAACTTATATTGGGCTTATTTATATTTGTCACACATAATTATGTAATTGATCTATCCGTAATATAAGGATACCTTATTTAGAAGGGATTTCATCTCAATTTACATTTATATTGAGACTTAATTGTTGATGTGCACCAATTCACTCATATATGGTATATATACTGTCATTTGGCATATTATTTCATGAATAACTTAATTATCATGAAATTATTATGTGCTGATTAAATGTTATTCCTCCATTTTTTTATTCTAGGATCTCTCATTTTGTTAAAAACTCTTTAACTAAAATGTCATTTTAACTATTTTAAATGTTTATTCTTATAAATCGTTCACATTAATGTGCATTTTTTAATAATGGTTTTATGGATTTATTCATATAGACATGAATGTTTTGAAATTGAAATTTCTTTTCAAAGAATCAATGTGGTATGGGACACTTTGATTCAAAAATCTCTTTATTTAATATTTTAAATGGTTTTGAAAATGGTTTGATAAAAGGTTTGATTTTGTCAATATTTTGAAATGATATATTGTGATTTTCAATGTGGAAATGTTAACTTTTCATTATGTATGATTTATGGGTTATGAATATGTTATAACTATTGGGAATTTTTTAGGTATATATGTGGTTTTGTGGCAAACCTAGGGCAGGTGAGACTGAGATAGCTCTCCAATGCATTGGGTAACATGACAGAGGAAAATGTGAAAGTTTCTCCTATGAGATTAAGGGAATATATTATGATGGGTATTCCAAATGTGACTCACTATGTAGTTGTGACAACTAAAATGTATGTTTGATATGGATTCCAGAAGTTACCTTTATGATTTATGATTTCTTTGTGTTATTCATAAATCTTATGATTTAATGAGGTATGTTATGATTGAGAAGTATGGTTTTGACTGTTTTGTATTTATTGATGGGCTAATGTTTTAAATCATTATTTTATATCCCTCACTGAGCTTTTTATTCTCATTCAAAGTTATTGATAAGTTTTCCAAATGTCTTAATAATGAATAAGTTTCAAGGATGGGATCAAGAAAAAGTCGTGCTGTCTAAAAAATAGAACTAGACATGACTCTTTTTTTTGAAGAGTTTTTTTTATAAAAAAAAGGATACTAAGTAGAATTTTCTACATGTAATATTCATGTTGTTTGGTAAATGTTTTGACCTAATTATATAAAACTCTATACCCAAAAGACCCTAAATGTGAATTATAATTTTAATTCATGATTACATAATGTTAATGGATGTGTCCTTATACACACTCGATTTTAAGCATAAAACTTTTTCGATAGATCATTATGGGCACTCCGGGCCTCAGAATCACGTGTTGTCATATTTTTTGGTCTCATAATAATCACAATAATTAAAAAATTATACATAAATTAAGTGTCTTTAAAATTTCTCT
Source organism: Viscum album (assembly GCA_963277665.1). NCBI lineage: Eukaryota > Viridiplantae > Streptophyta > Magnoliopsida > Santalales > Viscaceae > Viscum > Viscum album. The sequence goes on along the minus strand of OY728128.1, from coordinate 1,496,275,138 downwards.
TACCCTTATTTATACCCAATGAAAAACATTTCAAAAACATGGGATAAGCATAAAAAGCTCTGTGAGGGAAATAAAATGAGGGAGGAATAAATTAGTCCATGAATACATACCAATCATTGAAATCATAATTTTCACTCATAATACATAAGTCCGTTAACATATCTCAATAAATCATAAGATTTACGAATAACTCTTAGAAATAATAAATCATAAAGGTAACTTCTGTCATCTATAACATACTTACATTGTATCTTTCAGATCTATATAGGGAGTAACCTTCATTGTTATGTTTTGAACATCCATCACAATATATTCCCTTAATTTCTTATGATAAAACTTAATGTTTTACTATTTAATGTTACCCAATGCATTTGAGAGCTATCACGGGCTCACCCACCATCGGTTTATCATGTATCCACCAATTAACATAATCAACGCTTTAAAACCATAACATAATCCTAACATATGAACATGAATAAAGGATTAATAACATTTCCATAATGAAATCTTAAGAATTAATTTCAAGATATTGATATAATAAACCCATTATAATTTTTTTTTAAAACTAGATTTATTAAATATTATTTTTAAATTTATTTTTAAAAAACATTACGACTTGTAGAGGAATCCAGTTTTCAAATAATTCTTGTGGTGGTGGAAAGGTCGTTGTAGCCACATTCATTAAAAAGAAACATTACTATTTTCATTTAGAAAAATCTTTGTTAAAAAAGATTCTAATTTGAATTTTTTTGAATGGAAATAAAATTTAAAGGGGTTTATTATACTCTGTACAAAAGAAGATTGTGTAAAAACCAAAATATGAATTAATTAACGGAGATTGAGACGAAGTCCCTTACCATGAGTCTGAATTATCTTGTTTGTTCTTTATATTTCTTCATAAAAAACATAGATTAACTTATAATTTCGTGATAAAATTATAAATTTTAATTATTCCCATTACATCACTTATTACTATGTTATAATAATTAGTTAATTATTTGAGTTCATGTGGGACATTTTGTTAAAAACCGGTTCTTCAGTTGAAAATTAACATGGTATGATGTCAATAGTCCATGTGGTCAAAAGTTCATTATCTCCAAAATTGTATTCATGATTAATATACCATATATATCCATTATATATGTATTTATAATATTATATAACATTTGGAGATAATAAATGAAATTCACCATTCATGGAGACAGTAGGCTATACGCATGCATGAATGCTACTTTCATATATTTTTCATATTAATTGAATGAAAACTACATGATACATTCATATTTTATAATTATATTATAATATATCTGTTATATATGTTTCCTAAGTTCATTAATTACATCATTTATATGTTTCATGTATGGAATGAATGATTCATATCACTTTGAGGGGTGATAGTTCACACTTCCTCAAATGAAATTATCGTATTGACACATTATGGAAATAATATAGGTATATTGTAAATAATAATTACAGTATCCTAGAGTAAATATAAATATAATATATTTATATATAATTTTTATTTATTCCAGTCAGGTGTATAAATTTTTTAATGAAGATCATATTGAATGAATAACATCACATCATGGAGACGGTAGGTCGTACGTACGCACGTGCAATTATATAATTCATTTAATGGTTAAATTGTATAGAATGGGATGCTATATTAATTATATAGAATAATTATCTTATTATATTCATTATTTACATCCACTATACCCATCATTATACCCATATAAATTATGTATTTTTGAATAACAAATTAGACCACGGTGTGGTGTCAGTAAGTTGTACGTATGCATAAAAGGAGATATTATCATTCATTGGATGTATAAAAGGAGGTATTAGGTTTTACCATGACTATAATAGCATATCAAAATATTGAAGATACTTGATTTTTTAATTTTTATGGAAACGACATAATAAGAAGAAGTATAAGAATAAAATTATTTTTAAAGATGTTAGAAAACAAATATCTCTTTTTTGAGTATATCCTTTTGATTTTCACAAAAGGCCACTATACGAAGAATTTATTCCCAATGTTTAGCCTCTAGGTGAAATCGAGGGATATTTATATATTATTTGAGTGGATTTTGGATGATCCATGAGGCTTGAGAGGTGTGAGTAAGTGGGTAGAGGTGGTTTCCTTTTATAAAAGTGATGGGGCACTTTCGGAAGGTCTTGAAAAAGTTTTTTATTATAAATTGATATTCACATTAAACGAGTTTAAAAGTGATTTATTTAGAATATAATATTACTATGGGTATAAATACTCTCAACCAATAGGTTTTATAAATGTTTATGTCACAAAAGTAAACTTATATTTTATCCTTAATCATTAGTTAAAAACATTAACTCTTCACATGCATTCTTATATTTTCACAATATATGTTTTAAATGGTCGGAATAAAATGAAAATAAAAGAATAAGTTGATCATAAATTATATTTTTAACATTATATAACTCCTTTAGGCGAAAATTACATTTTACTATCATTATACCATTTAATAAAATAGTTTTTGTTTAAAAAACTCATTTATGTCCTTTTTGACACTATTTATTTACAAATTTAGTTTAATGAAATAAAAACATGATTACAAAGAAAAAAATAATTAAATCTAATATAATATGTCATAATCACCCATAAAATTATTTTATGGATTAAAAATATAGAAATTAATTTTAATATATTATATACTATAATTTATTTGAATCCGTTATTAATAAAGCAATCACTGCATAATCATTGTGTAAATATTAAAATGATTTATTTAATATCTAAAATTTATAAAAAATACCATGATGTATAAAATAATTTTATCATTAAAATTAATTTTTATTGTCTAATAGATCTCCTATATAGACCCATTCTAATATTGTTTTCATAAAAAGATACACGTGTCTGTTATATTTCAATTTACTTTAAATTATTTATCATAACATGTCATTTTCAAACCAAAGTGGCTCTGAAATGCCATAAGTTCGGCTGAAGGATTTTTTTTGTCTCCCATAACTCATCCAACAATATTAGGACACATGTTGAGGAAGTATTATATTATTATAATATTTTTTTCACCCTTATTTACCCAAGTTACCCTATAACTGAGGTAAATAAAAATAAACACTCATGTTAGTATTCATAATATCCAAAAAAAGGTACCTATTTAAATAATTTTTATCAAATAATTCCAAATATTTAATACTATTTTGAAAAATTCAAAACACAAAAGATTCATTAATAAATTTGAAATTAATTCTCGTTGTCATAACCAGAAAGCGGTTTAAAAAAATAAAAAATATTAAAATATTTACATGGGTTTATGTAAAATTTAAGTGTAAAATAACATCCAATGACTAAAATTGGATTAAATAAAAAAATAACCGTAAAAATTCAAACAAATAAAAAAGATAATCTAACTTTTTAAATAAATTAAATGAAACAATAGTTTGGAATTAAAATCTATTATTTTTCATTATTCATTAAAAATGAAAATTATGAGAAAATTACCAAAAATTAATCAAAAGAAAATTTGGATGTATAATTTCTATATAAAACATTTATTTTTTTAAATAGATCAAATAAATGATATAAAAACTATATTTAAAAAAAATATCTCTATCAATAGGCTATAAAACTACCTTTTAAAAATATTAGAGTATTTTATGCTTAAAATTGAATTCATTCTCATTTTAAGCCTCTAAAATTTATTGGATAAACAAAGAATCATTTAGAAAACATGTTTAAGAATATTGTAGTTAGTTATGTCTATTCCCACCAATATAACAGTTAGGCTTTAACTAGAAATTAAAATAATAAGATTATTATTGTATTATAATTCAGTATATCTTAGTGTTATGTACAACATACTATTTTGGAGAAACTCATTGTTCCATGTAGGGTATGCTATCATAAATAGTGTCCCCTTTAAAATAAAATTAATATTAAATTCAAAAATATTAATAGATATGAAAATGTATTTTTCCATAATTACCTTTGATTTTGCAAGAGTATCAGGCTCTTTTCGTGTAAGAACTGTAGCTACCTTGTCGGCCTTACCATGATGATAGTGAATAGAGATATTGAAATCAATGATTATAACAAACCATCTTCATTGATTCATGTTTATCTCTAATTTTGTGAATATATAATTTACACTCATATGATAGTTATATCTGTCACACTTGTCCCCATAGAGGACGTGTGACCATATTTTCAAAGTAAAAATCACAAAATCAACTCAAGATCATGTGTCAAGTAGTTCTACTAATGTATCATAAATTTTCATTAGGCATATGATATCACCATATCATTTTTTATGAGTATGAATGTCAATAATTTCCTTAAAATCATCTCATTATAACATATACTTTTCTCCAATTTTCAGTAATATGTGTACGGTTTTGGTGATAAACCATCTATTTATCTCCTTGAATAATTCCTTAAATTTATCCATCTAGAAATACGTTACACGTTTCCTTGTTATCTTAGTAATTAGGCCAGACAATCATGAGAAATTTCTCATAAATAATCGGTAGAACCCAGCTATTCCATGAAATCTAGGTATTTCGATGACCCAAGAGGTTCTTTCCCATTCTATAATTTCCATTGTTTTTTATGTGTCTAGAAAAACTTTAAAACTTATGATCACATGTCCCATGATTGTGTCTTGCTACATCTAAAATCCACACATTAGGAACTTTGTGTACAATTTAACCTTCCTCACTGTTTCCAACAGAACCCATATATTTTTTTCCTCATCCTCCTTTATCTTGGAGTATATGAAAATATAATTGATAAAAACATCAACAAATTGTTGATATTAATTTATAAATTATAAAATCATCTAATCCATGAATATTATAGGAGAATTAGTACGACTAAAGTAAATCACTAGAAATTCATAGTGCCCATACCATGTACTGAAGGTAGTATTATAAATATCATCCTTTTTAACCATTAGTTGATTATATCTTGAACAAATATACACCTTTGATAAGTACTGGACTCATTGTAACTGATAAAACAAGTCACTAACCATTCAAATAGGGTATATATTTTTTCTGGTGATCTTGTTGAGTTCCCAATAATCATTTCACAACCGCACTTATCCATACAACTTGTTGATAATAATAAATGGTGAAACCCATGGTGATGAACTTGGTAATATGATCACCTTTTTGAAATTCTATGGTATCTACTTCATTAATTCCTCCAATTCTATAGGATTAATGTTATAGGGTAACTATGAGATAGAATATGCTCCTGGTTCGAGTTCAGTTGAGAACTGCACCTCATGGACTGGGGGAATTCTAGGAAAATCATCTAAAATTACATCACTATATTCCCTGAAGATGGGTATTTACACTATTTTCATACTTTCCTTTGACTCAACCATTTAACCACATTATGCCTCTTTAGAGGGAAATCCAGGCACATACTATTAGAGGATTTTCAAAATGAGATTCAGTATTCTCCATGAATTTTTAGAAGATCATGGGATGTTTGAAATATTAAAATATTTTTTTTACTGAAAGTTAATATGTGCCATGTATTTTGAGATCCAATCTAGTCACATTATATAGTCGAATTCCACCAAGGGGATATCACTAGATTTGTTGGAATAATCCTCACACATATTCCAGGAGGAGAATATTCCAACAGTTGGGTTTAAATGATTTTACTACTTTGTTTTTTTTTAATATATATACTATAAGGTTTCATATCTTCAATTAAATAGTTTTAGTAAACATGAAATATATCAATGAATCGGTATAACAAGAATAAAATAAGACTCCATCCATTCATGAGTGAATAGGATGTGTACTTTGTAAAGAATAATTTTATTGATTGAATTCTGGAGTATTGATTGAATAATCCTTCCCTTAATCATTTGGATATTGTTACTGATGACACTAATTACCCACGAGTAATCGAGGTTTACTGCATTGGATTACATTGTTCCCTTTACCCATATAGTTGAAGCATTTATCCATGATTGTTTCTCTCCATTCTTCTACCACATTTTCCTGATTCATCATATATTTTCAAAATTCATGAACTTTCTACCTTCCCTGCAATGCATATATCATTTCTAGATCTTTTTTTTTGTAGTTCCAAAAATTAATCTTCCGAAATTTTTCACAGGTTGGTGGTTGAGATTTATTTTGACAATTCTCATTAGATCCACCATCTTGAAACTCCATATTTTGTTTCATATCACCATAGCCAAGAGAACAATATACCTACTCTATATTCACATTGACAGAGAATAAAAATCATCTCCAATAATACCAAATTATAAAATTTATAGATCCATTTGATGGTGTTGTTTTATGCCCCTAAATAATCTATCAATTTTTTAACCAATGATGATAACAATTCCCTAAGCTTACTATGGACAACTTGTAAAATTCTCTTCATAGCGCATTAAAAATTCTCCTTCCTGTTTCTTCAGCACTATTTATTATCTCTCAATAAATATATAAATATTTCAAGGGGAATGCATGTTAAAAAAATTATCTTAATTTCTTCCAAATTCATCTATTTAATTTCTACTATTATCTCAGTGTTCATAATTAATTTCCCCCACTAATCAACCTCTAGATATAGATGTTTAGAAGAAAGAGTAACATTATCCCTATCAGAATAGTGAAGGATATAAAATATCTTATCTATCATGTTGACCAACATTTATGCAACTAGTGGACTAGAAGATCCACAAAAAGTTGGGTGTTATTCTGCATAAAAGAATTGATATCCAGTTTCTCCATCTTAGGTAAGGGATCACTTTCCACATTTTTAGGTTAATATTCATATTCTAATAAATTCCTGTAATCATAGACAAGAGATTTTGGACTCCACATCCCACAGAATTTGGGATGTTGTTTGGGAAATGCAACATTGTCCCTCACATAGGTTGTTGGTCTGGTGTCTCTTGGTTCCTATCATTTTCTAATGTATAAAATTTAGAACAAACCATAATTTAAATAGGAAAGAATAAATAACCTATTCCTTATTTGAAATTAATTCTAATAGAAAATTTTCTGGGATCTATATTCATATAAATTTCTAGAAAAAATATTATTGGGTGTTTATACATACTTAGCATCATACTAAGTGTTTTACTACGGTTTTATAATCCTAATTCCTTAATTAACTAAATTGTTCTCTGATAATAACTATAATGTCCATAACTTTTCTTTCCCAACCATTACATATTTAAAATGATAAAAACCATAATAGTGCTGCGAAACTAGGATCCAATGTTTTTGTGTCATGGGAAAATTAGGACCATACCTAGAATTTGTACACTAAATATTTAACATTATCTTATCCCTTATTCTCTAGCTTCCCATTATCCCTTGAGTTCTTCTTAGTACAAATAGTCATCTAAAGCTACACATCACTAAAAGGGGTGGGATAATATCCTAGTAATAATATCGAAAATAACATGAAACCATATAACATGTGGGATCAGAATCAAAATCTCTACATAATAACATGATCTTCATTATAAAAAATAGTGTAGTCATTAAATAATTTCATGGAATGTGGAATTAAGAAAAATAAAACATCATGTCTTAGTGTTCAAAAAACACACATATTTTTGATCAAATCTACTATCATGTTCACACATATTTAAATTTATCTCATGAGATTCATCTTATTACCCAATTCGTTGGAGATCTACATAATTCTAAACAGACTCATCATTTTATAACATTTTCATGTGGTAAAAAAAATTGGGCGCACATGTCCCATCAAAACATTTAAATAATCGTGCATGCCACATAGAATGTATGTCAACCATAGACATAAACAAACCCATAGAAGTAAATTAAATTAATTTACAAAAGTATACATTCATAAATTGTGGGGTTCCTTAATTAAATTGAAAATAACATTCCTGATTAAATAAACATTAATATTGAGTGAAGAAGAAATAATCTCATGAAAATTATAAGATATACCTATAGAGGAAGAGTTATTTTGGAAAAAACAATAAATTTGTCATAAAACTAGAATGAAATAATGTATATCTATAAAATAAATGTAAAGGATAGATAACTGATATTTATGTTACATTAATGAAACATCCATAATGAAAATGGTGTGGAAGAGGTAAAATCCAAAGGAAGTTGGTTGAGTTCAAGAATTCCCCTATCCATATGTCTGAATGATTTATTTTATTCAATATTTGGGATAATCAAAATGAATTAATTATGTAAAAATACAATCCCTTTTATAAATTTATTTTATTCATTATAGTTTTATTTAGTTCATTTATGCGATATTTAATTTTTCATAGAGTTTAATTTTTTCATTTAGGAATGTTTGTTTTCATAGATTTCATGATCTGTTGACTTGTACACATGAATGGATGTTAATGTAAATTATAATTAAACGCCCAAAATTATAATAAAATTTTACAAATGATATTTTATTTGATTAAATGGACATATAGATTATTATTTTTTGTATGAGGATTTATCATTATATAAAAGATAATGATGGTAGTCTTAGGTTAATTTTTGAAGGATTTGGATTACAACAAACTCGATTTGTTTTCTCATTAGTAATATGTATATACGTTATTTATAGAGAATAAAGAGGGTTATAACATATATTTTAAAATATTATTGTATCATTATAATTGTTTTATTATCATAAAATAATGAGTTAAGGGAAACATGAATGTTCATCGCCCATGATGTTAGTAAATTGAGACATCATAGGTGATGATTTATTTTTTAGAATAAATGTGAGAGATAGGGAAGATTAATGATGGATAATCAATTTACATGATATAATTATAGAATATGTAAGGTAATGGTGTAATCATTACATTTTTATGATGGGTTCCTAGAAGATAATAATACAATAAAACAACATGAAATGAAATTAAAAGTAATGAATGAGAAATTTACCTCTTGAATTTCTCATCCTTCAAAACCAAATTAGGGAAATGGTATTGAATTTTTTAATAGAAAAATGGATCTTGAATGTTTTCAAGGGTCTTTGTAAGAGGACTGTATAGAATTTTTATAAGAATCACTGCATGGAATATGTGTGGAGAAGAAGCAGTGAGGGTTGTTTTTATAGTGGATGAGAGGGGTGTTTTCTCATTATTATATTCATTAGTATAATATTACGGATCAAGACTATAAATAGATTTAGTATTATCACTAAATATATTCATATAAGGAATTATGAATTTATATTATGGTTTTTACATCAACCTTACATAAACGACTCAAAAATTCATTTATTTAGTTTTTATTTAGAATTATCTTATTTAACTATTAATAAAAAATTCATTTATATTTTAACAATCACAAAAATTCACTATAAACAATATTAGACATGTAGAATTAGAAAAGTATCTCCATATTGTGATAAAAATTTAGATATGTTAAATTTAATTTTTAATTAAATACATCACTTGCTCAAAATATATATTTTTGAAATTGATAACTGATTTTATAACACATTGAAAATTAATTAAGGTATCCTAAAATTATTATATAATCATTAGAAAACATGTTATAAATTTTTGAATAAATTTTATGAAATGGTATTTTCATTTAAATTAATATAATAATAATAAAACTATAACTAAATATTCATGACATGAAAAAATACCAAGCCTTAATTAATAAATTTTATAACATATATTTAGGTGAAATATTTTATAATAATACAATACATTCATTTCTAATATTCTAAAATTTTAATTATACATTAATGAGTTAGTTTACTATTCCTTTGGTAGGTTTAAAATTATCATGGTTAATTGAATTATTCCTATGGTTAAGTTACTATTTCATCTGTATCAGTTCCATTTCTGGAACAAATACTTCTCATTTAATAAATCAATCATTTATAAAGTCTTTATTATGGTCACTTGGTGATGAAATTACTATAACAATGGATAAATTCCATTGGTTAAAGTTTTGTTCATTATATTTGACTTTCTTAATAATATTTTCAATTGGTCTACATGATTGTTTTAGGGTGTGTTGCACGTAAATTTATTTTACCATTAATTAGTTGCCTTAATTGATACCCTTAGGACCTTTTTAGGTCCCTATAAATTATTTTCACCCCTTGAAAAGTATTGATCACTTTACTAACATTATTAAAAATGATCAAGCATCCAAACCATAATATATATTGTTTTGGCATGGATTCTAAATTGTGATATTAGAAATGAAATGGGTAAATGTAGTGTTATAGCTTAGATTTCACACATATCGTTTAAATATGAATTTAATGGAGTGGAGTGGTACGACAACATCACCAAATTAAATGTAACAATGGTTACACCATTATTATTATTTAATGTTAATGAGATATGTATTAATTATTTCTCTTATTAATTAATTGCAGAAATTAATTGATATATTGGGTATTCTGAACCTTTTTTATAAATTAGGCATTATAATCCACATATATAATAATATTATATAGTCATGGAATCCATCCATTTATTATTTTTATATTTCCATGGCATCCCAGTTTCTAAATCAGTTTATGGCCACATAGACCATTTTTTGTGATATGGTAATGAAGACTATATTTGTATGATTCAGTCAGGGAGTCCTTATTTTGTTATATAATCCGTTGGAACCTAGTTAAATGATATGATCATGGAGACCATGATTATTATGATATCACACATGGAGACTATGTTGATTATGATATCGGGCATGGTGACCAATAAACTGATATTGGGAATAGATACCATTTCTATAACATACAGGCATGAAGATCGTGATTGCTATATACACACATGATGAACATTATTGATATGATACTGACATGGAATCCATAATACTGTTGTAATGGGCATAAACTCCCCTATATATGTGTTACCTTACATGGTGTCCCTTGGTACTTGTGATACTCATGCTACTTTTTATGGATATCTGAGTTACACCATGGGTCGATGAAAGTTACAGTTTCCATATAATTGGATATAGTCATTATTAAGTAAAAATTCCATATATGTGTATAAGAATTAATACCTATTTAGATATATCCATCTTAGGACAATGCCGCTAAAATCAATGAGTTGTCCTTCAAGAACTAGAGTTAACCCATTAGAGTGGGTTTACATATTTTAATTATTAAGTAAAAACTTCCATACTGCAATCACCGAGAATATATTTATTGAAACATTACCATTTTTTATGCCCAAAAAAAATTTTATAATCCCAACATTATAATAATGTATCCTCTCCCTAGTATTTTATAGGGTTTCCCATTAGTGGAGATTCTGAGGTGTTGGACATTATGTTGCCTCAGGAGTGGCCTCCCCATATCCAATTCTTTCCTCTACTTCTTCCTAGTGATCCATGTTCTACCATCATTGGGCATTCATGGGTTCATCTCTTCAATGGTGTTCCCCACTTTCCATTTTTTCATTCTTATTTCTATTTGGCATTCTTCATAGGATTTTTTGACTTTCTCACTTATTTTGGGTCTCATAATAGATGAGATTGTTTTGATCTTATGGTGCCTCTTATCTTTATTGATAAGGACTTTATTTCTTCATCTTATATTACCATCTATATTCATGTTCTATTTATACTTTTCTGGAACTTTGTTTTGTTAGGATGGTTAGGGAGGTTTTTGATGAGGCCTCATGGGTGTCCAAGAAGGAGATACCTTTTCCTGATGGTTTCTTTGGATGGTTGGGTCTCTTTAGTTTCTTACATGGAAGAGTTTTTTATAACAATAACAGTTATCATGGTGCAGTTCTATTCGATTATTATGCATGCCCGGATGAATGTGTTGGTTCTCTTCTGAGGTTCTACTTTTATAGAAATATTCATTTCCTTCATTCTGTATATATCATTTATAGGTCATTTTGGTGAAGTTGTTCTGAAGGAGGTTTTTGGATTTGTTATTCATGTGATCATCAACATATCGAGTCGCGAAACCTTCCTCACCTTTCTTTTTTAAATATGTAATTTTTTTTGTTCATGTTAGTCTAGAGATTGAGGGTGTTTCATCATAGAATTCAATGATTCCTGGTTGTGATTGTTTTCCTATCAATTTTTTTTTCAATTTTTCTGAAGGGATAATGATATGGAAAAGTTCATAAGTCAGTAAATGGAAGGGGGTCTAGTATTCATCCATGAAGGTGGTTATAAATCATAATGGTTAATATGTCATGAAATTACTCTTTTGTGTCACTGAAGCTGTTGGTGATGTTTCTACTGGTTTTCAACCTCAAAATGATGATGATTCTCAATGTTTAATGGAAAGTTAGTTCACACCGTGATGTAGAGATGAGGTCTGAGACCTATTATCAGGACATACAACTAAAATTGAAATGGAGATAAATATGAAGGTCTAGAAGAATAATATTTGTAATATATAGTTTTGGTCTAGTAAAAATATTGGCGGTTTATTTATTAATCTTACTAATGTTCTTTCTATTATTCATGTTCTAAGTCAAAAAATGAAATATTTTGATATAATTATGAATAATAATAAGATGGAAACTCAAGGAGGTCCATGTGGAGAAAACCCAAAATCCAAGCAGGGAGATTATAATGAAAATCATGCGGAGAAAGTTATTGCAGAGTTGAATGATGAAGACCAGATAGGACACCATGACCTCTTCAGTCTCTGTGCGAAGTGAAAATCTGAGAGGCTTGTTGGCAAAGAAGCCCTAGATCAGGGGAAAAGCTTTGCAGATGTTGCCAATAAATCTGTTGGCTTCTCGTTCATGGAGTGCGATAAGGGTAACTCGGGAAGGATTATTAGAAAGGGGCGAGTCACACACGTCTCTTTGAATCATGCAGCAGTTGAAGAATGGGTGAAATAATGTCATTTTTTAATTATTGCTCGTGTAGTTATTCCTAAAGAGGTTCGACCCTGAACATTCCATGATCTTACTAATAGGATGCCATAGTTATGGTGACTCAGTATAAGGCCCCAGCCTTAAACCTTACTTAATCTTGAGTTATTACAAGATTACACATTGAGGATCTTTTCGGGTTTAGATTTTTAGAGAATTAGATCATAAAACTTGCATTACATTCCACATATAAACAAAGTGGTTACATAAAGATAGTATTCTTCATTCCCATCAATGGAAACACATTTAAAATAAAACATGGATTAATTCATGACACATCCTTGACTCTATCATCTTATCATGTACCTTTCCCTTGACCTGTGAAAAACATTTCAAAAACATGGGATGAGCATAAAAACTCAGTATGGGTTATAAAAAAAACATGGAAAGGAAACATGAGTTCATATATACATAAGAATTAAATCATACTTTACCCATAAAACATTGGCACTTTAACATACCTCATAAAATCATGAATAAATCATAGAAATCATAAGACATATCGGTAACTTGAGGCATTCATAACATTTTTATGTAGGGAGTAACCCTCTTGGTTACGTTTGGAATACCCATCACAGCATATTCCCTAAAATCTCTTCGGAGAAACCTTAACGTTTCACTCCTTCGCGTTACCCAATGCATTGGAGAGCTATAACGGGCTCACCCGCCCTTAGTTTATCACGGAACCACCCGTCTTCATAATAATGCCAAAGAACCATAAAATAATCATATCACAAAAAACATGCATAAAGAAAACATAAAATTTCCACATTTCAATCACGAGATATCAATACAACACATTGATATAAAAACATTATGAAAACCATTTTCAATACTAAAAGAAAAGAAAAGTAAAACATGGTATTTATTTTTCTTTTAAAAAAAGGTATGGCTTGTAGAGGAAGCCGTAACTCAAATAACGGTCAAGACGGCGGAGAAGTCATTGTCGCCGCATACGTACAACAAAAAAATTCCCTTTTGTCGTTTAGTAAACACTTCGTATAAAAAGATTCCTTTTGAATAAACGTAAAATTCAAAGTGGTTTATACACCGTATAAAAGAAAGTTGTGTATAAAATAAAATATGCCTCAATGAAAGGAGATTGAGACGAAGTCCCATACCTCGTATCCGACTTGACCCGACCGTTCTTTAATCTCCTGAATAATAAACATGAGTTAATCTATACTTGCTTATGAATCTTTTTCATGTTCATTATTCCTTTTATACCATGTTATGAACATCATGTAATCATTTAAGTTAATAATGTTCATTTTGTCGGTATTTGGTTCTTAAGTCAAAAATAGACTTCTTACACTTACATGTTGTTAATTTGGTCATAGGTTCATTATATCCAAAATGATATTATTGATTTGGATAACATATATATCATATATATTCATCATATACAAGTATTTATAATATTACATCACATTTAGAGGTAAGAAATGAAATGCACCGTTCATGGAGACGGTAAGCCGTACGTACGCATGAACACTACTTCCATTACTATTTCATATTTTCTGGAATGGAATCATAATGATATAAGAGTATATTATAATTCCAGTATAATAACATATATAATATCATTAACTTTATCCTTTACACATCCCACATATGGTATTAACGAATCATATCACTTTCAGGGGGCATTAGTCCGCACTTCCTAAAATGAAGATATCGTGTTTACCCATAATGAGAACCATAAAGGTATGCCCAAAATGAAAAAAAACAGAAGCTTAAAGAAAACATACACATATTATATATCATATATAAAAATATTGACATCATAATGGCCACCTTTGAAGGTGTTAAATGATTATTGAACAATCATCGTTTCGGGAGGCAGAATTTCGCCATCCACGGAAACCGTATGTTCTTTAACCATTTGATGTAGTTGTGTGAGAGTGTAGCTCAAATAAATATTATAACAACATCCTTGTATATTGAAGATACTGGTTTTGTTACAAAATAAGTAAATAAAAATAGTTTATGGGGTTGGAGAAGCAAAATAAAACAAATGAACATGAGAGAATGAATTACCTTAAAAAGTGTAACTCTTATTGATTTGAGCCTAAAGGCTTCCTTTTAAAGGATTATGCCCAAAGGGAATCCTCTAGGATGAGGAGATGGATGTGGAGAGAGTAAATGGGCAGGGTTTGGCCGAGCCAAAGGCTTGTGGAGTGTGTGAAACGAGGTAGAGGTGGGGGCCTTTTATAAGAGGAGAGGAGGGGCACTTTTGGAAAGTAAAGAAATATTACTTTATTTGAAAATGTGTTTCGGTTTTAAAAGGTCCCACATTGATATAATTCGTGTATAAGGTGATAAGGGTTCGAAATCCACTCATCCAATTGGTTTTGGACATGTGTAGTTTATAGATTTTATATTATCTTTCCATTTTATTTAAATCGTCAAATAATGATGTCATCGCTGCATCATTATTATGTCATAACTAATTTAATTTATTTAATGTCTAAAAATCATAAAAAAATACTATGATGTAGGAAATCGTTTTATCTTTCCAACGAATATTTTTAATAAAAATATGATCTTTATAACCCCATGAAAAAATTGTTTTCGTAAAACATCTCTTGTTTGTGTCATTTTTTACTTTAACATTTAATAAAAAGTTATTTATGTCATTTCCAAACCAAAGTGTCTCCATGGGGTCCCCAATTTTACCCATGGCTTGTCTTGGTCGGCCATGACACAACCAATAAGGTTGGGACATGTGTCTAGGTCATTTCCTATTATTAAATCATTATTTATACCTTAAACTACCCTAATTACCACAAATCGTGATTAAGAACTTAATAAGTTACTATTCACCAAAAAATTATTTTAATCTCATTGAACCACATTTTACTTCATAATGACAACCATGTATGTCGTATTTTCAAAATTCAATACACATTAGTGGTAAACATTCATTTAACTGAAAAATCAGTTTGCTTGATTACCACTTAGTGGTTTCACTATTCATAAAAATTGATGTTTTTCAGAAAATTACCAAAAATTCACCCTAAGATATATTTGATATTACGAATTCAAAAATGAAGTATATTTTTCAAAATTCAAATCATATAAGTCACATTAATTAATTTAATAATTAATTCCCGCTGCCAGAGCAAATAGCGTGTTTTTACAAAACAATAAGTGTCAAAAGATTGACACCAGTTTAAGTCTAATTTAATGTGAAATTGATTTCAATGACCACCATTGGATAAAATGGTAAAAATATATTCTAATTTCACTTCAAAACCAATTCAAAACATAATCTAATCATATAAATAAATTATATTAAAAAGCAGTTTTGATGTAAAATGCAGTATTTTTCACTATTCATTAAAAAATGAACATTGTCAGAAAAATACCAAAAATTCACACAATGTAAATTTTGATGTCCCAATCATAAAGGATAAGTTTATTTTGACAAACATAGTTTATAAAATTGTCAAAATATAGATTCAAAAATGGTTTGCCATCAAAAGGCAGTAAAACAATCTTTTAAGAATATTAGTTTATTTCATGCATAAGATTGTATTTATTTTCATTTTAAGCCTCTAAAACACTATCTTAATCATTAATAGACATAGATAAAAATATCTATTATTCATTACATACTTGGGATGTTACATCCTTCCCCCCATTAGAAAATTGTGTCCCCGCAATTTATTTACTTATCGGATAAATGGGGGTACTTATCCCTTATTGCATTTTCAGATTCCCATGTTGCCTCTTCAATAATGTGGTTTTTCCACAAAACCATTACCCGGTGAATCACCTTATTCCGTAACACTTGATCCCTGTGGTCAAGAATCTGGACCGGTTGTTCCTCATAAGATAGGTTCTCTTCCAGCTGAACTACCTCTGGACTCAAAACATGAGATGGATATGGCATATACTTTCTCAACATCGAAACGTGAAAAACATTGTGTACCTGAGATAAACTCGGAGGTAAAGCCACTCGGTATGCAACTGATCCAACTCTTTCCAGAATTTCGTATGGTCCAATGAACCTTGGACTCAACTTTCCTTTCTTACCAAATCTCATCACACTTTTCCAAGGAGAAACCTTGAGAAAAACATGATCACCTACCTCGAAAGATTGACCCTTCCTACGGTTATCCGCATAACTCTTCTGCCTTCTCTGAGGTGTTCTCATGTGTTTCTGAATCAACTGAACTTTTTCTGCCATCTCTTCTACCAATTCTGGTCCCATCAACTTCCTTTCACCCACTTCATCCCAGAAAGCTGGAGTTCGACACCGCTTCCCATATAATGCCTGAAATGGTACCATCTGTATACTAGAATGGAAACTGTTATTATATGAAAATTCAACCAAAGAAAGATGTTGGTCCCAACTTCCTTGATAATCCATAGAAAAAGCTCGTAGCATATCCTCCAATGTCTAAATTGTTCGTTCTGACTGTCCATCTGATTGAGGATGAAAAGCTGTACTAAAATTTAATTCAGTACCCAATGACTTCTGAAGGCCTTTCCAAAAGTTAGAAGTAAACCTGGGATCACGATCCGATACAATGGAGAGAGGAACTCCATGTAACCTAACTATCACTTTAAGATACAAACGGGAAAGTTGATCAATAGAGAAAGTATCTCGTATAGCAAGGAAATGAGAAGATTTGGTCAAGCGATCAACAATAACCCAGATTGCATTATTACCTCGAGATGTCTTCGGTAATCCAACAACAAAGTCCATGGATATATTCTCCCATTTCCACTCTGGAACTGGTAAAGGCTGAAGCATCCCTTTCGGTAACTGTCGCTCGGCTTTAACCTGCTGACAAGTCAAACACTTCACAGTAAAATCATCTATATCTCTTTTCATTCCATCCCACCAGTAATACTCCCGCAGATCTCTATACATCTTAGTACTGCCCGGATGAACTGAAAACGGAGAACTATGAGCTTCACATAACAACTCTCTCTTCAACATTGAATCACAAGGTACACACAATCTCTTCCCAAATCTCAAAACACAATCATTATCAATGTTGAATTCAGGCAACTTACCTTTCTGAACCAGCTCTACCTTTTTCTGCAACTCACTATCTTGCTTCTGTGCTTGCTTGATTCTATCTGATAGAGAAGATCTCACTGATACCTGAAACAAAACAGAAGGAATTCCTGCACCAACAACTTCTATGCCAAAGTTCATCAAATCGTTAACCAAAGGATCACGTTCCAACCGAAACATTGTTAATGAAGCATTACTTTTTCTACTCAAAGCATCAGCCAATTTATTTGCTTTTCCCGGATGGTAATGAATTGTACAATCATAATCCTTGATTAATTCCAGCCATCTCCTTTGTCTCATGTTTAACTTTTTCTGAGTGAATATATACTTTAAACATTTGTGATCGGTATATATTTCACACTTTACTCCATACAAATGATGCCTCCAAATTTTTAAAGCAAAAACAACTGAAGCTAATTCCAAATCATGTGTAGGGTAATTTACCTCATGAGTTTTCAACTGTCGTGAAGCATAAGCAATTACCTGATCATTCTGCATCAGGACGCAACCAAGTCCTTTCAATGAAGCATCACTTTATATAACAAACCCACCATTCCTGGAAGGTAGTGCCAAAACTGAAGCATTCACCAATCTTCTTTTCAATTCCTAAAAACAATCATCACATTCTTTTGTCCAGATAAACTTAACACCCTTCCAAGTTAGCTTAGTCATTGGACTAGATAACCGTGAAAAATTTCTAACAAACCTTCGGTAATAGCCCGCCAAACCAAGGAAGCTACGAATCTCGGTTACATTTGTGGGTCTTGGCCATTCTTCCACAACTTTTGTTTTTGCAGGATCAACAGTTATTCCATCTTTAGACACAATGTGACCAAGGAAAGAAATTTGTTGCAACCAAAACTCACACTTGCTTAATTTCCCATACAATTTCTTTTCTTTTAAGGTTTGCAAGATAACCCTTAAATGTTTTTCATGCTCCTCTTTACTTTTAGAAAACACCAAAATATCATCAATGAAAACCACCACAAACTTATCCAAGAACTCATGGAAAATTATATTCATTAAGTCCATGAATACAGCAGGTGCATTGGTTATCCCAAAAGGCATTACTACAAATTCATAATGGCCATATCTCGTACGGAACGCGGTCTTCGGAATATCTGCCTCCTTTACCTTCAGCTGATGGTACCCCGATCTCAAGTCAATCTTTGAAAAAAACTGAGCTCCCGGGAGCTGATCAAACAAATCATCGATATGAGGCAAAGGATATTTGTTCTTAACAGTGATGTTATTCAAGGCTCTATAATCAATGCAAAGTCTCATAGAACCATCTTTCTTTTTAAAAAATAAAACAGGAGCACCCCATGGTGAAGTGCTAGGTCTAATGAAACCTTTCTCTAATAAATCTTGCAATTGCTCCTTCAACTCTAAAAGTTCAATTTGTGCCATTCGATAAGGGGGTTTTGAAATTGGCTTAGCATCAGGAACTAAGTCAACAGTAAACTCAACTTCCCAATCTGGTATTATTCCAGGAAACTCATCAGGAAAAACATCAGGATACTCATTTACCACTGGCACATCATTAATCTGAACAGTTCCTTTATTTTCAACGACGTGTGCAAGGTAACATTCATTTCCATCTTTTACAAGTTTCTCGGCCTCTTGATATGTTATCAAAAGCAAGGGTTCATTCTTGTAAACAAACTGAAAGTCTTTATGAAAAGAAACTTCTTTAGATCTACAGTCAATCTTAGTATGGTAAATAAGGAGCCAATCCATACCCAGGATAACATCAAACTCTACTAGAGGTAGAACAATAAGGTTTGCAAGTAGGTTCTTTCCACAGATAAGGATATGAAGATTCTTATAAATTCTTTTTGCCTCGACATTTCCCCAAGGTGTTTTTACCAAAAGTTCAGGAGTCATTTCTTGAGATGGTATTCCCATTTTACTAGAAAAGGTTTCAGAGATGAAAGAATGTGTAGACCCCGAATCAAACAATACACTGGCATACTCTGAAAAAACAAACAAAGTACCTGATACAACTTCATTTGATGGACCGACATCTGCTGAAGTAGTTGCAAAGGATTTCACCACCCCTTTCTGCTTGTAGTCTAACTGCTTCCCATCACTCAAGCTCCTTGTCGGACACTCATTTTCATAGTGACCCATCTCATTGCACTTATAACATTTCACTAACTGTAAGTCAAATTTGTTCTTACCTTCACCTTGATGCTTTTCAGTGCAATCACGAGCCTTATGTCCCATCTTACCACATCGGTAGCACTTCCCAGAATTCATAAGACATTCCCCAGCATGCCTTTTGACACATTTATCACAAACTGGAAACTTAGTTCTCTTACCATCAGACTTTTTTGAAGAATTCTTACCTTTCTCCTGCCACCTCGGTCTCTTCTTCTGCTGGTTGTTATAGAAAACTTGGTCATCGGTAAACTCCATTTCCACCTTCTCAGCACATCGAACAATCTTTTCATAACTTTTAAACTCACGATACGATAATTCCCTTCGATACTTTGGCTTTAATCCTGAGTAAAAACAATTGATTTTACTATCAAGGTCCCTGATAAAATTTGGATCATACCTTGCCAATCGAGTGAACCTTTCTTCATAGGCACCCACTGAGTCTTCCTCTTGCCTCAATTCCAAGAATTTCTTTTCCATCCTAAGTCGAACAGCCTTAGCAAAATACTTCTCAAGAAACATACCTTTGAATTCATCCCAGTCAAGAGCATCAATCTCATCGGCATCCCTGATATTTTTAACCATAGACCACCACTGATCTGCTTCACCCTCCAAACGGTAAATAGAAAGACTAACCTTTTGATTGTCTGAATACCCCATGACATCAAAAATCTTCTCCAGTGCTTTAATCCACCCTTCAGCTAGCACAGGGTCAGATGATCCTCTGAATGATGGTGGATGTTGCCTCATGAAATGTTCCACCACTGACATGTTCCTATGCGGTTGATCTGGCTGATCTCGTGCATTGATACCACCGCCATTTATCGCTTGAGTCAACTGCGCCATCACTGCAACAAACTGTTCAGTTCCAATTACGACCATTTCTGGATGCTGATTCGGAAGGTTATTTCCTTCTGTATGCCTTCCTAGCACTGCTTCCCTGTTTCCTCTGCGGAAAACCATTCTGAACAAACATGTCTTAGATGAAGCAACATGGTAATCTTTAAATGCTATATCAAAAAAAATATTTTTGGATAATCATTTAATAAAATTCTAACTCCTAAAGTTATCCAAACTGACCTCTGATACCAACTATAAGGCCCCAGCCTTAAACCTTACTTAATCATGAGTTATTACAAGATTACACATTGAGGATCTTTTCGGGTTTAGAGTTTTAGAGAATTAGATCATAAAACTAGCATTACATTCCACATATAAACAAAGTGGTTACATAAAGATAGTATTCTTCATTCCCATCAATGGAAACACATTTAAAATAAAACATGGATTAATTCTTGACACATCCTTGACTCTATCATCTTATCATGTACCTTTCCCTTGACCTGTGAAAAACATTTCAAAAACATGGGATGAGAATAAAAACTCAGTATGGGTTATAAAACAAACATGGAAAAGAAACATGAGTTCATATATACATAAGAATGAAATCATACTTTACCCATAAAACATTGGCACTTTAACATACCTCATAAAATCATGAATAAATCATAGAAATCATAAGACATAAAGGTAAATTGAGGCATTCATAACATTATTACGTAGGGAGTAACCCTCTTGGTTACGTTTGGAATACCCATCACAACATATTCCCTAAAATCTCTTCGGAGAAACCTTAACGTTTCACTCCTTCGCGTTACCCAATGCATTGGAGAGCTATAACAGGCTCACCTGCCCTTAGTTTATCACGGAACCACCTGTCTTCATAATAATGCCCAAGAACCATAACATAATAATATCACATAAAACATGCATAAAGGAAAAATAAAATTTCCACATTTCAATCACGAGATATCAATACAACACATTGATATAAAAACATTATGAAAACCATTTTCAATACTAAAAGAAACGAAAAGTAAAACATGGTATTTATTTTTCTTTTAAAAAAAGGTATGGCTTGTAGAGGAAGCCGCAACTCAAATAACGGTCACGACGGCGGAGAAGTCGTTGTCGCCGCATACGTACGACAAAAACATTCCCTTTTGTCGTTTAGTAAACGCTTCGTATAAAAAGATTCCTTTTGAATAAACGTAAAAGTCAAAGGGTTTTATACACCGTATAAAAGAAAGTTGTGTATAAAATAAAATATGCCTCAACGAAAGGAGATTGAGACGAAGTCCCATACCTCATATCTGACTTGACCCGACCGTTCTTTAATCTCCTGAATAATAAACTTGAGTTAATCTCTACTTGCTTATGAATCTTTTTCATGTTCATTATTCCTTTTATACCATGTTATTAACATCATGTAATCATTTAAGTTAATAATGTTCATTTTATCGGTATTTGGTTCTTAAGTCAAAAATAGACTTCTTACACTTACATGTTGTTAATTTGGTCATAGGTTCATTATATCCAGAATGATATTATTGATTTGGATAACATATATATCATATATATTCATCATATACATGTATTTATAATATTACATCACATTTAGAGGTAAGAAATGAAATGCACCGTTCATGGAGACGGTAAGCCGTACGTACGCATGAACGCTACTTCCATTACTATTTCATATTTTCTGGATTGGAATCATAATGATATAAGAGTATATTATAATTCCAGTATAATAACATATATAATATCATTAACTTTATCCTTTACACATCCCACATATGGTATTAACGAATCAAATCACTTTCAGGGGGCGGTAGTCTGCACTTCCTAAAATGAAGATATCGTGTTTACCCATAATGATAACCATAAAGGTATGCCCAAAATGAAAAAAAAAACAGCAGCTTAAAGAAAACATAAACATATTATATATCATATATAAAAATAGTGACATCATAATGGCCACCTTTGAAGGTGTTAAATGAGTATTGAACAATCATCGTTTCGGGAGGCAGAATTTCGCCATCCACGGAAACCGTATGTTCTTTAACCATTTGATGTAGTTGTGTGAGAGTGTAGCTCAAATAAATATTATAACAACATCCTTGTATATTTAAGATACTGGTTTTGTTACAAAATAAGTAAATAAAAATAGTTTAGGGGGTTGGAGAAGCAAAATAAAACAAATGAACATGAGAGAATGAATTACCTTAAAAAGTGTAACTCCTATTGATTTGAGCCTAAAGGCTTCCTTTTAAAGGATTATGCCCAAAGGGAATCCTCTAGGATGAGGAGAGGGATGTGGAGAGAGTAGATGGGCAGGGTTTGGCCGAGCCAAAGGCTTGTGGAGTGTGTGAAATGAGGTAGAGGTGGGGGCCTTTTATAAGAGGAGAGGAGGGTCACTTTTGGAAAGTAAAGAAATATTACTTTATTTGAAAATGTGTTTCGGTTTTAAAAGGTCCCACATTGATATAATTCGTGGATAAGGTGATAAGGGTTCGAAATCCACTCATCCAATTGGTTTTGGACATGTGTAGTTCATAGATTTTATATTATCTTTCCATTTTATTTAAATCGTCAAATAACGATGTCATCGCTGCATCATTATTATGTCATAAATAATTTAATTTATTTAATGTCTAAAAATCATAAAAAAAAATACAATGATGTAGGAAATCGTTTTAGCTTTCCAATGAATATTTTTAATAAAAATCTGATCTTTATAACCCCATGAAAAAATTGTTTTCGTAAAACATCTCTTCTTTGTGTCATTTTTTACTTTAACATTTAATAAAAAGTTATTTATGTCATTTCCAAACCAAAGTGTCTCCATGGGGTCCCCAATTTGACCCATGGCTTGTCTTGGTCGGCCATGACACAACCAATAAGGTTGGGACATGTGTCTAGGTCATTTCCTATTATTAAAGCATTATTTATTCCTTAAACTACCCTAATTACCACAAATCGCGATTAAGAACTTAATAAGTTACTATTCACCAAAAAATTATTTTAATCTCATTGAACCACATTTTACTTCTTAATGACAACCATGTATGTCGGATTTTCAAAATTCAATACACATTAGTGGTAAACTTTCATTTAACTGAAAAATCAGTTTGCTTGATTACCACTTAGTGGTTTCACTATTCATCAAAAATTGATGTTTTTCAGAAAATTACCAAAAATTCACCCTAAGATATATTTGATATTACGAATTCAAAAATGAAGTATATTTTTCAAAATTCAAATCATATAAGTCACATTAATTAATTTAATAATTAATTCCCGCTGCCAGAGCAAATAGCGTGTTTTTACAAAACAATAAGTGTCAAAAGATTGACACCAGTTTAAGTCTAATTTAAAGTGAAATTGATTCCAATGACCACCATTGGATAAAATGGTAAAAATACATTCTAATTTCACTTCAAAACCAATTCAAAACATAATCTAATCATATAAATAAATTATATTAAAAAGCAGTTTTGATGTAAAATGCAGTATTTTTCACTATTCATTAAAAAATGAACATTGTCAGAAAAATACCAAAAATTCACACAAGGTAAATTTTGATGTCCCAATCATAAAGGATAAGTTTATTTTGACAAACATAGTTTATAAAATTTTCAAAATATAGATTCAAAAATGGTTTTCCATCAAAAGGCAGTAAAACAATCTTTTAAGAATATTAGTTTATTTCATGCATAAGATTGTATTTATTTTCATTTTAAGCCTCTAAAACACTATCTTAATCATTAATAGACATAGATAAAAATATCTATTATTCATTACTTACTTGGGATGTTACATCCTTCCCCCCATTAGAAAATTGTGTCCCCACAATTTATTTACTTATCGGATAAATGGGGGTACTTATCCCTTATTGCATTTTCAGATTCCCATGTTGCCTCTTCAATCATGTGGTTTTTCCACAAAACCTTTACCCGGTGAATCACCTTATTCCGTAACACTTGATCCCTGTGGTCAAGAATCTGGACCGGTTGTTCCTCATAAGATAGGTTCTCTTCCAGCTGAACTACCTCTGGACTCAAAACATGAGATGGATCTGGCATATACTTTCTCAACATCAAAATGTGAAAAACATTGTGTACCTGAGATAAACTCGGAGGTAAAGCCACTAGGTATGCAACTGATCCAACTCTTTCCAGAATTTTGTATGGTCCAATGAACATTGGACTCAACTTTCCTTTCTTACCAAATCTCATCACACTTTTCCAAGGAGAAACCTTGAGAAAAACATGATCACCTACCTCGAAAGATTGATCCTTCCTACGGTTATCTGCATAACTCTTCTGCCTGCTCTGAGGTGTTCTCATGTGTTTCTGAATCAACTGAACTTATTCTGCAATCTCTTCTACCAATTCTGGTCCCATCAACTTCCTTTCACCCACTTCATCCCAGAAAGCCGGAGTTCGACACCGCTTCCCATATAATGCCTGAAATGGTGCCATCTGTATACTAGAATGGAAACTGTTATTATATGAAAATTCAACCAAAGAAAGATGTTGGTCCCAACTTCCCTGATAATCCATAGAAAAAGCTCGTAGCATATCCTCCAATGTCTGAATTGTTCGTTCTGACTGTCCATCTGATTGAGGATGAAAAGCTGTACTAAAATTTAATTCAGTACCCAATGACTTCAGAAGGCCTTTCCAAAAGTTAGAAGTAAACCTGGGATCACGATCCGATAAAATGGAGAGAGGAACTCCATGTAACCTGACTATCACATTAAGATACAAACGGGAAAGTTGATCAAGAGAGAAAGTATCTCGTATAGCAAGGAAATGAGCAGATTTGGTCAAGCGATCAACAATAACCCAGATTGCATTATTACCTCGAGATGTCTTCGGTAATCCAACAACAAAGTCCATGGATATATTTTCCCATTTCCACTCTGGAACTGGTAAAGGCTGAAGCATCCCTTTCGGTAACTGTCACTCGGCTTTAACCTGTTGAAAAGTCAAACACTTCACAGTAAAATCAGCTATATATCTTTTCATTCCATCCCACCAGTAATACTCCCGCAGATCTCTATACATCTTAGTACTGCCCGGATGAACTGAAAACGGAGAACTATGAGCTTCACATAACAACTCTCTCTTCAACTTTGAATCACAACGTACACACAATCTCTTCCCAAATCTCAAAACACAATCATTATCAATGTTGAATTCAGGCAACTTACCTTTCTGAACCAGCTCTACCTTTTTCTGCAACTCACTATCTTGCTTCTGTGCTTGCTTGATTCTATCTGATAGAGAAGATCTCACTGATACCCGAAACAAAACAGAAGGACTTCCTGAACCAACAAATTCTATGCCAAAGTTCATCAAATCGTTAACCAAAGGATCACGTTCCAACCGCAACATTGTTAATGAAGCATTACTTTTTCTACTCAAAGCATCAGCCAATTTATTTGCTTTTCCCGGATGGTAATGAATTGTACAATCATAATCCTTGATTAATTCCAGCCATCTCCTTTGTCTCATGTTTAACTCTTTCTGAGTGAATATATACTTTAAACTTTTGTGATCGGTATATATTTCACACTTTACTCCATACAAATGATGCCTCCAAATTTTTAAAGCAAAAACAACAGAAGCTAATTCCAAATCATGTGTAGGGTAATTTACCTCATGAGTTTTCAACTGTCGTGAAGCATAAGCAATTACCTGATCATTCTGCATTAGGACGCAACCAAGTCCTTTCAATGAAGCATCACTTTATATAACAAACTCACCATTCCTGGAAGGTAGTGCCAAAACTGGAGCATTCTCCAATCTTCTTTTCAATTCCTAAAAACAATCATCACATTCTTTTGTCCAGATAAACTTAACACCCTTCCAAGTTAGCTTAGTCATTGGACTAGATAACCGTGAAAAATTTCTAACAAACCTTCGGTAATAGCCCGCCAAACCAAGGAAGCTACGAATCTCGGTTACATTTGTGGGTCTTGGCCATTCTTCCACAACTTTTGTTTTTGCAGGATCAACAGTTATTCCATCTTTAGAAACAATGTGACCAAGGAAAAAATTTGTTGCAACCAAAACTCACACTTGCTGAATTTCCCATACAATTTCTTTTCTTTTAAGGTTTTCAAGATAACCCTTAAATGTTTTTCATGCTCCTCTTTAATTTTAGAAAACACTAAAATATCATCAATGAAAACCACCACAAACATATCCAAGAACTCATTGAAAATTATATTCATTAAGTCCATGAATACAGCAGGTGCATTGGTTAGCCCAAAAGGCATTACTACAAATTCATAATGGCCATATCTCGTACGGAACGCGGTCTTCGGAATATCTGCCTCCTTTACCTTCAGCTGATGGTACCCCGATCTCAAGTCAATCTTTGAAAAAAACTGAGCTCCCGGGAGCTGATCAAAAAAATCATCGATATGAGGCAAAGGATATTTGTTCTTAACAGTGATGTTATTCAAGGCTCTATAATCAATGCAAAGTCTCATAGAACCATATTTCTTTTTAACAAATAAAACAGGAGCACCCCATGGTGAAGTGCTAGGTCTAATGAAACCATTCTCTAATAAATCTTGCAATTGCTCCTTCAACTCTAAAAGTTTAATTTGTGCCATTCGATAAGGGGGTTTTGAAATTGGCTTAGCATCAGGAACTAAGTCAACAGTAAACTCAACTTCCCAATCTGGTATTATTCCAGGCAACTCATCAGGAAAAACATCAGGATACTCATTTACCACTGGCACATCATTAATCTGAACAGTTCCTTTATTTTCAACGACGTGTGCAAGGTAACATTCATTTCCATCTTTTACAAGTTTCTCGGCCTCTTGATATGTTATCAAAAGCAAGGGTTCATTCTTGTAAACAAACTGAAAGACTTTATGAAAAGAAACTTCTTTAGCTCTACAGTCAATCTTAGTATGGTAAATAGAGAGCCAATCCATACCCAGGATAACATCAAACTCTACTAGAGGTAGAACAATAAGGTTTGCAAGTAGGTTCTTTCCACAGATAAGGATAGGAAGATTCTTATAAATTCTTTTTGCCTCGACATTTCCCCCAGGTGTTTTTACCAAAAGTTCAGGAGTCATTTCTTGATATGGTATTCCCATTATACTAGAAAAGGTTTCAGAGATGAAAGAATGTGTAGACCCCGAATCAAACAATACACTGGCATAATCTGAAAAAACAAACAAAGTACCTGATACAACTTCATTTGATGGACCGACATCTGCTGAAGTAGTTGCAAAGGATTTCACCACCCCTTTCTACTTGTAGTCTAACTGCTTCCCATCACTCAAGCTCCTTGTCGGACACTCATTTGCATAGTGACCCATCTCATTGCACTTATAACATTTCACTAACTGTAAGTCAAATTTGTTCTTACCTTCACCTTGATGCTTTTCAGTGCAATCACGAGCCTTATGTCCCATATTACCACATCGGTAGCACTTCCCAGAATTCAGAAGACATTCCCCAGCATGCATTTTTCCACATTTATCACAAACTGGAAACTTAGTTCTCTTACCATCAGACTTTTTTGAAGAATTCTTACCTTTCTCCTGCCACCTCGGTCTCTTCTTCTGCTGGTTGTTATAGAAAACTTGGTCATCGGTAAACTCCATTTCCACCTTCTCAGCACATCAAACAAGCTTTTCATAACTTTTAAACTCACGATAAGATAATTCCCTTCGATACTTTGGCTTTAATCCTGAGTAAAAACAATTGATTTTACTATCAAGGTCCCTGATAAAATTTGGAGTATACCTTGCCAATCGAGTGAACCTTTCTTCATAGGCAGCCACTGAGTCTTCCTCTTGCCTCAATTCCAAGAATTTCTTTTCCATCCTAAGTTGAACAGCCTTAGGAAAATACTTCTCAAGAAACATGCCTTTGAATTCATCCCAGTCAAGAGCATCAATCTCATCGGCATCCCTGATATTTTTAACCATAGACCACCACTGATCTGCTTCACCCTCCAAACGGTAAATAGAAAGACTAACCTTTTGATTGTCTGAATACCCCATGACATCAAAAATCTTCTCCAGTGCTTTAATCCACCCTTCAGCTAGCACAGGGTCAGATGATCCTCTGAATGATGGTGGATGTTGCCTCATGAAATGTTCCACCACTGACATGTTCCTATGCGTTTGATCTGGCTGATCTCGTGCATTGATACCACCGCCATTTATCGCTTGAGTCAACCGCGTCATCACTGCAACAAACTGTTCAGTTCCAATTACGACCATTTCTGGATGCTGATTCGGAAGGTTATTTCCTTCTGTATGCCTTCCTAGCACTGCTTCCATGTTTCCTCTGCGGAAAACCATTCTGAACAAACATGTCTTAGATGAAGCAACATGGTAATCTTTAAATGCTATATCAAAAAAAATATTTTTGGATAATCATTTAATAAAATTCTAACTCCTAAAGTTATCCAAACCGACCTCTGATACCAACTATAAGGCCCCAGCCTTAAACCTTACTTAATCATGAGTTATTACAAGATTACACATTGAGGATCTTTTTGGGTTTAGAGTTTTAGAGAATTAGATCATAAAACTAGCATTACATTCCACATATAAACAAAGTGGTTACATAAAGATAGTATTCTTCATTCCCATCAATGGAAACACATTTAAAATAAAACATGGATTAATTCTTGACACATCCTTGACTCTATCATCTTATCATGTACCTTTCCCTTGACCTGTGAAAAAAATTTCAAAAACTTGGGATGAGCATAAAAACTTAGTATGGGTTATAAAAAAACATGGAAAGGAAACATGAGTTCATATATACATAAGAATGAAATCATACTTTACCCATAAAACATTGGAACTTTAGCATCCCTCATAAAATCATGAATAAATCATAGAAATCATAAGACATAAAGGTAACTTGAGGCATTCATAACATTCTTACGTAGGGAGTAACCCTCTTGGTTACGTTTGGAATACCCATCACAGCATATTCCCTAAAATCTCTTCAGAGAAAGCTTAACGTTTCACTCCTTCGCATTACCCAATGCATTGGAGAGCTATAACGGGCTCACCCGCCGTTAGTTTATCACGGAACCACCTGTCTTCATAATAATGCCCAAGAACCATAACATAATCATATCACATAAAACATGCATAAAGGAAACATAAAATTTCCACATTTCAATCACGAGATATCAATACAACACATTGATATAAAAACATTATGAAAACCATTTTCAATACTAAAAGAAACTAAAAGTAAAACATGGTATTTATTTTTCTTTTAAAAAAAGGTATGGCTTGTAGAGGAAGCCGCAACTCAAACAACGGTCACGACGGCGGCGAAGTCGTTGTCGCCGCATACGTAAGACAAAAACATTCCCTTTTGTCGTTTAGTAAACGCTTCGTATAAAAAGATTCCTTTTGAATAAACGTAAAAGTCAAAGGGGTTTATACACCGTATAAAAGAAAGTTGTGTATAAAATAAAATATGCCTCAACGAAAGGAGATTGAGACGAAGTCCCATACCTCATATCCGACTTGACCCGACCGTTCTTTAATCTCCTGAATAATAAACATGAGTTAATCTCTACTTGCTTATGAATCTTTTTCATGTTCATTATTCCTTTTATACCATGTTATGAACATCATGTAATCATTTAAGTTAATAATGTTCATTTTGTCGGTATTTGGTTCTTAAGTCAAAAATAGACTTCTTACACTTACATGTTGTTAATTTGGTCATAGGTTCATTATATCCAGAATGATATTATTGATTTGGATAACATATATATCATATATATTCATCATATACATGTATTTATAATATTACATCACATTTAGAGGTAAGAAATGAAATGCACCGTTCATGGAGACGGTAAGCCGTACGTACGCATGAACGCTACTTCCATTACTATTTCATATTTTCTGGAATGGAATCATAATGATATAAGAGTATATTATAATTCCAGTATAATAACATATATAATATCATTAGCTTTATCTTTTACACATCCCACATATGGTATTAACGAATCAAATCACTTTCAGGGGGCGGTAGTCCGCACTTCCTAAAATGAAGATATCGTGTTTACCCATAATGAGAACCATAAAGGTATGCCCAAAATGAAAAAAAAACAGAAGCTTAAAGAAAACATAAACATATTATATATCATATATAAAAATAGTGACATCATAATGGCCACCTTTGAAGGTGTTAAATGAGTATTGAACAATCATCGTTTCGGGAGGCAGAATTTCGCCATCCATGGAAACCGTATGTTCTTTAACCATTTGATGTTGTTGTGTGAGAGTGTAGCTCAAATAAATATTATAACAACATCCTTGTATATTGAAGATACTGGTTTTGTTACAAAATAAGTAAATAAAAATAGTTTAGGGGGTTGGAGAAGCAAAATAAAACAAATGAACATGAGAGAATGAATTACCTTAAAAAGTGTAACTCCTATTGATTTGAGCCTAAAGGCTTCCTTTTAAAGGATTATGCCCAAAGGGAATCCTCTAGGATGAGGAGAGGGATGTGGAGAGAGTAAATGGGCAGGGTTTGGCCGAGCCAAAGGCTTGTGGAGTGTGTGAAATGAGGTAGAGGTGGGGGCCATTTATAAGAGGAGAGGAGGGGCACTTTTAGAAAGTAAAGAAATATTACTTTATTTGAAAATGTGTTTCGGTTTTAAAAGGTCCCACATTGATATAATTCGTGGATAAGGTGATAAGGGTTCGAAATCCACTCATCCAATTGGTTTTGGACATGTGTAGTTCATAGATTTTATATTATCTTTCCATTTTATTTAAATCGTCAAATAATGAACATTGTCAGAACATAATCTAATCATATAAATAAATTATATTAAAAAGCAGTTTTGATGTAAAATGCAGTATTTTTCACTATTCATTAAAAAATGAACATTGTCAGAAAAATACCAAAAATTCACACAAGGTAAATTTTGATGTCCCAATCATAAAGGATAAGTTTATTTTGACAAAAATAGTTTATAAAATTGTCAAAATATAGATTCAAAAATGGTTTGCCATCAAAAGGCAGTAAAACAATCTTTTAAGAATATTAGTTTATTCCATGCATAGGATTGTATTTATTTTCATTTTAAGCCTCTAAAACACTATATTAATCATTAATAGACATAGATAAAAATATCTATTATTCATTACTTACTTGGGATGTTACGTTCAGTGATTGGTAAATGATGGCTATGGGGAGGGGATTCTATCATGTGGTCTCTTCCACTGATGAATGAAAAAGTCATGCATGCAGCCTGGGTTCTGTCCCTTTGTGACCTGGTTTTCTTAGGATTCATAAGTGGGATCGAAATTTTGATCCCAATTCGGTCAAAAACACATTTTCCAATGTATGGATATGCATCCACAGTTTGAGTTGGATTTATTGGTACACCAAAATCTTGTGGGATATAGCTTCATCTATGGGGAACCCCATTAGACTTGAATGGCTGACAAATAATCCCAGTTGTGGGCATTATGCCAGGATCCTAGTGGAAGTGGATATGTCCACCACTCTAGTGGAGGAGGTTGTCTGCACCACATGGGATGATAGCATTTATATGGAGGTAGGTTATGAAATAAAACCAAAATGTTTCCTCAACTGTCTTGTTTTTGGGAATATCCTCTCCGAATGCAACAGGAATAGGCTATGCTCATTCGGCAACATCAGAGGACATGATGCTGAACACTGCTGAAGGAAGTCTAATGATCATGGCCCCTCTATCCTCAAGGCACCTACCCAAATGGGAGGTAATAAGGTGGATGATACAGACCATGGTGATACTGTCATAGTTGGTTTGGGTGCCCTTTCAAAGGCAACCTCTAATTCTGATGAGATGATTGATGAAATTGATGGGAAATCTGGGGAAGGACATATTTTGGTTCCTATTGTAAATACTCAGATTGATGTATTTTTTTTTCAAGTGTAGGTCATTAAAATGGTCAATGGGGAGACCACTGATAACATGGACTCATCTACTCATAATCAAAGTGTACAGGATGGTCTCCATGACTTACCTAGCACGGCTGAAGAGTTTACTGTTCTTATAAGACATGATATCTCTATAATGGAAGATTTACACCAAGAAAGAAAAAAATATATGATGGAAAGTTGTGAGCTTGATGGAACCCTCTCCCAGGTTCCCCTTTCTAAGGCAGCAAGGAGGATAATACCAACCACATTGACAGTACCTATCAGTTCTTGTTACAGGTTCACATAGCTTTCTGATGATGAATCTGGATCTGGTTAGGGTTGAAGTGTTGCAGTTGAGGAGAACCTATCAATACCCAAATAATGCATAGAAACATGTTATGTTGGACCCTGTACGAGGCAACCGTCTTCCAACCAATGAGAATACTCTTTTGGGACTACTAGGGTCTTGGGAATCCTCCCACAGTCAGACCCCTAAAGCATATATTCTTGACCAATAAACCCATGCTCTTTGGGATTATCGAGCCTAGATTAAAGATTTATAGTTGTATGGATTTCAATTAGAATGATCTAGGGTATTCTTTCATTATAGACAATAAATCAGAGAATGAAATAGAGTCTTTATGAGTGTTAAAACACAATAGTGTGATTGTTGAATCCTTTCAAAGTAGTCAACAACCAGTTCCATTGTCCTGCTGATTTCAGTCTAACTCCTTTTGTGTTACCTTTGTGTATTCTCTTAATCAAATATATCAGGAGAAGAACATTTTGGAGGATCCTGTTAGAGTCCTCTGAGCATATAGATTTGAGATGGATTCTAATTGGTGATTTTAACACAGTCTTGAGACCATATGAAAAAACATGGAGCAATTTTTGTAGAGAATCATCTAAATACTTCTCATGTTTTATTGATCAGTGTAGGTTTATTGAAGTACCTGTCTCAGGTGATGATTTTACGTGGAAAAGATATACCCTAAATGGAAGGTAGGAACGTAAGCTGGACATGTTCCTTGTGCAGATGAAGGAGAGAAATTAGGTTATGGAGGTCTCTGGCATGACTTTACCTAGAATTCATTCTGACCACAATCCTCTATTGATGGACTTCTGTTTTAATAACTTTAGATCATCCCCACTACCCTTCAAGTTAACAATTCATATTTTTTTGTGCCAGGATGCAGAGAAGTTATAAATGAGGCCTGGGAGGTTTCTCCATAGGGTAGTTCTTTGCACATTCTCACTAACAAGCTAAAAATTGTGAATTCCAGAATCAAAGAGTGGAGCAAAAAATCATTTTCCAGTCTTGATCATGGCATCGAGGAGGCTGATTCTCATCTGTCTAATTGTTAGCAGAGTAACATGCATCAAGACATTCCATATCAAGAAGAGATACAGGCTGCTACAAATCCTGATACTCTATTGACTTTGAATGATAATCTTGCTCGAAATCAGTCAAATGTCAGGTGGTTAAAGGAAGGGGATAGAAATTCAAGAATCTTTCATTGTATTCACAAAGAGAAAAAGGTAAATCAAAGCCTTAAGTATATATGAATTGATGAAAATATGTTCACTTCTGAAAATGATATTGTAAATGTTGTGACTTGTTACTTTGAGAAGCTATACTCTGAATCTGGGGAAGACAAGTCGAATAAAACTATCAGTAGCATGGAACCAAGTCTAGATGATGCCCATAACCGAAATCTCATTACCATCCCCGCACCAAATGAAATCCACTCTGCTCTCATTTATTTAAATATGGAAAGTTTTGCTGGTCCTGATGGATTTTTCAATTAATTCTTTTTGTTCTATTGGGATATCATCCAAAAAGAGGTGATTGATGTTGTAAAGGAGTTTTGCTATAACTCATACATTCCATTTGGGATGAATTCCAACTTCATTGACCTAATTCCAAAGAAATAAAATTTTATGGACATTAGAGACTTCAGGACTATAGCCATTGGAAACTCCATTCCAAAAGTTACTAGTAAAATCATAGCAATACAGTTAGGTGATAATGCTTAGAATCTTATTTATTCTAACTAGTTTGATTTAGATCATGGTAGGAATATTCAGAATTTCTTCTTCACCGCTTTAGAGTGTGTTAATGTTATGAGGTGAAAAGTTAAATATGGTAATATGGCCTTGAAGGATGATATTTTAAAGGCCTTTAACACTATATGGTTGGATTTTATTTTCAATGTTCTTAACATGCATGGATTTTTCAGGTAAATTTCTTGGTTTGGTGTTATCAATTTTGAAAAGTGCTAGACTTTCTATTCTGGTCAATGAATCCCCTAGGGGATTCTTTCAATGCTCTAGAGGAGTGAGGCAGGGTGATCCATTATCTGGGCTTCTATTTTCCATTACTGAGGATTATTTGAGTGTGTGTCTGCATGATCTTGTCTATATTGTATTATATCAAAGGATAAGGGTTGGTAGAGACTGTCTTTCTCCCTCTCACTTGTTTTATGCTGATTATATCCTCTTATTCTCCAAGGTTGATAACCAAACAATCTCATGCATCAAGAATATGTTTAAATACTATGAGGAAGTGGCAGGTTAGGTCATTAGCTGGAACAAATATTTTTTTGTGTTTGGGGAAGGAATTGGAACTTAATGCAGAAAAGCGTATCTAGCAGGATTCATGTTAAGTGAGGCAGTCTTCGCTTTAATTATCATGGATTTCCTCTATTTTGTGAAGGGTAAAATGGGTATATCTGAAGGGGATTGCTCTCAAAATAACTAATTAGCTGGCTAGTTGGAAAGGGAAGACCATGTCCCAAGCTAGGAGTGTATGTATTGTTTACTCTGTCATCACCTCAATGTTTGTGTATTATTTTCCATTATATAAATGGCCATTATCTTTTCTTAAGGAGTAGGGTGGAAGGATATGCATCTTTATTTGGACTGGATCTACTAATAAGACGAAACTTTCCACGGTGGCATGGAAAGACTGTATAAATCTGGTGGCTATGGGGGGATGGGAGTAAAAGATATCAGGATATGTAATGATGCTTTGCTTATGAATTTTACCTCGAAACTTCTAAATGGAGATGACTCATTGGATTTCCTGGACATCAGATTTCTTCACAGGCTGCATAGCACAACTACTGTGTACTTTTAGTCTTCTGTGTGGTCCTCGATCAGGAGTACATACTCTCAAATTATGACACAATCAAAATGGTTGGTATGTGTCAACTCTCATTTGAAATACCAGAACACTTCATGGATTTCTTCTCCACTTAAGGACTCCATTGATATCCCACTAAATTGGAGGAATATGTCTATATCTGACATGCAGGGAAATGATGATGATGCTGCAATCATACCTAGTAATTTTCACATGGAAATTTATAATTATGACTATGTTGATACTAATATTAGTGTCTGGAAACATGTAATCTATGGGCTATTTTCTAGTCATGATTTCTTCAAAATACCGTGTGGTACAACACCTGGAGCACCTGCGTGGATTAAAGTGCATAGTATGACCTTCATTTTTTCAAATGACACTGTGGTGATTTGGCGA
Organism: Viscum album; assembly: GCA_963277665.1. Taxonomy (NCBI): domain Eukaryota; kingdom Viridiplantae; phylum Streptophyta; class Magnoliopsida; order Santalales; family Viscaceae; genus Viscum; species Viscum album. The sequence goes on along the minus strand of OY728128.1, from coordinate 1,496,238,733 downwards.
ATCTGGAAGCAACGGTTGCCAATTCAGTCTTCCCTCCAGCGCACTGGAGTGCACCGTGCCTCTGTATGTTATTTCTCTTTGAATAATGAAGAATTTTTTCTTCATTTGTTCTTTAAATTCCCATTTTCTGGTCATTTATGGTTGTATCTACAAGCTATTTTTCACTGCTGGCTCACATACAGCTCAGTTGATTCATTGTTCACCTCGGCGCTACATGAAGAAGGCAGTGATCAAGTGAAAAATATGCTCACTACAGCTATTGTCCCAGTTTTTTCAAACATCTGGAGGTCTCAGAATGATATGGTCTTCGACAATAGTAGGCCCAAGTTTAGGGAGGTTGTACTGGAAATCCACCTAAGCATTAAACTTGCTTTGGTGAATCAAACTGGAACAATGAATAACGATATTTCTGAACTCATTTTCTTGAAGACTCTCCGTGTAAGTGGTCGGGAGAGGAAGCTACGATTGATGAAATATATCAGGTGGATTGCACCAATCCATGATTGGCTGAAGGAAAATGTTGATGGCTCAGATCCTGGTGCACCGGGCCTGGCTGGTTATGGTGGAGTATTTAGGACTCCCCAGGGCGTTGTGAAAGGATTCTAATTTCATTACATTTGGAATGGGCATGCGATTGAGGCAGAACTATGGGAAATTATAAAAGAGATCAGGTGTGTGGCTCATTATGGTTGGTGTAAGTTATGGCTAGAGTTGGATTCATCTATTGCTTTGTAAATTTTGAAGGGTCGATCGAGGAATGTCCCATGGAGGATGTTATCTGTCGGGATAAAATGTATTTAGCTTGCTGAGATGATTTTCCTTGAGCTCTCTCATGTATATGGAGAGGCAAACCAGGTTGTTGATGCTCTTTCCAAAAGAGCGATTATAGAGGTCAGTTCCAGCTGGTCCTTTATGTTGCCAAGTTATTGCAGTGGTCTGGTGCATGATTACAGTGATGGTATTGTTTATACAAGGTTCTGTAAGACTCCCCTTCTCTGATTTACATTGTATTGTTTAATTTTTTATATATAATTTCGTTGGGAGCAGGCTCCTCTAGTCTCTCGGACCATTGGATATGAATAATATCATTTGATTTATTTTAATGAATAATCCAATGTAATTTTTTAAGAGATTAATTTTGATAAATTTTCTATTGAAGACAAAGACAATAATTTTGGTACTTAAGAGATGTGGGGAATCAATGGTTCTATTTAAAAAATTAATCTATATAGCGAACAATCAAGTTTTCTAATAAGTTGGAATTGTTTGGAACAAAAAATATATAAAATATATGAGATTAACTCTTATCAATTATATCTAAAATGCAGGATATTGGAAAATGTGGATCTAAAAGATAACCACCTTTTACTTGTATCCATTATATGAAGTTTGAACAAATTATTATTATAAAAAAATTGTTATAATTAATATGTTGATGAGTATAACATCTCAACAAGTCATATAAATATGTTTCACCCAAGAAGGAATTTTAATTCTAGTAATTTAAGTGAAAATAAATTTTATAATATAGTACTTGTTTTCAAATAAGAAGAGTATTTTGAGGTAGATATATCAAAAGGTATTGAAAGTGAATTTACATGAGTTGTAGAATAATCCATGTTTTCTTCCATGATTAAATATAAAACTAAAGGATATGAAAATTATAAACTAAAAGGTAGTTTATTTTTTCAGATGGATTTAGGGTGATCTCATGATGAGATTGTTTTACATACAAGGAATAATGTAATAACATGATATTAATTGTATGAATATTTATGTAATATTAATGAAAATTCGATTAAATTAATCGTCTTCATAATATAATGTAATATTTTGAAATAAATAATATTAAATGTAAATATTTTCCAAATTTCTGATTGACAATTTATTAGTTGAATAAGGTCATTCTCGATCGTAACATATTAATTAAATTGAAAAATGTGAAAATAGATTGACAAGAGGGGGAATTTTTTTCCATATAGAATAATGATGATTCAATGATTTATGTTGAAGGATCAATTATTATTAATACATTTAGAAATTTCTCATGAGATAAATTTATATAAATATTAGACCAAGGTATAAAAATACTTGATGAAATCTCAACCCCTCGAAGACCAAATTATTTAGGTAAAATTGGTCTTGGATTTGATGAAAAAACATCAATGGAAAAATTACTAGTAATTTAAAGAATTAAATAAATGATAAAGATATATATCTCTTAGCCATCATGGTCTTATCGACAATCATTGAAGTAATCCAAAAATATATATGTGTGGAGAGACAACAGTTACAAGATTTTGTGACCCTGATTGTTTCGATTTTATGGTTTATTTAGAGAGACAAGGTAATATAATGATGAATCCAAAATTAACATAAATGGTAAATTTATTTGAAGTCAAAAAAGTAAATTGGGTTTAAATTATTCATATCGGTTTAAAAAATATCTCTATAGTTATTGTTTTAATTTTTCAATTTTTGTTATAAAAAAAGTCGATTATAGGAGAGGAAGGGAAAAATATTCTAATTGAATATAATGGAATTTTTTAAAATACAAATTAAATACATCTCCATTGACGCTTGTGATTAACAATCTTGTATAATATGAAGTTTATGTTGTTACATATGATAAAAATAATTAGAAGAAAAAAATAATAACTCATAAAAAATTATTGAAAATGAATGGTTGAAATTCGAGAAACAAACTGGGAAAAAATTACATTAAAATCTACAAACAAACTATTACCTATATTCATAATAGTGAATTTTTCATCCCATATGATATGTGATATGAATTTTTTCTAAAACTAAAAATGGAATAATTGATGTAATAGTAAAATTTAATAATATATTGAGCTTTATAGAATTGAGTTAGTAAAAAAAACGTGAATGGATAATGATTAATTGAACAATACTATTATATAATTTGTTTATGGAATTAATCACAATATATTGAGAGTTATTCATGATTTTTAATTTTGTGTGGTTGTCACATAAAGTTGGAAGGGCTACAATATCAATGGAATTTCATCAAAATAATTTATGATGTGTTGGATGTTAAACGAAACACTATCTTAGGTAAGTAAATATGATAATTCATGTTTATTTAATATAGTAGATGATTTTTTTCTGAATAAATAGTTATTCCACTTCAATCAACACTGTATAAAAATTTTATCAAAATTATGAGATATAGTGGATATTATGATCCTAATGTGAGATAAAGAAAATATTTTTTATGCATGTATATGAGGAAGGATACTTGAAAATCCATATCCTTCAAAGATTAAGGGATAATTATATTTTCAAAATTTGATTCAAAATGATTTATGCATTCTTATTTGTCATGATATAATATTTAGAGAATAATATTTATTCATATATTGTGATTATTATAGTATGATGGGGTGATCTATGTTTTTTACAGTCAATAATTCAAGTGAAGTATTTTACAAAAATGACTCAAATAAATATCAAAAAAATTTATATAAATAACAAGTATAATAAATAGATTAGATAATGTAATGGATTAAAAATTCATTGGGGATACAAATTATATTGAAAAAACATTGAATTAAATACAATGTTTATTTTGTTATAATTACCAAATAGAATGGGTTTTATAAAGATGAAATTGATTTTTAAATAATATAAAGAAGACAATATTTATATATAGTAGAATATAACATCACTAATACAATGTAGCAGTTGAAGTTGATTTCAAGACACATAATTGAGTATTACACAGTTTGAGGGTTGAGAAAAAACTATATCAAAATATTAATTGAAGGAAAACCATTCAAATGAATCTCAATATATTTAAAATAAATTTTTTTATTCAAAATAATGATGTAAATTAATGAAAATTTGGCGATGTACTAGATGATGTTATTTTCTAATGCTGGCCAACCAAGTGAAAAGACTAATTTTTTTAATAAAATGATCAGTTTTTTAAGCGATGTTAAAGTTATTGGGAATAAAACAATATTAAATTATAGTGATTTTTTTTGAGAATGTGAGGGAGTAAATACAAATTTTAAAGAATCAAAAAATATTATGGTTAAAAATAATTATTTAATTGAATCAATTAGAAAAAAAATTCGAATATTGGTATCAAAAAATAACTCATTAAAGACAATAAAGGGAAACTTTTACCCCAAAAATATCATTCAAGACATTTCTATTAGATACAATACTCTTTTTCTGTCATTCTAGATTTAATTATAAGTTTTATTTTTAGAAGAAACCATATTTATTTTTAAATAATTTTTATTATGTGTGAAAATAAATTATATATTGTTCTATGATTTGTTTTATAATATAAAATATTTTCTATTTAATGAATTTTCACTGAATATGGAGGTGATACATTTTGTATGATGTCTTATGAAAGTTAAGTTTATAGAAATATCAATATGTCTGGAAGTAGTATACTCAATAATGTTAAATTATTATAAAAATAAAGAAGCCATATATAATCCAAGATGTTAAATTCAAATGTTATTACAATATGACGAATTCATATTGAATGTATAATATAAATTTTTGATGTGTTATAATAACTAAGATATCATTATAGAGGTTATTATTTTCAATCAATGTTTTTGGAAATCATAAAATATGTGTGAAGTACCAAAAATCTAAAAATATTAAATGAATTATTGCATCATATAAAAAAACAGGAATTCATATTAATATTAATGATGTAATAAAATATAAGTACATTATTATAATCATTCAAAGGTACATATTTGAAATATGTACACTTAAACATATAGATTTTTTAAGGAGCCTTATACTATTTCTATTTTATGGAAAATATCACTACACCATTCTTTAAATTAAATTTTATATTGACTAATGAAGTAATACGAAATTTCTTTAGGGATAATATTTATATGATTATTTACCAGTCAAATGGTTGATTCACATGTAGTTTTTAGGATAAAATGGCATGGGATCTTTTTTCTTCTTGAAAATATCATTGGATTAATATAATTTTTTTACCATAATGAAATATGTGTGATAAATTTAATCCACGATGTAATATCACAATAATGTATTAGGCATGATATTATTGAACTCTTTTAAAAAATATATTCTTCCTATTTTGTTTTAAATATGCCATTATTTCCTATTTAAATCAATAGAAATAGATTAGTATTGATATAGTTATTCTTGTACATCTACTATAGTAGAAGAATATTTTATTCTTAAAATCAAATGACATATATATATTTTATATTTTTTCATATTCTTTTGTTAGTTTTTTATTTCAAATATTTACTGAACTATTCTATATTTTTATATTATAATCATATTTATTTTATGTAAAGACTCATCATATTGATTTTAAATGAATAAAATGGATAACTCTTTTGAGATAAGTATATTGAAAAATTCTAAAAGGATTTTCCAAAGACTAATTTGATCAAGATTCAACCACTTTCACCCAGCTTCCTAGGTCTTTTAGAAATATAATTGTTTTGTAAAATTACTAAATTCATGTTATGTGTTGGTGGAGTGTACTAGAGTATAATTTTAAATAAAAAATCCCCAATAAATCCCTCATTCCATTATTTATCATTATATTTAACATTCACTTCAAATCTATTTAAATATAATTATATGAGTGGTAATATATATAGACTAGGACCTAAATAGTCAAATATCATTTCACAGTGTCCTAGAACTAATGAAATGCGAGTAACTATTGTGGATTCATATAAGGGTAATGATAATGTTAGACAGTTGAGGTATAATTCTAAAAATTATTAATTATATACTTTTAAAGTGTAAGAGGGTGAAAATATTATTCTAATTAATTATATATTTCATTCGTTATAGCCATATATTTGTGTTTAAGTGGATGTTTCAAAATATATGTTGGAGTTGGATTGGATATATTTGGTGAGGAATTCTATTATAAGAAATATGTGAATTGTTTAGTCATGTAGAGACTACTTCTCATCTTATAAATATCTGGGTCTCATTGGTTCTTCATTTAGTAAAGATTTCATGGATTGACAAGTGGTTCACATCTTAAAAAATCCTCTTGTGTTAGGGACTGTGGTATTTAATGTCCTTGAAATGGTTCTGATGGGTAATAAGGATATAAAAAATAAATAATCTATTCAGAAAGAGGCAATACTTCTAATCCCAAATCTAAAGGTGGTGGAAATTTTTGATTTGTTGAAGTGTATTTTGGAATATAATTTTATGGTAGTTTTGGTCTTGTATAATCCATGATCGACAGAGTGTGGGTGTGTGCAATAGAATCACTGGAACCTAACACTATCATACCTTGGATTTCAATGAATGAATAGGTTGTTTGTGTTATTGACTAATTAAGAAATGAAGTGGTGATACAATTGACTAGTGAATGCGTCCATGAGAATTCATTACAGATCACTCAAGATGTATTTCAGGGATCATTTTTATAAGGGGTTTCCATGTCCTAGAAGTAACATGTTGATTATTAATCCCAAAAAACTATTTCAATGTCTGGAAACTGATGACTTGGAGAAGGATCCAAGGTATTCTAAATTGGAAGTGTACCCCACTAAAGAGGAATGATTATATGGGGTATATACAAAATTTAAAACTTATATCCATTATATCTTTCTTCAGTGCAGATGAAGGAAAGGGTACGGTACTTGATATTCCCAGGACAATGAAATGGAATAATGAAGACTTGGATTTGAGGAGCTTCATTATGCATACGTGGAAATATATGGGGCTCAAGGATTACACCCACCTTCTTAAACAAATTGATACATAGTTTTTGAAAAAGGATAGGTCCAAGTTGTTATATTGTGATAATTATGATAATGTATTGCAAAAAGAAAAGTGTTTGAGTCCTCATGGTGGAAACCAGATGGCTGAATATATAGACTCAAAGGATACTGAGAATGCAGGTGGGATAGTTGATACTATGTTGCAGCTATGGGTAGATCCTATCGTTGTTGTTGTATTTTCAAGTTCTGAAAACAATTTTATGGATAAACCCACTAAAGAGGTGTTGTATAACCTACATTCGGTGGTTGGTCATTAGGATGTGACAAAATATAACTCATTGTAACTTATTGTCCACAATAAGAAAGAAATGGAGGAGGGATTTTTCCACATTAAACCCCCACATGAGGAGGAAGATCAGATGGATGAGGGATTTATTATGGTGGATACCAACAAAGAGATGTTTGAGTGGGTAAATAAGAAACAACCTAATCTAAATATATACTTCAATGAAAACAAGATAAATGTGGAGGAAAACATTGAAACATCGGAATATACGGCTTATCATTTTGAATACCTCCTCAAAGAAGATATGGATTACAAGGTACAAACTCTTCATAAGAAAATATATAGGGATAATTCTTCAAATAATCTAAAACTCACATTCGATTTTTTTATTATTTCTATCATCATGAGCCGATGTGGTTTCCCACTTTATCCATAAACGTTATTCTTAATAGAAAAATTATTTTTAATTGAAAAAAATGAATATAAATAAATCTATTTTATGATTAAATCCCAAAACAACATATTAAATAGTTTGTGACTAAAAAATACCTAATATTATTTTATTCAATGTTAATAAAAAGATATAATGTAAAAGAATGATTTAATATGGGAGTACAATTATTTTTTATTAAACATGTTTCTATATTTGAAATTAATTTTAAATTTAATGGTTGTAAAAGCAAGATGAATTTTACATATTTGGATTCATATAATTTAGTGGCTATCATTATTGAACCGAATATATTTTGATATAAAAAATTTATTCTTGTGTGGAGATATTTTTTTAATGAAATAGGAATAGGAAAATACATGTAAATTTGTTAATAGATAGTGTTTGTTCTAGAAATATGTGTTGAAATTTGGACACTTCAACTCAATCTAAAAAATTGATTGTCGCTATGTCACTTATATTGACAATGTTAAATGAAAAATTATTCAATTAGGATCAGTTGAAAATCTGTAATCCTTACTCTTTCAAAATGATCAATATGTTTATAGATTTAAATACATCAATATAAGTATCATTCAACACTGTCATGATAGTTATTCAAATTTGTTTTATTAAAAACATTTAAACTATTTTAAAATTTAAATTTCATAATTTTAAAGAACTAATGAATGAAAATTTAAACATATTTTCCAAAAAAAATTTATGTAAAAATGAATTCAATTTGATTTCTCCAATTAAATAATTTTAGAATTAAAATAGATTCCCAATAAATTGAATAATTTTTTTTAGAATTATTTTATGAATAATATAAATTTATTTTTTCTTAAGCATTAGTTAGATAAAAAATGTTATTTGATTAATTACATATAGTAAAGAGACATAAATCAAATATTAAAACAATTAAACATGCTTATACCGATTGGCCCATAGAACATATCTCTGTGGATTTGTCATGATCATATATAACTACAATCATAGGTGTCAAATATTTTTTTACATGCAGGTTGATAATTTTTAGATTAACTAGTTTTAATTGTTATTTCAAAATAATTAATGTATTTATTTTAATGTTAATTTATATTATATAACAAAAAAATAAAAGGTGGAAAAATTATTTCCCTGAGATGTGAACATGAGGGATAATTTTAGAATCATGAATTTAATTCATAATTTTCATAATATCAAACTAAAAAATATATATATCTTATTTGAAAACCTCAACATACTGGTGTTATTGAAATGAGAAATATGAACTTAAAATAAATTCCAAAGTCAATTTTATGTGACTGTTTCATTAATACACACTTTTGGAAATGTTATTGTTAAAAAAACATTTTCTTCCATAAATAGAGTTATTATAAGGAATATCTTATCGAAAACATCCTATGATATTTAGAAAAATTGAAAACCATTGTTTTGGTACATCATAGTGGATGGATGAAAATTTCCTTATGGAATGCTATGCATCAACTTTAAATGTTTTATTTAAAGGATTATAATGGAATATTTATTTATCACTCTTTCTACACAAAATCCTATAATTTTTTCAAATAATTCCATAGATAGTGGGAGAATAAATATTCTTAAATGTTTATGAAATTTTCCCTCAAGATCATATGAAAATTAAGTTTAATGATCCTAGTGAATAATTTGAAAACATAATAATTTATTTAAACATTGGAATAAAAGGGGATGATGTTTTGAAACTTTGTCCTGAAAATTTTATTCATGAAATGATTGAATTCGAATCACTTATATGTTTTTATCCATGATAGATATGAACAATGAAAAATACTTTTTTAGAGGCAATTATTGGAGGCCAAGACAGATGAGTTAGGATGAGAAGATGATCGAGGATTCTAAATTATTTTTTATCCCATATGGAACCATTTACCATATAAGAAGCTGTGAGTGGTGAGAGTTGGTCAATTGAAATTAATGTAGAGTTAATGTAGACCATGAAAAAACTTATATGAAAATTAGTTGATAGTCCATTATATTATCCTCTTATTGTAACTAAATGGGTATGTAGAAATGAGAAATATTATCTTGATATGATCACTATAAATAAGTATATATTTGTAGTTTGTGGTTATAACCATGAATAATGAAAATCTTACAATGAATCTGTTTCCTGATATCTAGACTAGAATCAATTAGGATTGTTTTAGTATATGAATCTCATTTTAATTTTAATCATTTACATACTGATGTTAAAATGAATTTAAAATTGGTTTCTTATGGAGATATTATATATTAAAAACCTATAGGTTTGGAAAATAATAAATTTCCAAATTATATTTTCATGTGTACTAATTCTCTATATAGTCTCAAATAAGATACATAAGATTACTATGGAAGATGTTATTTAATATTTTATAAATTTTTTATATGGTATTTTTATACACTAGATAATTTAGGAAAATAATTAAAATATAATTTATCTGTATAAATTTATGGTTGATGATTTTATTCTTTGGCTCAAAAAATCAAATATTTTGAATTTTTTTTTAAAAACCATCAAAAATAAATTAGAGATGAGAAATATGCGATAATAATATTTTATTCATGGATTTAAAATCATGTATAAAAATTTTATGGAAATCATTTAAGTCAATTTAAATATATTATAGAATTTCTATTTTTTTGCATATGAATGTATAAAAGTGCATACAAATTAAAGATGTTATAATATTCAATATTATTTGGTTAAGGGTATGAAAATAGTGGAAATAATTTTATTTTGAGAAATAATTAGATGTTTATTATATAAATTAATATATTCCAGACATAATGTTTGGCGTATTTTTCCATCTATAATTCATGAAAAAAAAAATAAATCCAAATTATAATTTACTAAATAAAATTTAATGAATTTAAATGGAATTAGTTCTCATTAATTACACTTTCTTAAAATCATAGGGATTCTATTTGATCACATATTCTATTTCTAGAATTTTATGGTTTATATTCTATTGAATTGAAACCCTTGGATCCTAACAGATCATTGGTAAATGTTTATCTTCTTGGTCTTGTAAGAAGTTAGACACTATTTTTTTATCAAATACTGAATTTTAGAATAGTATAGATGGTAGTTTTTTATTTATGTGTTGGGTATGAAACATACATTTCTGTTATTAAAATTCAATTTTGATCATCTTCTAATGAAATGTGACAACATTAGTGCTATAAAAATTTACAAAAAACTAATATTCAATTTGTGAATGAAACACAATGGTTTAAGGACTGAATTCATAAGAGATAATAAACCAAGTGTTGATATTTGATTTTTATTTAATTAAATAGAAAATAATTTAGTATATATATTTATTATTCATTCACTAGGTGATATATTTTATTTTATTTAAAAGTATGTTCATAATTTTAAAAGTTAATTGAATTGGTTATTTATGTTAATCAATCAAATTTATCTATTAATAAACATAATAGATATTTTTTATGTATAATTTTTTTATTTATATTTTTTATTTTTATTTCATAATAAGTGGAATTATATATTTAGTTACAATTTAATAAGTTCTTAGCTCAAAATTTCTGAAATCTCTATATATCTCTCTCCCTTCATCTATTTATCATCTTTGGAATCATTAAAACTGTAATTGTTACATCCTTAAGACCATCAACCTCTAAACCTACATCTTTCATAAATAATGGGAATATTTATGATTTCTTATGTATGGTTAAGGAAAACTAACTAAATGTTTCAAATAGGTGCGATATTCTAGGTAATGAAATAAATTTGGTCTTGTTACGTAGGATAGATATTCAGTTAATGAATGTGATGAGTTTTCAATGTTGATAAATTTTATTTGATGAAAATATAATGATGTTTTATTCAAGAAGTAAATATATAAAATATATATAAATCCCCTATATAGGTTTGAATATAATGATGATTTGGTTTAATCAACATTAAATGAAGAGGGTTTTTCTATCTCTTTAGCAGAAATGGATAAAGACATTAATTTTTTTATTAAAGAAGTTTTTATTTTTATTAAAGGTTATAAAACCATGGTAATGTTAATAATAAATTTCTTTAATGTATTTTTAATATTAATGGTTATATTTTTTGGCTACACAATGTTTACAAAAAATATAATATCAAAAAATTATTTTTCTAGCTAAGGTGTATTCCTTGAATTATATGTTTTTATTTGAATGATTCCTTTATTAATTTAATAAATATAATTTTATAAAATGAAAATAATTTTTTATAATAACATATAAAATATATATTATTGTTAATGATTGGATTTTTTCTGAGAAGCTTGACTTTTGAATGAATTTTGAAAAATTATGTTTTTTCCAAAATACCAATTCCTTTCATCAAATAAAGTTTTTTAAATATACCATTATATGTTTGAGTCAGATTCAAAGTAAAATAAATCTATTTTTTATAAATATTAGTGAAAATTACATTGGAGAAAACATTGTATTTGATTATAGTATATGATAAATTTTATGTTTAATTTTTTTTCCAGAAAAAATTTTTCTCTGCATTTTTCCAACTTATATAAAATTTATTTTCATCAAATTATAAAACATGATTAATTAATTATCTACACCATATTTCTAATTTTTATTTTTAAATCTACTAATGATTTATATTTCCTTTTTTGATATTTTGAATCATAACCTTTGTAAAAAATTTATCACCATAGAAAAGAATAAATGCATTTAATTATGCTAAATAAATTATGATAATAAAAAATAATTTCATCAGAAATATTAATATATGAGATAATTTGTATACTAATAAACATTATTATTATGTCATCTCCTAGATTCCACTAAATAGTTCCTCAAGCTAGTGGTACTCAAGGCCTCAACCATAGCTCCCTAAATTTTAGAGTCTACCGACTAGTAGTGTGGGTCCAAGGTGGTATTGTGGGGAGACTCTACCCACATAACCAGAGTAACACAGTGGTAAAATAATAGATGAATATAAATAGAATAAAAACTAACTTAATGTTTTATAAAAGTCATCAAAATGGAATATGTATTCAACAAAAATTATATCCTAAATCAGATATAAAATAATATCATTTCATTTATCTAAAAAAACATACATCTCACAATTAAAGAAATATAATTCATGAATAAAAAGAATAAAAAAAATTATAACTGCAGTAGCATTAAAAGATATAGATCAGTCGTGTTATTTCCCTCTTCCATGATTTTACGAAATAATGTACCATCAACTTGGTTCTTTATTCTAACCCAACATACATCAATATAATCTTCTTAGGAAGCATTAGTGGTCCATATAAGGCATGGGATGAACTAAATATTCCACTATCAAGACCCATCCCATGGGTTCAATGTTGTGACTCCCCCAAGCCCACCTCATATGAACTAGGGGCTTGTTACTAGTGCCCAAGGCATTATCCCCCCCCCCCCCATGTGGGAGGCAATTTCTCGAGTACATGTATGCACACACACACACACATCACCAGACCATAATGCTTAAATGTAACAATATATTCCACTAAGATAACCACTAAGAGTAACATTACAAAACTGAAAGTAATGTTTCCAAAATAAAATCCCATCAAAAGATAAGTAAAAGATACGAAAGTCTGTCTGCGGTAAACCCTGCCTGAAGGGTTAGAGAAGGAGGTGTCTCCTGAATCATTTGAAGTATGCATTTTCTGTTGAATCTCAATGGTCATAACCTAGTCCCATACCATCCAGTATTCTTTCGAAGTGTTTTTCATCTGCACAAGACACAAAAAATGGAGGCAAAGCCCGTATAGGGGTGAGTAACACAATACATAGTAAAGAACCCAAAAAAATTAATAATACAGTGGAAAGTATGTGAAATGTGTTTTCAGCTTATACATGTATAATATAATTTATTAAATGAAAGAATATCAGTCTTAAATACTAATAATATTATACAACTAAGACACTCATTCATAATGAGTCACCAAGGCCTGATGAGTTACCTAGACCTACTCACCAATTAATCCTACTTGGTCACCAGAATCCTCTCTTCATATCATCTTGTTGGGTCACCTAGTCTCGCTCGCCACATTGGCCTATTGGGTTACATAGACCTGGTTGTCACTTTAGCCTACTGATCACCTAGACACGCTCATCATAGTCTTCTCATCACACCTAGTTGTAGGATTCCTTCTCATAGACTTCTTGATTCTGGTAGAATCTACTCCACAAACCCTTTTACACATATCAACATCCATGAAAACCAAAATTGATTATATCAAATAGAATTACTCATTGAGAGGATCTAAAAACTTAAAATAAGTCATCAATTTGACATATAGTTTCGATGTTATAATAATTATAGTTAAAAGCGTTCGGTTGGGAATAGGGTTGGGCCGACCCGGTTCTGCCGACCTGATCCCGCATGGCCCAAGGTCCAAGCCAATTGGGCATGTTTGACCTAGCCTGTTGAGTCGTCGGTCCATCCCACTGGGCTGTCCGGTGACCCAGTCTTCGTATCCCCCCCCCTCTTACGTTGGAGATCAGGTTATGTCCAGTTGGGATGCATCAATAGCCACTTCTGTCCAGGCCATATGGGCCTCCATGTTTAACACGACTATTCATTGCCTAACTTCCCAACAATTTTCTTAGGGTTTTGATGTTGTCCATCTAGATCATGGACCTCTGCAATGTGATGCAACGTCCTGTTGTGTACGAATACTACCATCGGCCCATTTATTCCACTAATTGTGGTTTCCGTGGGCCCCCCACCAACTACCTATAGTCTGGAGTCCCTTCTAGATGAGGCCTTCCGTGGTTGATTCGAATTTCCTGGCCATGTCCATCTACCACCACCAGCTCCCATGCAAGTTGTCATTCTCCTTGTGCCGCCTTCTCCCGGGTCCTCCTTCTGTTGGTTGACCCACCACTTCGCTACAACCTGGACCATGGTGGTTTTTGCATCTAGAAGAATGGAAAGGAAAAAAGGAAGAGGAGAAAAATTCACAAAGAACACATGATGAAAAAAAACATGACCATTGTTTTTGTTGGCATGATTCTTCCTTGTTAGAAGGTTTCATGAAGATTATAATCTACATATGTATCTAAGAACCCATAAATTACAACAAGGCAAAAATATCCTGAATATTTGATTGATCTATGATTCATCCTATTTGTGGATTGAGCCATGTTCATCACTAAAACCAATGAATATGTAAAAAAGGAATTCACTTTTAATTAAACCCCATACTTGGAGATCAGATATCTTATTGAAGAAAAGAGTATTTCATTTGTGGCCATCTGTGTAAAAAAGTCTTCGATTCATCAAGATGGTAATGATATTCTAAATTGGAGTGGGATTTAATGATATTTTTTGTGAGTTTTTGTTCTTTGTTCACCGGGGAAAATCCTCCAATGAATCAAAGGGAATCTAGAATAGTGCCAATGATCCAGTATCTATGATAAGCAATTTAACTGAGTAAATTCATTTCATAATTTTTTTATACCGAGTCATTGCATCATTACTGTGTTTCATCTGTGAAAGGAATCAATGTTTCTTTTATTCCTCAGTTTTAGTGACATACACTATTTCATTTATGAAATGAAACAGTCGGATCAATGATGCATCAATGAGAAATAAACTTTGAATAAAATAAATTTTTTTATGTTTATTCTATATTTATTTATAATGATCTAAAATTAACATTTACCTTCTACCCGCTTCGGTTTAGATTATTCTCATTCATCAATAATATCTTCATTCCAGATGCAATGGTTCCTTAATTGTTTATTTCAGAAATCATTTTTTATATTTCCAAAATTATTCACACAATCTATTTAAATTAAATAAAACAAATCCAAACACTTATTCTGGGATTATCGGGCCTCATAATCACATGTCCACCCATTTCATTATCTCGAAATAATACCATATAATTTAAATAATCTTATATATAATTTCTGGGACATTAAATTCCTCCCACTTTATGTATTTACATCCTCGAAAGACAAATTAATTTTTCAAAAAGAGATGTGGGTATTGTGCATGAATCTAAGCCTCTTACTCCCATTATCTCTCCAAGTGATTCCCATGCTACCAAATAACATGCTCTAGAGGAATTGATAACACATGAAGGATGTGCTCTTCTTGATCCTCTATCTGTACTATGATATCTGCAAATGTCAACCCATCATCAATGTAGATATCACCCATGTTGATGATGTGTGATGGGTCATGTACATAACTCCTTAAGTCCAACATGTGAATGACATTATACAACCCGATGCATCTTTGGGGGAAGATCTAGGCAGTATACCATCTTTCCAACACTGCTCAAAGTATGTAAATGGCTGATGAATCTCGGAGACCACTTTTTTCCCCACCCAAATAAACACAATACCAATCTTGGTGAGACACAAAGAACACATGGACACCCTCCTCAAAACTCCAATGGTATATTTATCCTATCATTATAAGATTATTTCCAGTTATGTGTAGTCCTCATCCACTCCCCAATGATCATTACCTTCTTAGTGGTGGCCCATACCAAATCTGGACCAATGAGTGCTGACACCCATGGGTATGTATAGAATAACGGTGATCTGCATGGACTTTAATAAAATTCCACAAAAGGTGTCATACCAATGGTGGAGTGGTAACTGTTGTTGTAAACAAACTCCACATGTGGTAGATGGTCCACCAAACTACGACCAATGTCCATGATTCAATCATGAATTATGTCCTCCAAAACCTTGACAACCCTCTCCATCTATCCATCTATCTAAGGTTTAAATGTCGTTCTCAAACACAGCTATGTCTTGAACTTGTCTTGTAGTCTCTTCCACAACAAGGACGTGAAGTGAGAAACAAGGTCTGATTTTTTTCAATGGAACTACTTAAATATGAACAATATCTTGAATGTAGAGTCATGCCAAGCCCTCTATGGAACCCTACTCTAGGATGGGTAGGAAGTGGGACGACCTGGTGAGTAGGTTAATGATCACTGAGATGGTATCATATCCCTAAGGCATGCATTGTAAACCATTAATAGAGTCTATCAATGTACCATCCCACTTCCACTCTAGTACCTTGAGTGGTCAAACCATGCTTGCTAGAACCTGATTCTCTGCCTTCACTTACTGACAATTGAGTCATTGATAAATGAACTCTACCACTGCATTCATCATCTTTGGCCACCATTACATACATCAGATATCCTAGTACATCATTTCCACTACTGGATGCACCACCATTGGGGAGGTGTGGAAGTCCCTTAGAACCTCTTATCACAACGCTATTGGTTTAAAAATGAGCCCTTCAAAAAGGATGACCTACTACCAACCTATAGAACATCCATTAGTGGCTTGTCCTATGGATAACTAAGCATGTCGGGCCTAGAAGTCAACATCCCTAAGTTGTTCCCCCTAACAAACTGCAGAAGTGGGGAAGTGAAAACAATCAAATTAAGGTAATCTTTTCCATCAATATCCATGAAGGTGATCTGCATCGTTAATAAATACATTGACACCTCACTCAGCAATTGCAACCCCATTATCCTGCTGAGTTCTTCTACCACCACATTCCCTTTACCATGAGTATAGACTATCTGACAGTCATAGTCTTGAAGGAACTCTAGCCACAACCATTGCCTCACTTTCAAGTCTATCTGGGAGAAGTTATGCGTGAGACATTTTTGGTCGGTGTACAAGATAAATTGATCACCCATCAAGTAGTGTTGCCACATCAACAAAGAGAATTCCACTTCTGTGAGCTGAATACCATGGGTCACGTAGTTCTAGTCATGCTTCCTCAACTATCACAAACTGTAGGCAATCAATGATTTCCCCTTCTTCAGGACACAACCTAGTCTAATCCCTGATGCATTACAGAGAATCACATAACCCACACCATCCTCTAGATGCCTCAAGATAGGGGTTATCATTAGTCTATTACCCATCTTTGGGGAACTCTGCCGCTACTTCTCCATACACATGATGGGGTTTCCCTAATTTTTCAAAGTTAATAAGGGTACTTATGCCATAGAAAAGAGATTCACTAACCTCCAATAGTATTAAACCAATCCCAAGAAACTTCACACCTATGTCACACTTTTGGGTGGATCCCATACAATAACTGACTCTATTATCACAAGATCCACTAAAAATCGAGCTTCTAAAATGACATGTCCCAGAATGTTGACCTCCCGAATCAAAAAATGACACTTTGAGAGCATCCCATGTAGCTAGTGCACTCAGAGTGAATCCAGTACTATCTGCTTTTGTGACACATGTTCATCCTTAGACACCGAGTACTACAGGATATCATTAATGAAGACCATGATGAAGTGGTCAATCTATTGCTAGAAGATACTATTATTGAGTCCCATTAACACTTATGACAAATTGGAAATTCTTAATGGAATCACCAAGAACTTTTAGTATCCATACCGACAAGTAATGGTTGTCTTTTTTACATCCTCATATTGTACACGAAGTTGATGATATCCATACATATGGACTATTTTTGAGAACCATCTAACTCCCTACTGTAGGTTGAATAAGTCATTGACTCTCGAAAATGGATATGTGTTCTTTTTGATAACTGGATTTAGGCACCTACTATCCACACAGAGTCTCAATATCCCATTTGTATTCCTGGAGACATGAACTGGGTTCACCTGAGTTGAAACACTAGGCCTTACGAAGCTCTTCCTCTGAAGGGCCTCAAGATGTACCATCAAATCATAAAGATCAAAAAAAGCCATATGATATTCTATTGTGGATATTGGTGTCATCTCTAGGTATTGAATAAAACATAAACCAACCTCTTTACAATGAGGTAATCCCATAAAACTTATAGGCATAAGTCCTCTTACTCATCCACCACTACAAGAAATTGAGGACCCCTATCTTATATCACACAGATTATAATGATATCTTTCTGGTGAGTGATTGGTTGGAACCTCCACCTAGAAATACTTTCATGCACTGCGAGCATTGACTTTTCACTGGTAATGGAAAATGTAGTTTCATCTCTATGGAAACACCACACTAGTTTCCAAAAATAGTCATTATGAGCATGAATTTTGGATAACCAGTTCATACCCATAATTAAATTGTAAGACCTCGAAACCACTACTAGGAGATCCCATTTGAATCCCACTCTTCCAGAAGTATTCTCAGACTACAAACACCAGTACATATTCATTGAATCCACTCCCACGTGAGTATTTGATCGTAAGGATCAATCCAGTGGCTCTACCAGAATCTTCGAGATCTGAAAAAGGTCTATGAAAATGAAAGAGTGATTGGAAACTATGTATATATAAACTATAGCTATGGTGGAGAAGAAATAGGTCAAACTCTAATCATCATTGGATTGTCAGTATCATAGGCCTATATTACCTGAATTTGGGCCTACCCATGTCCATCTTCTCTCGTAGCTCCTGGAGGACTACCTAGGTGTGGTGGCCGTAGTACCTCGATCCTACACCCACTGCTTGTGAATTTTCACTCCCCTACAACACTTGACTCCCTACAGACTACCAAGACCAACCATCTATGCTACCTCAGTGAACACTAGACCATTTTTTGAATGTCTGCATGTAGAGTTGGGGAGTCACAATCCATGTGTCCCTACTTTCCACATGTGTAACACACAGTACTTCCCTTTTGATTACCTCTTCCTTGGGATCCTCATAACACTGAACCTATGTCTTGGGGTCATCCCTTGAATCTATTGATCTGCATGGGTCCCCACATCTGCTTCCTGTTACCCACTGCTGAATACTCCATTGCTTGATGTCAACAGTTAGCTCCTACTGATGGTTTCTGCCCATCTATGAAGTTATTGATGAGTATATCTCACTCCAACACCCCATAATGGATAGGTGTATAATGTGATATGATGGATACCATGATCTCGTGATGCATCCCTTGCTAAAAATCATGATCCTTGAAGAATTGGTTTATCACCATATCTCTAGAGTAGCAAGAATGTTCGGTGAATTTCTCCGAGTAGTCCAATAATTTAATGCTACCTTGGTTTAGGTGAATCATATCCTAGATGAATACTGAGCATAGTGTTTCATGAATGAATTCCTCCCAAATTAGGAGCTCAAAAATAGTCCAAGTGAGGGTCTCCTTGCCATGAGTCTTGATCATCATGATCTATTATCTATTCGAAGAGCCATGATGAAGGCTCACGGCTAAGACCACGATCTGGTATGCAGGTTTAATCACAAGACGGAAAACATAGATGACCAAATCCATCAAATCCTCTGCTATTTGGCTGTTAGTGTGACCCCTAAACATGGGAGTTCACTACCTATTGAACTCATGTAATACACTGAGCCAAAGTGTGTCCTCTATCGGTAATGCTGGTAGGAACTAATGATCAATTGGTGGTGGTAACACTGGTGCACCGGCTGGTGGGTCCACCTACTATATCAATCCCTGTACAGATGCCTCGTCACTTGGTGTACCATCATTGTGGTCATTCCCCAGAATCCTATCTAGTTGTCTATGTGGTCGCATGCAGTAACATATCAATACAGACTAAGATCAATACATTATACAAAGTGAGGTGAGTCAATAATGACTCACTCAATTCCTATATTATTCATGCTACTAGTTTATACCTATTCCGAGTCCTAAAACACAATTTTTCGATCTAGCTGTACAGATACGATAGCTACTACACCAACACAGGACTCCCTGATTCCGAATGTTGAACTCAAAACATTCAACACAGTTGCCCCAAAACAAGGTGACTTATTCTCAGTCCATAAGGAAGAACTGACATCGTTTTATACCACTCAATCATGACCCGTCCCCTTGGGCCCATGACTTGACTACCCCAAGCCCACCTTTCAAAGGCTATGGGATGGAGACTAGCACAAAATGAATTACCCCGTATGTGGGTGGAATTTTTCAGAGTACCTGTACGCTTGCACACACATATCTCTAGCCCACAGTACTAAAAAGTAAAAATGAATACCACTATGTAAACCACTAAGAGTAAGATTAAAAAACTGAATTTAAAGAGGCTAAAATATATGGCCAATAAATGATGAGTTTGAGCTCTTAAATCGTGTCTGTTGTAAACCCTACCTGAAGGGTAGATGAAGGGGGTGCGACCTTAATCTGTAGAAGTATGCCTTACTTGTAGAATCTCACTGGGGTCCTCCTAGCCCTGAACAACCGTGGTCTCTATCAGTGCGTATGTCATCTTTATAATACAGGACAAGTGTGGGAATATCCCTTTCATGTATGAGTAACACGATACTCAACAAGGACCGCAAAACAAAACGGTAATAAAAAAAAGAAATGTATGCACAATGTGTTGTCAGCTCATGCATGTATAATCTAATATATGGAAAGAAAGACTATCATTCATAAACAATGAACACCTTGTACTTATGAGACAGACTATCCCAATGAGTCACATAGGCCTACTAGCTCAACTAGGAACACTCAAAAATTAGGCATACATGCTCACCTAGACCCTCTCATTACTTATGCCAGATGGGACACCATGACCTACTCATCATTATTTCTTACTGGGTCCCCTAGACCCAGTCATCACTTTGGCCTTCTACGTCCCATAGTCCCTCTCTTCATATTCTTCTCATCACATCTAGCTATTGGATTCCATCTCATAGTGTGCTAGATTTTCTTTTTAATGTACTCCTCAGGACCTCAATCATATCTCATCTTATAGAACAAACACTTAGAGTAAATCAAAAAACTGCCTCATTATGACGGTCCCAAATTCACAATCTGCTCATCAAATATATGTGCAGTTGAGAAATTATGAGCCTCTTTGTGAAAAGGTCCATGTAGGGTTCATGCCTGGTCGAACATAGTCAGAAATACATGACCCGACCCTATTTGGCAGAGCCAAAACAACACAGTTCAAGGGGTACACCCATTGGGCAACGAGTCCAGTCCCCAAGGTTTCCCAGTGGACATGTGTAACGACCCAAAATTTTGAATAAATCTTGTTTCCTAATTTTATGTGTTATTTTATTTTATTTTTATACTCAACAAAAATGTTTCATTTGATTGCATGAGTATAATTAAAATGAGACCGTTGGGTTTTGACTGTTATATAACCATTGGTCAATATGACCGCTAGAAACTAAATGTTTTGATTATTGTCTCTAAATACAATAAATATTGGTTAATTAATATAGAAAGAAGATTAGATAGCCTCACCCGGTAGTCTTGGACCGATCGAAGCCCATCTAACCGAACTTGGGAATGAGGTAGCACCACTGGGCTTTGCTCTGGAACAAACCCAAGCTGAACTTAATCATGTGAAGCTAGAACGGGATCACCTTTGCGAGAAGTTCAAACTGATAGAAATTACTACTCGTGCGATGTTGGCCGAGTCTCCCTCGGATTATCTCACCTTAGCACACCTTACACTTAGGTCATATGCTGGTGTGATAAGGGGATATGTAAGGAGACTGTAACTGCCTTGTGTAATCCATTGTTTTAAATAAAAACTGGGATTTCTTCTTATGATGAAGTTTATGAATTTTAAAATGACCGGATAAATATAATATGCGTATTTTTGATGAATTTTAGAAAAAATATATTTTAAAAATGTTTGTGTAAACCTTAAATAATTAAAAATGTGTAATGATTTTTAAAAAATGGTCTTCTACAAATATGTTCAGTACGAAATTTAGAGTCTAATAAGATCAACATAAAATTTGATGAATAGTAAATTATGAATAGTGATTTAATGATTAGGATTAGTAATGTGTCCAAATGGATTAGTAATCTCACTTAAAGAAAGTATTAATATAATCTGGGCACCTTGATTTAGTAATGTGATTCAATAAAATGGTTAAACAACAGTTTCATAAATTATTATTCAAGTATTAGTTTTCTCGAGTGAATAGTGCTTTTAATTAAAAATTAAATTAAAAATATTTAATTTTTTTTTTATAAAATGGATTTCATTTTTGAACTCAGAGCACCGATATTATGTTGTCGTATTTTTTGGGGTTTTTTTTGAAAAAATGAATTTTCGGTGAATAGTGTATTTATATAAAAAATAAATTAAAAATATTTAGAAAATTATTTTTATAAAATGGAGTTCATTTTTGAAATCAGAGAATTGATATTTTCTTAAGGTGAAATTTTGGGATCTTTCTGAGAAAGGTGAATTTTCAGTGAATAGTAAAAATACAGTTTTAGGGTTTCGGTATGTTTAATGACATCATAACTGTGTCATGATGATATCATGAGATATTTTAAGGGATGGTCGACCAAAGGTGATGAATTATTTTATGGGGGTCCCCATGTGGCCTAACTTCATGGGAAATATCTTGGGAGAGCACATGGTTTTGAGAAAACCACTTTTGAGGTGTCCCTTGGCCATTAATGCCTTGTCCCCTCACTTTCCCTATAAATACCAAGCCATCCTTTCATCAATTTCGACTCCCCACCCTCCCCCAACGAATTTCTGGTCTCATTACCTCCCAAAGAGTCCTCCCAAGGTGCCCTCAAGCCCTCAAGGTCCCAACCTTTGAGTTTTAAGAGTTACATTATATGGTAAGGGATCTGATCTCTCTCTTTCTTTTCAAGAAATCTCTTTTATGTAATTTCTTTTATGATCCATGTTATTATGTTAAAGGGTGTCCTTTTATACTCCTATTAATTCCCTTTTCATGTTCATATAATTATAGATCCCCTCTTACTCTCATTATTTCGTTTAATGAGGTTTGAAGTGGCACCGTTAGGCTGCCGAAATTTTTGTAACAGATTCTTTCTCCCTTCTCATTCTTCAAGATCTATTTTCATGTAAAGTATTTCAAGTTCCTTTTTATTATGTTGGGGTATGATATCTAAATTTATCATACTGATCTTTTGTGATCATATGATGAGAGAACCCATTTTATCTCTTCAATTCAGTATTTTGATGTTTTAAGTGGCGTCGTTAGGCTGCCGAATTTTTAAGTGGTTCTTTCACCTTTCTCCTTTTTCAAAGTTCTAATTCCATATCAAGTCTTGAAAGTTCCTTTTTATTATGGTTTGGTATGATCTCTAAATCTATCATACTGATATTTTATGTTCATATGATGAGATACCCTATTTGATCTCTTCAATTCAGTATTTTGATGTTTTAAGTGGCATCGTTAGGCTGCCGGATTGATAAGGGATTTGTTTGCCTTTCTCGTTTTTCAAAGATCTACTTTTGTGTCAAGTATTTCAAGTCCCTTTTGTGTTATTTTGGGGTATGATCTCTATATATATCATACTGATCTTTTATGTTCATATGATGAGAGACCCTATTTGATCTCATCAATTCACTTTTGTTGATGTTTAAGTGACGTTGTTGGGCTGGCGAATTTTCATAAGAGAAATCTTTTTTTGTCTTCCTTTAAAGTTCTTCATTTCATATGGTATAACATTAAAATTTCATTACCATGTTCCTAAATACTTTATATTCTCTTCCCCTACTATTTTATGGATCATTTATGAATGTTTGACACATGTACCCTCTCTTTTCAATGTTTTCAAAAACCTCGTAACATAGCCTTTATGCTATAGAATTTCCGTTTCAAAATATCCCCCTCTTTTTCTAAAGTTCATTTTTTTAAGTGAATACTCAAAGCTCTTTCTTTTAAAAGGGTATTCACATATGTATCAAAATTTTCTATTTTAAATTATGAGATTTACATACATGAAACCCACTTTCCCTTTTCCGTGGGTTTAAAGTGAAACAAAGATCATGTCTTTAAAGTAGTTTTTAAAACGTTATGATTATGAAATTAAACCCATTTATTTAATGCTATATGGGATGTTTATGAAATGATTTATGATGATATATGTGGCTCACATGATAATAAATACATGTCAAGGGTGCACCCAGATAGCGCTCCAATGCATTGGGTAAAGACTTAATCTCTAGAGATGACTTTTTAGACTGATACCTTGGTGAATAACCATGGTAATTTTTAATGACACCATGGGGATGGACCTTAGTGAAAGGAAATGATTTTCAATATTAAATGTTGTAGCCACATCTTTAAGTTATAAAAAATGTTCTTTTTATTATGATACATCTCATGATTTATTTCTCATGCCTTATAGTTTTTCTCATGACCTTATTGAAGTATCTCAAGTTCACATGTAAAATATTTCTCTTTTTTCTCTTACTGGGCCTTCTGCTCACCCTTTCTTTTGATGTATGTCCCCAGGTTATGATATGCAGTAATGAACCTAGGGTGAACATGAGAATAAGCCTTTCAAGTGTTTAAGAAGAATGTTTTATGTTTTCATGTTTTAGGTTCCTGGTTTCCAAGACACAAAACCATAATGATCCTCGATTTTGTAAAATCTAATGAATGTTTATGTAATAATAAGGGTGGGATGATATAGTTGGTATCAAAGGATGGTTTAGATATTTGTGGAAATTAAGATATAAAAACTCTATGAAGAACCCTATAGAAAAGTTTAAATATAGGAAATCTTCCTGGTATTTTGGTGAGTATTGAGTAAGGGGTTTCCAAGAAAATACATCCCTGTCTAGATACGAGCAGGTAGAGGTGGCTCTGGCATAGATGTACATAGGGGTAAAACCCAAAAATATCTCTTTCAGCTAAACTCAAACAGGAACTGGTACACGACAACGGGCCTTTCTGCACTCTTGGTTGCGACACTCCCGGGGGATATTCTTTGGTAAATTCATAAGCTTATTATGAACCATTGTTAAAGGAACAAAGATAAAATAAAATAAAGATTCACATAAGAATATATGATCATGGATAACCTATATGGGAACCTAGGGGATCATAAGTTAGGGTATACTTTTCTTCTACAAGTTATCCTTATATGCTTTAAGTTTCTTTTCATGATTATTGGCTAAGTATTTAAGCCCCTAATTCTTGTTTTGTTTTCTTAGTTAATTACGGGAAATGGAAGAACATGTCCCAAGAACCAATGTGATAGGAAATGATACGATTTCCGTATTAATATGACAAAGATGATTAGGGGATTAAAAGATGATTATTATTTTGGAAGACGTTCACTATTTTGGGGACCATATATGATTGAGGTAAATATATTACTATGGTATTTTCATTGAAGAGTAAGGTTGACTTATATTTTGAAGAATCGATGAATTTTAGGTGAAATTATGGTAATATAGGTTACATATGGAAATGATTAACCTATCTTGGGGAAAATATGTTTAGGTTAGCTACTTTTTTTTATAAGATGTTAGGTTTGGTTTATGTTGTTTGGAGATGAACAATGAAGTTTATTTTGGAAGACTATGTTATCAAATCATTCTTGTATTTAGGTTTCAATATTAGTTTGGTTTATTTTGAGGAATTTTAAGGAACATTATTTATGGAATGGTCTATGATGAACTTTGGGTAGTACCATAGAGCTTTGAATATTTAAAAGTAGTTTCCATTCCTATGGGATTATTTCTTTTTGAAGAGTTGTTTTACCTTACCCTTTTTATTTTTGGGATAATGTTTAAAGATAGAAGAAATAGATTGTTAATCTTTTGTGGATTATGTGATTATCTAGAAGATGATTCTTGTTTTTTGATGAGACCAAGTAGTTTTGAATTCTCATAGTTTGGAGAAAAAATTAGTTTTGGGTAGAAACTTATTAAAGGATGAAACTCTACATGAAAATAGGTATATTTTCTTATGTTTTTGTTTTATGTTTTAAATTAATTCCTCAAAATTATGAAAAGGAACGTAAAACAAAAACGTTGTTGGTTTATGTTTCCTACTAGGTAATCAAAGACCATTTACACAAATCATAAGTTTGGGATTTTCTTATTGTTAACGTTCTCCTAATCATGTTTTCTATCACTCCCCCTCAGAACATGACCCTTTGTTTTCTCCTCCATGTCCATATTTTCCTATATGGAATCCTAGTGTGGGTTAACTTGGGTGACCTTTGTACTTCACTTTATTTCTTTTAAAGTAATAGTTTTACTGACTTCTTTTCCAATTTGGGACTTTCAATGAAATTTCAAAACCCAATTTTAAAAATTGCGAGGACACAATTTCTTATGGGGGGAAGATTGTAACAATCCGAAATTTTTAATAAATCTTGTTTCCTAATTTTATGTGTTATTTTATTTTATTTTTATACTCAAAAAAAATGTTTCATTTGATTACATGAGTATAATTAAAATGAGACCATTGGGTTTTGAGTGTTATATGACCATTGGTCAATATGACCGCTGGAAACTAAACATTTTGATTATTGTCTCCAAATACAAGTAATCTTGGTTAATTAAAATAGAAAGAAGATTCGATGGCCTCACTCAGTAGTCTTGGACGGATCCCAGCCCATCTAACAGAACTTGGGAAGGAGGTAACACCCCTGGGCTTTGCTCTGGACCAAACCCAAGCTTAACTTAATCGTGTGAAGCTAGAACGGGATCGCCTTCAGGAGAAGTTCAAATTGATAGAAATGACTACTCGTGCGATGTTGGCCAAGTCTCCCTCAGATTCTCTCACCTTAGCACACCTTACACTTAGGTCCTATGCTGGTGTGATAAGGGGATATGTAAGGAGACCGTAACTTCCTTGTGTAATCCTTTGTTTTAAATAAAAATTAGGATTTCTTCTTATGATGAAGTTTATGAATTTTCAAATGACCGGATAAATATAGTATGCATATTTTTGATGAATTTTAGAAAAAGTATATTTTAAAAATGTTTTTTTTAATCTTAAATAATTAAAAATGTGTAATGATTTTCAAAAAATGGTCTTCTACAATTATGTTCAGTACGAAATTTAGAGTCTAATAAGATCGACATAATTTTTTATGAATAGTAAATTATGAATAGTGATTTTATGATTAGGATTAGTAATGTGTCCAAATGGATTAGTAATCTCACTTAAAGAAAGTATTAATATAATCTAGGCACCTTGATTTAGTAATGTGATTCCATAAAATGGTTAAATAACGCTTTCATAAATTATTATTCAAGTATTAGTTTATTCAAGTGAATAGTGTTTTTAAATTAAAAATTAAATTAAAAATATTTGAGAAATTATTTTTATAAAATGGATTTCATTTTTGAACTCAGAGCACCGATATTATGTTATGGTAATTTTTGGGGTTTTTTCTGAAAAAATGAATTTTCGGTGAATACTGTATTTATTTAAATTATAAATAAAAATTGTTTAGAAAATTATTTTTATAAAATGGAGTTCATTTTTGAAATCAGAGTATTGATATTTGCTTAAGGTGAAATTTTGGGATCTTTCTGAGAAAGTTGAATTATTAGTGAATAGTAAAAATACAGTTTTATGGTTTCAGTATGTTTAATGACATCATAACTTTGTCATGATGATATCATGAGATATTCTAAGGTTTGGTAAACCAAAGGTGATGAATTACTGTATAGGGGCCCAATTTGGCCTTACCTCATGGGAAATATCTTGGGAGAGCACATGGTTTTGAGAAAACCACTTTTGAGGTGTCCCTTGGCCATTAATGCCTTGTCCCCTCACTTTCCCTATAAATACCAAGCCATACTCTCATCCATTTTGATTCCCCACCCTCCCCCAATGAATTTCTGGTCTCATTACCTCCCAAGGAGTCCTCCCAAGGTGCCCTGAAGCCCTCAAGGTCCCAACGTTTGAGTTTTAAGAGTTACGTTTTAAGGTAAGGGATCTGATCTCTCTCTTTCTTTTCAAGAAATCTCTTTCATGTAATTTCTTTTATGCTCCATGTTATTATGTTAAAGGGTTTTCTTTTATACTCCTCTTACTTCCCTTTTCATGTTCATATAATGAGAGATACCCTCTTACCCTCATTATTTCGTTTTATGAGGTTCGAAGTGGCGCCGTTAGGCTGTCGAAATTTTTGTAACGGATTCTTTCTCCCTTCTCATTCTTCAAGATCTATTTTCTTGTAAAGTATTTCAAGTTCCTTTTTATGATTTTGGGGTATGATCTCTAAATTTATCATACTTATCTTTTATGATAATATGATGATATACCCCATTTGATCTCTTCAATTAAATATTTTGAAGTTTTAAGTGGCGCCTTTAGGCTGTAGAACTTTTAAGTGGTTCTTTCACCTTTCTCCTTTTTCAAAGTTCTAATTCCATGTCAAGCCTTGCATGTTCCTTTTTATTATGTTGGGGAATGATCTCTAAATCTATCATACTGATATTTTATTTTCATATGATGAGAGACCCTTTTTGATCCCTTCAATTCAGTATTTTGAAGTTTTAAGTGGCGTCGTTAGGCTGCCAAATTTATAAGGGATTCGTTCGCCTTTCTCATTTTTCAAAGATCTACTTTCGTGTCAAGTATTTCAAGTCCCTTTTTTATTATGTTGGGGTATGATATCTATATATATCATACTTATCTTTTATTTTCATATTATTAGAGACCCTATTTGATCTCATCAATTCATTTTTGTTGAAGTTTAAGTGACGTCGTTGGGCTGCCGAATTTTAATAATAGAAATCTTTTTTTGTCTTCCTTTCAAGTTCTTCATTTCATATGGTATATCATTCATATTTCATTACCATGTTCTAAAATAATTTATATTCTGTTCCCCTACTGTTTTATGGATCATTTATGAATGTTTGACCCATGTACCCTCTCTTTTCAATGTTTTCTAAAACCTCGTAACACAGCATTTATACTATAGAATTTCCGTTTCAAAATATCTCCCTCTTTTTCTAAAGATCATTTATTTTATTAAGTGAATACTCAAAGAAAATTCTTCTAAAATGGTATTCACATATGTATCAAAATGTTCTATTTTAAATTCTGAGTTTTACATACATGAAACCCGCTTTCCCTTTTCTGTGGGTTTAAAGTGACATAAAGATCATGTCTTTAAAGCAGTTTTTAAAACGTTATGATTATGAAATGAAATCCATTTATTTTATGCTATATGGGTTGTTTATGAAATGATTGATGATGATATATGTGGCTCACATGATAATAAAGACATGTCAAGGGTGCGCCCAGATAGCGCTCCAATGCATTGGGTAAAGACTTAATCTCTAGAGATGACTTTTTAGACTGATACCTTGGTGAATAACCTTAGTAATTTTTAATAACACCTTGGGGATGGACCTTTGTGAAAGGAAATGATTGTAAATATTAAATGTTGTAGCCACATATTCAAGTTATGAAAAATGTTATTTTTATTATGATATATCTCATGATTTCTTTCTCATGCCTTAAAGTTCTTCTCATGACCTTATTGAAGTATCTCAAGTTCACATGTAAAATGTTTCTCTTGTTTCCCATACTGGGCCTTATGCTCAAACTTTCTTTTGATGTATGTCCCCAGGTTATGAGATGCAGTAATGAACCTAGGATGAGCATGAGGAGAATCCTTTCAAGTGTTTAATAAGAATGTTTTATGATTTCATGTTTTAAGTTCCTGGTTTCCAAGACACTAAACCTTAAAGATCCTCGATTTTGTACAATGTAATGAAAGTTTATGTGATAATAAGGGCGGGATTCTATAGTGTGTCCCCCTTCTTCTCGGCCTGTTCTTGCGGTCCAATTTTGGTCATCCAGGATGCAGCGAGTGCCACATCCATACGAACCATGTGGTACAACACATAACTACCACACTACATTGTTGCAGGGTCCATCCATGATCCAAATGGATGGTGGACCTCTACCACATGATGTAGCTTCAAGCCTCGTATGTCCATATTCGGTTACCCTGGTTCATCGCTAGTGGCCCTCCGGGGCACAACCTTCCACTGCAGCCACATCCCTCTGCCACCTCAGGCTCCCATGACAGTGGTCATTCACCTTCCACCACCATCTCCAACGGCCTATTACCATGGGCTGAACTACTATTGTGGTCTTTCCTGGACAACTGATTCCATTGCATCCAGAATAACTGAAATGAGAAAGGTGGAGGAGAGGAACACACAAAGAACACATATTGAATAGACCATGAAATTTGTTGGTGTTGAAAAGATTCATCCTTTTTAGAAGATTTTATGAAGAATAGAATCAATTCATGGATCTAATTTCTATTAAATCCCCCATAGAAAACCCTTCCAGAATACATGATCGATCTGTGGGTCAACCAGTTCGTGGGTTGATCCGCTTTCGTCACTCAAACCAATGAACTGGGAACAAATTAATTCAGTTTGAATTAAACCCCCTACCAAGAGATCAGATCGCGCATATAAAGAACGAGTTCATCATCTGGGGCGATCCATACAAAAAAGATACTTGATTTTTCCTCATGGAAAAGTTATTTCGAAGAGTAGGGGAGTACATTATGTAGTCGGTGATTTTTCATTCATCATACTCCATTTCAAATCCTCAAAACAATAATGTGGATTGCAGAATTGTGTAAATAAACCTGTATGTTTATTAAACTCTTAAATAGAGGAAACGTGTTTCAGAGATTCAATTACATGGAGTTGTTTTGTCGTTACACTATTTCATTTATGAAATAAAACATGGTTTTTGTTAATATTTAGTTTTAGTGACATAATGTAGTTTCATTTATGAAATGAATCAGTCTTCTCGATGATCTATCTCAAAAAAAATGTATGAACAAAAGAAACTTTCTTATGTTCTTTAATTTTTCATTAAAATGATAAAAAATTAACTATTACCCTCAACTTATGCCGACTGAGATTAGGACCTTTTATAGTCAAAGTCATTGTTTTGGACACAATTGTTCCCTCTTATTTTTAATCAAGGTATTCATTTAGAAGTTTCAAAAACCATTCAAGCATCATATTTTAATTAAAAAAAGATCAACCACTTATTCTTAGCTCACAAGGCCTCAGAATCGCGTTCTGTCATAGTGCCTGGTCTCAAAATATTCCTATATAATTTGAAAATTTTACATTAACATTTAAAGGCATTAAGTAAACCACCAATATTGGTTATAAATCCTTATTCAGTTCATAAAATCTGATCACTATGAAGATATATTGGTAAGAAACAACCAAAGATGTAAAGGGTTGACTCATATTCCTGAATGAACTAGGATGACACTATCTATTTTGACAAAATATTGATAATCTCTGATCAGGTTATCATCTGTATAAATACATATGTAATGTGTACATTGTGACATTTACAACCATCTATATGGATACTTCTACTAAATGTTTCCTATGGTGTAACTCAAAAATATATAAGTTGTAGAATGAGTCTCACAAGTGTCAAGGGATTCCATACCCAGTATTATAAAATAATGGATTTCATGTCCATTATCATATAATTAGGGTAACCCATCCTAATACATACAGTGGGGTCATTCTTCCCTTGTATCATACTCCATAAGGGTCATAATTCCCATTATCTTATATATATGGTCTCCCTTCCCAAATAATAACAATATGGATTACATACCTGAATCCTAACTATATGAATCCCATTTTAAAATCATATTAGTAGCATCTCCATTTACTTGTATCATAATCCAATAGAGTGTATTTTAAAATTCTTTGTAATTCATATGGGTCTCCATTCCCTTATATTATAAACCATAAGGGTCTATATGCCCATTTATTATAATTCATAAGTGTATCAACTCCAATATATCACTGTCTATAAGGGTGTTTATTCCCATTTATTATAATACAAAATCATTTCTATGACCATATATCATAATCCATAAGGAACACCATGCCCATTCATTATAATTCATAAGGGTCTATATTCCCATATATCATAATACATAAGGGTCTCCATTCCGATTCATTATAAATTATAATGGTCTCAAAGGACATAATTAAAAATAGTAGAAGTTACCATGCCCATATATAAATAATCATTTAGGAAATTGTTCCCATTATCATAACAGCAACAAATAGTACTAGTATTTTAGTTATACCTAACACTTAATTAATAATTCAAAAACATTATTTATTAATATTGGTGAATCAATTGTTCTATTTAACAGTGCGATGTGGGAATACAACTCTATAGTCAAGTAATCTTGTATATTTTGATTATTTTGGTATCATTTATACACCACAAAAATTATCCATTTTTAGTGATGATATCATATTTTAGAAGTACGAACAATCACACATATATGTGTTCTGGTTAAGGGGATATTAAGGACAAAAACCATATAGAGGACACACCAAAATGGATGGTTCATGTTGAGGTAGAAGGCATCCAATTCAATGTGGGATCTATAATATTAATTTGGTTCTATTAATTTTGTATCTTATTAAATTAGTATTCATTATAGAGGTAATAGTCGGTAAAACTAGTATTCGGCATAGAACACATAATATAAGGCATCTCATATTTGAGGAATAAATACAAGACCAAATACCTTATGCCTAAAGATGACCAGACATCTATTATCATCATTTGGTCATTTCTAGATCAGAAGAAAATGGAACAACATAAGAAAATCTAGAAAATAGGGAATAAGATCTTATATTGAAATATCATCATTGGAATGAGGAAAAATGAAGAATGGTTTCTATAGAGTAGAAAAATTATTGATATATGTTAAATGTGGCCAGTGTTGTTCAAATCAGAGTCTAGATAGATGAATAGATTCAAATACCATCTTTAGGCTTCATGGATAGCTCATGTTTAAGAGATTATGGAGGTGATGATCATATATTGAAAATTTGAGGTCTTTCATCATTTATAAATAACTAATCAATGGGGATTTTACAAAATGTAATCTTTCCATGAAATGTAATGTTTTAATTATCTCCCTCAAAGGAAAAACTATTACATGAAATTAAAGGATTTGGTAACACCAATATATGTCACGTATTGAATAAATGTCATGTACTCTAAATAATTTCCTCGTATTTATCCATTACCAACAAATATACACCCTCCATCCTTTCTTATTTCAAAAGAACCCAATCGACAGAACTGATATACTTCCAAATTCAATACAAAATGATATTTGTAATAAGGATTTAACAAAAAGGAAAAAAGAATTTGTAAATAATAGGATATCTTGGATTTTAAATAATTCCACATTAAAGTTACTCCCCCTATAGTTTCCCTTTTAATGGTGGCTAAATGTTATTTGGGAACAATTGTTTCTACTAAGCCCACGGATCAACTTTCTACTCCCAAGTATCATCATTTCATCAACCATTATTCTTAAAACCCATAGTATAGTGATACAAAAGTCATAAATATCCTTTATAATTCAATCAATGATATATATAGGATACTCCTAAAAATAATAACATTCATTCATATCAATAACCTCATGATAAAATGTATAGGATTACTCAGCATGATAATAAAAAAATTATGAAACATGGAAGACTTCGTTCATGGAAATGTAACTTTTAGGTAAACAAAGTGATTGGATATCATAAAAAATAAATAATATATATATAATGTACTGAAAATGATGAATTAACATCTATATGACCTGTATTAGTCTATGCCCATGTCTGGGTATACACACATGAATACACAATTGACGACCTTAAACTCAAAAGTTCATTGACAGCGATCGTAATAGTATTTCAGTCTATACTATGTGGTATACATATATATGTTATGATCCATTTCACATAGATAGAAGTATCCTATCGAAGATGAGGACCAACTAGTACTGTTTATCCATCCTCTATCAAGTACATGGGTGAATGACATGTACAACCATATAAGGCATCATACAAATTCATCTGGCTCATCACCTGATAGCTATTATTTTTAGGGAACACAACAAGAGGGATATAGATCACCCAAGAACATAAAAAATCAACATTTAATGATTGGATCATTTTCAAATACCCCTCTTCTATCTGTTCTGACATTCCATCATTCTGAGGGTGAAATGTTGTTCTCAAAAGCCTTTTTATACCCAAATCGCTCTATAATCCCTTCCAAAACCTCAATGTGAAACAAAAAACCCTATATAAAATGATTGCCTAAGAAAGCATATGTATTCATAAATTCACATAAACATATAGTCTTACCAACCTATGAATTGATAAATTCTCCCATAAATGAAGGTAGGGTGATACCTTTTTGATTTGATCCAAAACTACCCAAACCATGTTGATACCTCATGGAGATCTCAGTAATCCAACTCTGAAATCCATCATTAAATTCTCACATTTCCATTCCGAGATTAGTAATGATTGTAAAATATTACAGGTCACTGCAGATATACCATCACCTACAGATAGGTGAAACACCATGTGATAAAACCGGCAATATAACATTTCATCCCTATACACCAATATTGGCAACACATATCATGATACATCTAGGAGATACCTGGTTGAACTACCCACTAAAAAGAACATGGACCTGAAAACAAATATTCTGTTATATCTATAGGAAACCAAATTCATGTATATATATGTAGTATTATGTCCATACCATGTACTTATGAAGGGTTGGGTCATAACATGAAATACACTCCTCTAGGACCAAGTGTAAAGGATATGAAAACTACACCATCATCACTCTCTATATATGTGAATAGGTCCCTAATATAGTTACAAGTACATACTACACATGATATTCTTTAATAACTATATTCATCTTAGAAAAGAATTATCTATGTTTTCACTTGTTAATGGCCTCCTAAACTACATATGTTTGATCCTCCTACTTAGAGAAAAGGCAACAATAATAAACATTACTGTTGTATAGGAAAACATTATGTTGAAGAATTTACGGTATTTAACTCACCATATTTTCCCTACATTTCTGTAAAATAATTCATGAAAACATACTGGTTGATTTTTTGGTCTTTTAATAGAAAAAAACGTTGTACCAGTATGTAATGCCTATTACAATTAAATGCATGAAAATAGCTTCCAACTCAAGATCATGTGTTAGATAATTCCACTTACATAGTCTAAAATATCGTGGACCTTACACAATGAATCAATTTTCATACATCACAAATATTCCAATATTGATACAATATGTATCACAATAAATGGTATTGATTATTTTCAGATTCAGAAGATCAGGAACAACACTAACGTAGCCCTTCCTTTTAGCTCATGAAAGGAAATCTCATAAGTTTCTGACTATATGAACATAACAACCTCCCTAGTCATGATCATATGAAGATATATTATGTTAGATTATACATTTATGATATGCATATAAAATCTGTGATTACCTATGAAACACTTTACAAAAATAAAATTCTTGTGATGCTCCTATGAAATTACATCAGTCAACCTATCTAGGTCAACTGATACTATAACATATAAGATAATATGAACTAGGAAATGAACATTAAAAACATTAAATTAGAATTTACTGATCATAGTTTATAGGTGGCGATCATTTAGTCTATTCGGAACGATGTCACAATGTGTGGCTTGCTTGATTTTAGTAAGCAAATACACACAGATGCAATTTATGAATACAACAGAAAATTAATCCAAAAAATAGGGTAAAAACTAGATTCATCAAATCCAATAAAAAAGGATTTAATTTTCATTAGTCCAAACATTATAATTAGATACTCATATAAATTTTAACAACTGTTTTATTTAAAAATGTGGTATGTCTGAAAGTCTAACAAACACCTACTGATAAATTGATATGTAATCGACCGTTGAGAAAAACCATGATCCTCTAATTTGGTTGAATATATAATATCTATGAGTAAATGGATACCATTTTATCAATAGTTATCTCATTTATCTTCTTGTAATCCATATAAATCCTTAGGGTTATTCCCGCCAACTTTGAGAAAAAGGCCAGTGAACCCCAAGGTGATGTACTGGGTTTTATAAA
Organism: Viscum album; assembly: GCA_963277665.1. Taxonomy (NCBI): domain Eukaryota; kingdom Viridiplantae; phylum Streptophyta; class Magnoliopsida; order Santalales; family Viscaceae; genus Viscum; species Viscum album. The sequence continues at coordinate 1,496,202,568 of OY728128.1, read as the reverse complement.
ACTTTCGGCCTCTATGTCTTCTACCTGCCTCTAGAGCTCCTAAATCTCAATAGTATCCATCCTTTAAAGAGTAATGGACACCAATTCAGATCCAATAAAAATATTAATACAAAATTTTTACTCTATATTAGAACAAATTCTACAAAATTATTTTGGGAAAACACCCATAAAAAGGTATACTATAAGAGGGAAGCATGACTGGAATATTCCCTAATCATCCAAGTGATTTCTAGAAATATGGGAAGTCAAACCACCAAGACCATTATTATCGAGTATATACATATCTTCTTGGACATCCCACACTCTATTGCAAATATATGCACTAGCCACTAGTTATGTGAACAACACCCTTGGGCATAAAAATCCATTTATGGATGATAAGGGACCAATCAGTCTGTTGAGAGAATGAAATAAAATCCCTTCTTCTCAATGATGAAGAGGATATATAAGAGAAAATTTCATATTTTATCATAGGGCCATTCATTTTAGTAGAGTATACACTCATAACTAATACCCAATGTAGTATCAAGAGTCATCGATCCTAAAAATTACATAACATAAATCCTGTGGATTTCCACAATCCCCTAGGTAATATTGAATGTGATCTAGAATGATATAATACATAAAAATAAATTGAAGAAGATACTAGAATAGTACCCATTACAATATATGGAATGACATCGTTCTCCTCGGATATTGGCTGCACTGAATAAATCTAGCCTCATCCATGACCCTATGCTATAACCTAACTACCATGAGTGGGATCTCAGTATTAGATCAGTATATCTGATGTCTGTATAAAATGTACACAAAATCCTCATCTACATATATGGAAAGTAGTATTCTATCTACCTATATAGTGAGGTTCTACTGATCCAAATCTTTAAGGTGAAGTTATTACGGATCCTCTCCCACTAGGCCTGAATATGGAGGTCCTAAAAAACAATGACGATTCCCCAACCATCAATATCCTCAACACTAAATATAGTCTTTGGTATACTATGGATTCTTTTTCTAGGAATTCTCATACTAGGGAAAAACCACGTATATTTAGGTTGATGTCACCTTGCTACCACTTCATAAATGAGAGGTCTTAATGCATCTCCTCCCACCAGTAGTCAAACCAATAATTTCACTCGGTTCTAAACATATGTGGATCGCAACATATGTCTTCATCAATTAACACTCACTGATGAGAGTCTACTTCATTATATCATACATGTTAGTCAATAAAAAATATACACCTAAGAACAAATAAGATGAATAAAGACTTCCTCAAATCATAACGCTTTCACTACCTCATTGAAAATATATATATGAACAAAAACATAATGCTCTGTAAAATTAGAAGAGTAGTCCTTAACTATAATAGAACCCTAGAAAAGATTCAGAAACTACCTATAATGATTATTCATATGGGTCTCATGGTTGAAATGGTAATTGAACCTAGAAAATAAATCCCTCCAAATCACATCATGATGAAAACCTTCTTGGTTCAGAATATCCCACCATCATTTGTTGGATCCATAATGGAAATACACATCAATCTTAAATATCTTCTTAGGAGGTGTCTCAAGGTTCTTCAATATTGATACGACTATATCCAGAACACTTTAACATGGAGGATACAATCCCACGAAAATGCAAGTGGGTTATTCGGTTGAAACACACGTGTTAACTCTCCCATAGAAGGGCAAGGTCACTGAGCTCCTTGTATAGTAACTATGAGCATCAAAAACAGCATATGAAACTAAAAATTTGTTCCCACATCATGGATAATAATAGTTTAAATATGTATTAGAATAATATTTTTCAATGATTCAATAGTTCCCACCTCATTTAGAGAACGTTCATCACCACCCTCCTAGTACCAGACTACATAATGCTATGGTTGAATAAATCTAAAAATACAAAATTCATGTGTCATGTATGAATTAGGAGAAAAAAATTCATATAAATATGAATAGAATAGTTAAAACACTACATATATTATATTCAATTCCTTATCCATGCTCTGAGATACATTTTTGGTTGATATGATCAATTATATAGAACTCAATTGTCACTTCCTCCTGCCGACTACTAATGTTGGTTCTGGGTCATGCTTCTGTTTCATTGTATATTTACTGGTTTACCAAATGTCAAATGAACATTATAGAGATAAAAAACTATTAAAATTAAATTTTAACCCCTATTTATAGTGACCATTTAAATTTAGAGTTTATTTCATTTATTTTTATTTTCATTTATATAGTGATTTATTTAAAATTTTGTACTATATTGATCACCACAACTAGTCATTATGGGAATGTAAACCTAATAAATTTAATTGTGGTTTCCAATCAATAGAAACCACTTACTCATAATTTCCTTGAATGTAATTTGAAGTTAATTCATGGGAATGGATTAAAATCACCAAAACATTCGTCAAGTAATGAATAAAAAAATTGGTCATTGAATGACATAATGCAGGACATATGAATCATGTAAGGTTCCTAAATGATGCATGAGAATGATTCATTTCCTTATTGGGGTAAGGATAAAATATAATTATAATTCATAATATTAGGCAAAAGACTTCATTTGTTTCCCCCAATTGTGTAATAAAATCTATATTAACATGAATATACCGAAACATAATATTCAATCCCATGTAATGTGGGATTTCTGTGTACTTGGTTTGGAAACTCTATAGTACATCTCATTAACATATTCTGACTCATTATACACTCCTTTATACAATACCAAAAGTCTAATGAATGAAAATTAATATCTAATACCACATTGTGACATTGTAACAAAGATCCCATTGAATAGTTCCACGATATAGTGGGCCACATGGCCTCATTAAAACATCCCCATATAATAGAAAATTCTGACTAGCAGTGTCATTTAAAAGTGGTAGTGTGTGGAGATATACCCATATTATTAGAGTTGTAAAATAAAAAAATTATATATAGGTATTGTACTTATAATAAATAACTACAAAATGTTGATAATGAATCCAAATGGAATAAATAACCAACAAAAAAGCATATCCTAAAGGACATACAAAATGATGCTATATATTGAATGTAACAAAAGAAAAAAATAAAACATAAAATATGGTATGAAATAAAATACTTGTACCAAATGAAGAAAAATGTGAACATGTTTATCTCCATTATCATTATGATCCCCAACTCAGTCATGTGATTTCCAACTCCCATGATATATCAAAATCAATTACTAGAAAATCAGAACTAACCCTTGTATCAACATACATCCATATAATCTTCAAGGTACCATCAATGACCTGGATTTTGTGTGAGATACAATAATTAATAAACCACCAACATTTTCTTAAAATATTGTGTCTTTTTATTAAAAATGATTAGTTTTATAATATTATAGTGAGAAGTAAAAAATGTTTTAAAGGGTTGGATTTGGTTTCTAAAGGACACTAGGCTATCAATACCAACTACGGCATAAGACGAATAATCATTGATCAAGTAACCTGTTTATTTATGTATATGGAATGTAAATATATTAATATATGTAGACATATATATGGATTCTACTAATAGCCTTGAATGGAGGTGTAATTTTGGAAACCATGAGATGTAGCTTTAGTCTGACAATTGTTATCTGACGCCATACCTGGAATCACAGAAAAATGGATGCTCTATCCAATATTTCAATATTAGTATTTTCATGCCTTGATCATACAAATTTTTTCACCATGAAACTATATCATACATGATAAAAAAACTTTTTCCTAGAATCATATATATAGGGTCACAATGCCTATGGTCATATATATAGGGTCACTATTCCGAAATCATAAAAATAGGGCTTCCAGGCATGATTCATTAATATAGGGACTTCATGACCAAATCATATTTGTGGGGTCTCCATTCCCATTTATCATAAACAATATGGTTCTCCATCCCCAACGATTATAGTTCATAATGGTCATCATGACCGTAAATTATAATCTATAATAATTTTTAAACAAATTCATTATAATTCATATTGGTCAACATGCCTACATATCATAATCCATATTGTAACACCCCAAGCTTCCATGTTACACTTCTCTTTGAATAATACAGTAGCACGTGTTGTACACAACATCGAGTTCTAACACACCACAGCCAATCAAAGTAGCCATTATGAATAGTAATACCCAATTTTTGAAATTTTATAAATTTTATCTTTCAAAATGGTCTTTATTATTAGATTCGGAATAACAAAATTATCTTAGGGTGAATATTTGGTATTTTTCTGAAAACATTCATTTTTTTATGGATAGTGAAAAACACTTAGTTATAGTTTAAAACCAATTTTATTAAATAAATATTTATTTTATTTAAATTTATTTTCTGTCAAAATAGATACGCAATACCTATTTAATTTCTATGGAATTAAATGGAGTTAGTATATAATAATATAAGATATATAAATATTTTATTGAACTTTTCACCGTCTTTTACCCACCTCAAAGGAGAATATGAAAATTCACATAAAACATAATTTTACTAATTTTGTTAGTGGAATTTCAAAAATTTGAGAGACACGGTTGAAATCAGTAAAAAATGTGGTTCAATAAGATGAAAATAATTTTTGGTGAATATTAACTTGTTTACATAAATTTACAACATTTAATGGTAAATAGGGTACTTAAGGGTAAAAATGATATTTTTATTACTATAACACATGTCCTAATTCTATTGGATAAGTATAAATAAAAAAAACAAATTTAGGAATAAAATATGAACTTCTTTTGTCCACTAGTATTAGATTAGGACACTTATTAATATTTTATTTAAAGAAGAGTTAAAAGAGTTAAAATCAATGTTTAAAAACTAAATCATTTTAAATATAGAGTTAATCATAAAATAAATTCATCTATAAATATTCATTAGAAAGATAAAAATATTTCCTAAATAATGGTATATTAGTTATATTTTTAATAAAATATATAATTTAATTTATAAATGACACAATTATGATGCAGTAATAACCTAATTTATGAAATATTAAAATAATTGGTATTATAAAAATCCAAATAAAAGTAAGTTGAAACTTCTTATGAATTAAAATAATTTTATATGTTAATATATAATTTTATGTTTAGTTAGATGAATTTTTTTTAATTAGTAATGCTGTTATGAATTTAGAAAAAACAAAATACCAAACAGTGTCAAAATTGACAGAAAAGATTTTTTTTAAAAAAATATTATATTATTAAATGATATTCTATTCCTAAAAATATATGGTTCGGCCAAAAGACTTATATAATGATAGGTGTATCATTAATTAACCACTTGGGGTTCTTTTGTAAGTATATAGTATGTTTATTGACCGTATAATATTAAAATACCAAGAGACATGGTAAATGTCAAACTATTTAAATAAGAGTTAAATCTAGACGATAAAGTTAATATTTTGACCCAAATGTGTCTAAAACCTATTGGTTGAGTGGTTTTCAACCCATTGCCACAAAAGACATTAAATAATTTATTTTTTGGGACATTATAAACAGAAAATGATTTTATTATAAAATAATATTTCTAGCTTTTCTTAAGGTGACTCTCACCCTTCTCATTAAAGGGCACTCCACGTTCTCTATAATTCACACCTTCAATGCCATTTGGATCGGCCAAAAACATCACAAATACCCTATAAACTATTCTCCCTTCATCTTAAAGGCCTTACATTATTCAGAAAGCCAACCTATGGATCCCTTTTGATCAAATCAAATGAACTTGATGAAGAGGTATATATTTCATCACCTCTTTCAAGTTCCTTTCTTCTTCCACTTCCTTTTTCACTGTTGTTTCCATTATAAAATAATAACTCCAGTATCCTATATATACTGTGACGTTATTATAAATACGGTACAACCAAATTCATTATTCTATCCATCCTTTGAATGACATGTCCCTATACGTGCGTAGGTACGGCTTACCTTCTCCACGTTGTGGTGTAATTGTTATTCAATATATAAATATTTTTATGGGTATAACAATGAAGTGTTATTGATGTAAATAATAAATATAACATGATAATTATTCTTTATATGTGATATACCATATAATTATGTATTATTTGAATATCAAATGAATGATATTGTCCCTCATGCATACCTACGGATTACAGTCTCTTCGAATGCCATGAGACTCATTCCCCATCATATCCATTCAAGACAAATTTTCATTAGATGATTAAAAATAATTTTTAAAGACTTGATATCATTCAAGATATGAATATGATTCATCCCATCCATAACAAATATGACTCAAATAACAAATAATATAGAGGAAAATGAATCTGTTAACACCAAAAATGATGACAATACTAAGATATTATTAACAAAGGAATGTTAAAATATCATATAATAAATCATATTAATGTATATGATTCTTGTATAATTTAATAAAAATTATTTCACCATTATACATGAGGTTAACCTATCCTTGAAATAGTTAAATTAAAAGGTAAGGGTTAATTCTATAATCTCTTCATTATTCGATGTTGTTTATACATAATTATCTACCGGGACCTCTTTATCATCTAAATCCATGTTTCATAAAAATTCATTTACAAACATTATTACTATTATATAGGCTATGGGTTAGAGTAATTTATTACCTTTTTTGACTTTTATAAGATATTTATAAAGGAATATTTCCACAGTTTTCCAAACAAGGTATTTTTTTCCTTTTCTACAAATTTAAGGTAAGAATGTATTTTTTAACTTATACGACGAAAGAAACTATTTTTTGCCATTATAACATCATCAATGCGTCCCATAAAATCTTATAAGAATATTTCAAAAATAAATGTTTTCTTTTATAATTATATGATTTTTAAATGATTGCAAAATAGAAGGAGGTCTTTCTCTAAAAAAGGTTTTTATTTCATCTATGTCAACATCCTTTGATGGATTTTACGTTTATTTGAAGTTGGTTTATTATGATACAAAGCATCCATACTGTATTGATGTTTTTGTGATATGTATGACTGTGGATGTGTTATTTTTATACCATTCATGTTTTATAGATAAATTATTGACATTTTGTATTCTAGTTTTAATATGAATGTCTATTTTTTGTTTAAAAAATTTCATATGAGGAATTAATTGGACATAGTATGTGACGAGTGGAGCCCGCTATAGCTCCTCAATGCATCAAAATATCTCATGAGACAAAATAGTGTCTTGTCACAAGGCCTTGAAAAAATCTTATTTTTTGTCTTGGAAAAAGGCCTTGAGTATGTGGTTAAGAAGTTTGGAATTATGAATTCCATCATTATGAAAGTGGATATTGATATTGCATGTGATTATTAGACTAGTAGAATATCCATGTGAGTAAGTAAATGGAATTATTTGATTCTATCTTTGCTATATTATGTGGAAGAACATGTTTAAAATGATTTTTTAGTCTTATACATTGCCTTAAATTTTTATACTTATTTATTAATGTTTCTTCTATATTGTTATCCTTACTGAGCATCTGAGATCACCTATTTTTATGTTTTATTTTTCCCAGGATGCGGAGAAGTATTTTATGACTGACCTGTAGAGATATTCTGAGGGGATATGAGTGTGGTCTATGAAAATAATGTTGTTTTAGTTTTTCATTTTATTATGTATTGTTAACCTTATGAATGTATCTAGTACTTCAAAGGATACTAAAATAATTTGTCTTTCGAGAAGTGATCTTTTGTGATCATGCCAATGTTATGTAATAATGCACCAACTCTGGGTAACTAGGGTCAGGGCATTATAGTTGGTATCAGAGTATGTTTAGCACAAACCATGGAAATTAGATTCAGATAATCTCTAATTATAGGACATAACACTATAATAGTATTTTAGAATTAGTATAGAATAACTTCCGAGAATTTTGGTATTGTAGAGATTTTGTGAGTTTTCCAAACAATAAATCCTTGTATGGATATGAGCAGGTAGAGGTGGCTCTAGCACAAATGTACCTATGGGTAAAACTCAAAAAAACCTCTTTGAGCATGACTCAAATGGGAATTGGTGCACACCATCAGGCCTTGCTGCACTCTTGGTAATGACACTCCCTGGGGATATGCTTAGGATAATTATCATTTTTTTAAAACCATTATGAAGGGTTTATGAGTATATAATTACTTAAAGAAAACAATTTTTTATGATTTTGGATTATATCCATAAACTGTTCAATTTATGTTAAGTGTTTTAAAAGTTTGGAATTATGTATTTCGATTCATAAACTAGTATAGTTTATGCCATTGTTTAGAAATGGAGCCTAGTGGAAGGAATGGAAACTGTATCAATACATGCATTCCATGTAGTGATTTCTCTCCTACTCAAGATAATTATAGTGGATCTGGTGATGCAAATGGTGCTGATCAACTAATCACCATACTAGGACAACTCACATAGGTTATGAATAATAACTTTACCCTTATGGAGCACCCTGATCTGCATCATGGAGGACCAATGTTAGACTGATTCATGAGGAAACAACCACCAACATTTAATTGTAGTAAAAATCCATTAGTAGCTAAGAAATGTATAAACTCTTAGAAAAAATATTTTGCACCTTGGGGAGTAGCAAAAGGGAAAAAGTTGTCATGGCAGTTTACCACCTCACTGGAGACACTGATCAATGGTGGTCATTGATTCAAAACACAATGGAAGATAATGAAGTTTAAAATATGGAATTTAGGGAGTTTAAAGTGGTTTTCTTAGAAAAATAATTTCCTCATCACAATTGGGAAGATATGGAAATGAAATTTATGAGTCTGAGGTAAAATGAGGATGAGAATGTTGAAAAGTATGAAGCTATCTTTACATGGTTAGTGGGGAATTCTTCATATTACATACATAACCCAAGAAGTAATATTGATCATTTCTTTGATGATTTAAAACCATTTCACCATCGAGCATTAGTCTCACAATCCATCTCATTGTATGAACATATTGTCTCAAGTGCTATCAGGGAAGAAAAAGTTTTCCCTAAGTCTTATGATTCTAAATCAAAGAAAAAGTATAAAATATCAACTTAACACTATAGAAATGGAAATATGGGGAATAAGGAAAAACTTGAATAACCATCCTACGGTAAATGTGGGAAGAAACACCCTAGTACTTGGCATAAGTGAATAGGAGTATATTACAAGTGTGGTGAAAGAGTCCACCAAGCTCATGATTGCAAGGGGAAGAAATATGATGTCGATGTTGAATGATACAATTGTAGAGAAAAGGGGCATTATACCAATTAATTTCTTAATCGTTAGGTAAACTTACCTTAGAAAAGGCCAAAGGATGAAGGCCAAGATTATGTCATCACTACTACTAAGGTATAATCTATTAAAGACGTGATGGCAGGTAATTTAATGGTTTCCTCAAGTTTAAGAAATGCTTTATTTGATTTTGGATCTTTGCATTATTTCATATCTTCCCAGTTTTCTAAGAATATTATATATTTCTAATTTTATTTAACAAGGGAGTTGGCAGTCAAAACTCCTAAGGGAAGTATCATTGCAACACAATTTTGTGAATCAGTCCCCATTAGGGCATATAAAGGTTATTTATCTGCTGATCGCATCGACATACCCATGATTGATTTTGATACTATCCTTGGTATGGATTGGATTTCGAACCATGATGCCGAATTTTATTTTAAGAAGAACGAGGTTACTATTTTTGATGACGATGATAAAGAACACCTTATCTTTAGAGTATAATCATCACCACCTAATTCATATCTAGATCCACCCCCAGTTGCTCAACTAAATTCCATTATTGGGGAGGAAGAGAATAAAATAATTGTGGGTGAGGAAAAGAATGTTCAAATAGAGGATGTACCTATTGTATAAAAATATGTTGATGTGTTTCCATACGATTTACATGGACATTCTCCCAAATGAGAAATTGAGTTTTCCATTGACATAATTCCAGGTTCAAGGCCCATATAGAAAACCCCTTATAGAATGGCTATTGTGGAATTAGTAGAACTATAGAAACAACTAGATTTATTGAGTAAAAATGGATTTATTCTTCTTATTGTTTGGGGAGCCCCTGTCCTTTTTATATGATGAAAGACGGATCTATGAGGTTTTGCATCAACTATAGGGAGATCAATGCTATAATAATAATGAACAAGTATCTCCTACCATGCATTGATGATTTATTTGACCAACTGCATGGAGATCAATACTTTTAAAATATTGACCTTTGATATGGATACCATCAGTTGTGTGTGAAGAAGGAAGACTTTCTGAACACAGTATTTTGAACTAGTTTCGGGCATTAAGAGTTTACATTAATGCCTTTTATATTGACAAATGAACCCTCAGCCTTCATGGATCTAATGAATAGAGTCATCAAGTAATATCATGATGAATTTGTAGTGATTTTCATTGATATTATCTTGGTATAATCCAAAATCTACGAAGATCATGAAAATCACTTGCGCATTATATTGAAGACTCTGAGAAAACATGAATTATATGGGATGTTTACCAAGTGTGAATTCTGGCTTCAGTAGATTTATTTTTGTGCCCATATTGTCTCCAAGGATGGAATCTATGTTGATCCTTCTATGAATAAAGAAATCCAATAATGGCCATCACCGTCAAGTATAACTGAGGTACGTAGTTTTATAGGTTTAACAGGTAATTATCAGCGTTTCGTTTAGAATTTTTCCCGATTGGCCAACCCATTAACTAAACTCACATGAAAAGGGGTTAAATTTTTTTGGAAAAAATAGTGTGAAGAATGTTTTGAAGAATTGATTAGAAGATTAGTCAATGCTTCTATATTGACTCTACCACCTAGGAATGATGGGATTGTTATTTATAGTGATGCTTAAAAGAAAGGAATTGGTTGTGTCCTTATGCAAAATGATAGGGTTTTAGCCTATGCATCACGAAAACTAAAAACTCCTGACCAAAACTATCCTACTCATGATCTAGAGTTAGCATCTGTAATCATTTCTTTGAAGATTTATAGACACTATATCTATGGTGAAAATGAGAGATATATAAATATCATAAGAGTTTGAAGTATATATTCTCACAAAAAGAACTCAACATGTGGAAAAGGTGATAGATTCAAATACTCAAGGATTATGATAGTACTATAAACTACCACCCGGGGAAGGCAAATAAGGCAGAAGATGCTTTGAGCAGAAAAGATAATGGAATTTTGAACAATATGAGAGTTTAAAAAGATCCTATATACATGGATCTATAATTATGGATATGGGAATAACCATGGAAGGTGAAACATCAATACATTTTCAAATGGTTTCCAAATCATCTTTACTAGAAAGGATAAATATTTATCAAACAGGGTATGAAGTGTTTCAAAAAAAGATTAAAGTTGTGAATGATGGGAGATTGAGTGACTTTCTGTATGAAGATGGAATTCTGAAATTTGGGAAGAGGCTTTGTGTTCCCAATATACCTGATCTAAAAAGAGAATTGTTGGATGATGATCATAGCTCCAATATCAATATACACCCTGGGACCACAAAAATGTATAGATATTTGAAGGAAAATTTTTGGTGGGACAACATGAAGAGGGAGATTGCTGATTTTGTGTCATGATGTACGGTTTGTCAACAAGTGAGAGATGGAAGGCAATAGCCTAGAGGAGACATGAAACCTCTTCCCACACCTGAGTGGAAAGGGGATAATATTACGATGGAATTTTCCACGGAACTACAAAAGACTCATAGAAGGAATGATGCAATATGGGTCATTGTTGATCTTCTTACCAAGTCACCACATTTTCTTGCTATAAGGGAAGATTTACCACTTGAACGTTTAGAAAGAATACATATTAATGAGGTTGTAAGACTTCATGGATTACCATTATCAATTGTTTCTGATCAAGATCCATGTTTTACATCATGATTCTGGAAAAGTCTTCAGAAAGCCTTGGATACTGAACTTTATTTGAGCACTGCCTACCACCACCAAACTGATGGAGAATCAGAAAGTACTATTCAATCCATAGAAGATGTGTTGAGATCATGTTCACTTGAAATTCAAGGTATGTGGGATCAATATTTACCTATGGTATAATTTTCTATAACAAAAACTTTTATTCAGGTATTCAGATGGCACTATATGATGCTTTATACAGAAAGAGATGTCGCACACCAACCTGTTGGGATGATGTTGGTGAAAGAAAACTCCCAGGCCTAGAACTTGTGGAGGAAGCAATGGAAAATGTGAAGGTAATCCAAAACCACATCAAGGCAGATCAAATAAGACAGAAGATCTACTCTGATAACCAAAGGAAGGATTTTGAATTTCAGTTTGGAGATCAGGTTTTTTGAATGTATCTCCATATAAGGGGTTATACATTTCAGTATGAATGTAAAATTAAGTCCGAGGTACATTAGAATTTTGAAATTCTAGAACGAATTGGGGATGTAGCTTACCATTTGGAAATGCCGCAAAGTCTCTCAAAATTTCTTGATGTATTCCACATATCACTGTTGAGATAAATCATTCTAGACCCAACACATGTACTCACCTATGAGGAATTAGAACTGGAACCCGATATGTCTTATTGTGAAGAGCTGTCAAGGTTCTTGACACAAAAGACCAACTGCTGAGAAACCAGACGACTTGTCTGGTAAAAGTTTTATGGAGAAACCATAAGATGGAAGAGGAAATGTGGGAACCCAAAGAACTTCTGATGAAGAACCACTAGAGTCTTATTATGCAGTAATATTCTAGAAATTTTGAGGTAGATAATAATTTAAGGAGGAAAGAATTTAAATCCCCAAGCTTCCACGATATTCTTCTCTTTCAATAATATAGTAGCGTGTGTTGTACGTAAATTCAAGTTCTAACACTCCACAACCAATCAAAATAGCTGTTATTAATCATAAAACCCACTTTTTGAAATATTATAAATTTTATCCTTCAAAATGCATTTCATTTTTGGACTCGGAATATCGAAATTATCTTAGGGTGATTTTTTGGTATTTTTCTGAAAACTTTCAATTTTTGATGAATAAAGAAAAATACTGAGTTATAGTTTAAAACCGAATTTTAATTTAAGTAATTATTTATTTTATTTAAATTTATTTTAGAACAAAATAGATACATAATACCTATATAATTTCAATGTAATTCATTTGAGTTAGTTTATAATAATTTTAGAAATATAAAAATTTTATTGAACTTTCCACCATCTTTTAACCACCTCATAGGAGATTTTTCAATTTCACATAAAACATAATTTTATTGATTCTATGAGTGGAATTTGAAAAATCTAAGAGGCACAGTTGACATCAGTAAGATAAATGTGGTCTAATAAGATAAAAATAATTTTTGGTGAATAGTATTTTTTACATTTATTTACTACGTTTAATATTAAATAGGGTATTTAAGGATAAAAATGATATTATTATTACCCTAACACATGTACTAATTCTATTAGATAAGTATAATTCGACCAAACACAACCTTATTAATATAATATTAACCTCTTTGATCTACATGGATTATATTAGGACACTTATTATTATTTTAATTAAAAAAGAGTTAAAAGAGTTAAAATCAAAGTTTAATAACTAAAACATTTTTAATATAGGGTTATACATAAGATAAATTATACTATAAATATTCATTAGAAATATAAAAATATTTTCTACATAACGGTATATTTATTATATTTTTTATACATTAAATAATTTAATTTAATTATGACACAATGATGATGTAGTGATTACCTAATTGATGAAATATTAAAATTATTGATATTATAAATATCCAAATAAATATAATTTGAGACTTTTTATGAATTAAAATAATTTTCTAGGTTCATATAGAATTTTAGGGTTAGTCAGATGATTTTATTTGAAGTAATAATGTTGTAATTAATTTACAAAAAACAAAATACCAAATAGTGTCAAAATTGACATAAAAGAGGTTTTAAAAAAATATTGTATTATCAATTGACATTATATTCTTAAATGTCTAAGGTTCAGAAAAAAGACTTATATAATGATATGAGTATCATTAATGAACCACTTGGGGTTCTATTGGAAGTTTATAGTATGTTTATTAACCATATAATATAAAAATACAAAGAGACCTGGTAAATGTCAAACTATTTAACTAAGAGTTAAATCTAAAAGATAAAGTTGATATAGTGAGCCAAACCTATCTAAAAAATATTGGTTGAGTGTTTTGAGACCCATCCCCACCTTAGACTTTGAATAATTCATTTTGGATTCATTAGAAACCGAAAATTATTTTATTATAAAATAATGTTTCTAGCTTTTCCTAAGGTGCCCCTCACCACTCTTATATAACGGAACTCCCAATTCTCTCTAATTCACACCTTCAAAGCCATTTGTCTCAGCCAAAACCTACCCAAATTACCTCTCAACTGTCCTCCCTTCATCCTAGATTCCTTCCTTCAGTCAGAAAACCAACCTATGGAGCCTTTTTGAGCAAATCAAAAGGAAGAACTCGAAGAAGAAATAAATATTTCATCACCTCTTTCAAGTTCCTTTCTTCTTCCACTTCCTTTTTCATTGTTTTTTCCATTATAAAATAATATATATAGTATAATATATATAATATGATGTTATTATAAATATTTTACAACAAAATTCATTATTCTCTCCATCCTTTGAATGACATTTCACCATACGTGCGTACGTACGACTTACCGTCTCCATGCCGTGGTGTAATTGTTATTCAATACATTATTATTTGGATAAGTATAATAATGATGTGTAATTGATGTAAATAATAAAAAAACATGATAATTATTCAGTATATATGATATACCATCCAATTATATATTATTTCAATATTGAACGAATGCTATTTTCACTCGTGCGTACGTACGGATTACCGTCTCCATAAATGAGATGAGATTCATTCCCCATCGTATCCATTCAAGACTAATTTTCATTAGATGATTAAATATAATTTTTAAATGATTTATATCATTTTGGATATGAATATGATACATCCCATCCATAAAAAATATGACTCAAATAACAAATAATATGAAGGAAAACTAATTCGTTAACACCGAAAATAATGATAATGTGAAGTTATTATTAACAAAACAATGTTAAAAGATCATATATGATATCATATTAATGTATATGATTCTTTTATAATTTAATAAAAATTATTTCCAATATTATACCGGATTTTAACCTACCCTTTACCAAGTAAAATTACAAGGTTAAGGTTAACTCTACAACCTCATCATTATCCAAGGTTATTTATACGTAATTATCTATTGGGACCTCTTATCATCCACATCCATGTTTCTTAGAAATGAATTTCAAAACATTATTACTATTTTATAGACTATGGGTTAAAGTCATTTATTAATTTATTGAATATTATAATATGTTTATAATAGAATATTTTCTTCGTTTTCCAAACACGGTACTTTTTGAAATTTTTGACAAATTTTAGGTAAGAATGTTTGTTTAACTTATAGTACGGGTGCAGCTATTTTCCGCTATTATAGCATCATCGAATCTTCCATTAAAAGGTTATAATAATATATCAAAAAAATTATTTTATTATTATATTAAATTTAAATTATTTCAAAATAGGAAGATATATTTCTTTTAAAAAAGGTTTTGATTTCATCTATGACAATAACCTTTGATGAATTTTATGTTTATTTGAAGTTGATTTATTATGATACAAAACATCAATATTTTATTGAAGGTTTTGTGATATGTTTGACTGTGGATGTGTTTTTTTATAACATTCATGGTTTATTGAAAATGTATTGACATTTCTTATGCTAGTTTTAATACGAATTTTTATATTATGTTTAAACCTTTTCATTTGAGGAATGCAATGGACTTAGTGTGTGACGGGTGGAGCTCGCTATGGATCATCGATGCATCGGTAGGTCTAATGAGACAAACTAGTGCCTTGGTACAAGTCCTTGACAAAATCTAATTTTTAGTCTTTGCACAAGTCCTTGACTATGTTGTTATGATGTTTGGGATTATGCATTCCATCATTATGAAAGTGGCTATTGAAATTTCATGTAATTATTCAACTAGTAGAATATACATGTGAGTAATTAAATGAAATTATTTGATATTATATTTTCCATATTATGTTGATTTTCACGTTTAAAAGGCTTTTGTTTTAGTCACATAAATTTACTTAAATGATTATACATATTTATGAAAGTTTCCGCTGTATTTTTATCCTTACTGAGCATCTAAGATGACCCATTTCTATGTTTTATTTTTTCCCAGATGCAGAGATGTATTTTAGGATAGACCTACAGGGATAGTCTGAGAAAAAATGAGTGTGGTATATGGAAACAATGTTTTTTAGTTTTTCATTTTATGATGTACTGTAAACCTTATGAATGTATCTAGTACTTCCAAGGATACTAAACTAATCCGTCTTTCAAGACTTGATCTTTTGTGATCATGCCAATGTTATGTAATAATGCCCCGACTCTGGATAACTGGGGTGGGGGCGTTACACATAAGAATTTTTATTAGAATTATTTATATTTCATAAGATTCACCATTCCTATATATAATAATCCTTATGGCTCACTATGTGTATTCATTATATTTTATTAGGGACTTCATGCCCACATGTAAAAATCTAGAAGTGTCTTCATGACCATTCAATATAATTCAAAACGATACCAAAGACCATATATAATAGTATATAAAGGGACTATATTCCCATATATTAATAATAATGGGGGCCATCATGCCCTTTATCATAATAATAATAAATTTTCAATGAATTTTAGTAATATCCAAAAATTAATTAAATATTATGTAACATTACTTATTAACAATTGCATCACCATTGTCCTATTTAATCCGGTGGTGTGGGGATAAAACTATCTTCCCATATAATACTATATTGTTTAATATGTGTGTTAACCTTACTAAACTATAAAAATTATAAATTTTCATTGATGATATCACATTTTAGAAGTTAGACCAAGCCCAACGTTATTTGTTTGGGTTATATAACCATTATATCCAAATAATCATATAGAGGTCACTCCCAAATGGGAGGCTCACATTGAGGAAGAAAACATCCTATATATTTTAGGATATAAAGTGTCATTTGGTTTCTATAATGATAAACCAATTATTAAGAAGATTCATTTTAGGGGAAATCCATGGTGAAACTAGTTTGTGGAAAACATCGTATAATATAAAACATCTCAAATTTGAGGGATAAATACTAAACCATAATGAAAATAAAATATCACTAGTTTGTATTAGAATTTGGATTTGTGTAGATAGATTAAAAATGGAAAAATATACGAACTATCTAAAAAGGATTATAATCGTCTTCACCAAAATAACATCACCCGAATGAATTCAGATGTCAAAAGTTGTGAAACGATTAGATAACATTCCGAAATCTATCCAACAAGACCAACTATATTTGAATCAGAGATTCAAAGGATGAATAGATTTGAATCCTATTTCTAGGGTTCAAGGATATATCCAATGTGATATAAGAAGGTGTGGTCTTCTTCTATCGAATATATGAGGTATATCCTCTATTTTAAAAATGTTTGGACAAAGATAAACGGATAAGGAAGTAAGAAAAGTTTTCTATTATAAAGTGTTGTCTTTTATTGACAAAGAAGCTAAATCAATTAACTTTGTAAAAGACTTGGAAAATCAGATGATGCTTTGCTAATTTGTATTTCAAAAATATCATAAGTTTGATGAACTTGTGATGCAAGCCTTATGAAGGAAAGGGAGTGACAAAGAAGTGTTTTTGGCAAAGTCATATCACAAATATCATCAGATAAAAAATATGGAAAAGGAATGAAGTAGGCGCACAAGTATGCAGTAGGCGTGCAAGTATGTAGAGGCACGCAAGTCATATTTCAAAAGAGCATTATTACAGAAATATGGCAAAGGAAATAAAGTGGGGCGCAAGTCAAGAATGGCGCACAAGTATTTGGCACGCAAGTGTGTCGTGCAAGTGGTGGCGCACAAGTGGTGGCACACAAGTGGTGGAGCGCAAGTCTAGGTCATGCAAGTCACAAAAATTCCTATAAATAGATGAATCGTCTCCTCATTTTTTAAGGCTCAAGACTTAGAGAATTATTTTGAGCTCTGAGCGCACAAGTCAAAGAAGTCTTCCGCGCAAGTGTTGTCGTACAAGTGTTGCCCCGCAAGTATGTTGCGCAAGTGTTGTCGTGCATGTCTACCACGCAAGTCTATCGCACAAGTCTTTTCGCGCAAGTATAGAGAGCGCAAGTGTTGTGGTGTCCATAAAGAAGGTGCGCAAGTGGGAAGGAGGCGTGCGAGTGGAAGGAGGCGTGCAAGCTGTTTTCTCCAGGAGGTTTCTACCAGCGTCTGGGTAGGAAAGTGAAGAGTTTTTTTGAAAGATTTGATCTGGGAAAGGTCATCAAGAAGCACAGAATTATTTCATTACCCAATTGTGCTAAGAGGGAGCACATGCACTATTGGATTGTTTTAAAAGTGATACACGAGTGTAAGGGTATATCCTAGTTGTTGTATTCCACATCAAAGGATTGTTTTCTAGTGGATTGTGTGGTCCTGGATTATTTCCATACAATACCAAGGACATAGATACTCTTATTGAGTAGTGAACCTTGTAAATCTTGTGTTCCTGTGGTTGTGTGTGTTCATCAGGGAAGAAACTCTTTAACAGGAGGTGAATGTTGTTTCATAAAGAAGGAAACATAAAAAGAAAAAGATATCACTGATTTACCCCCTCCCCCTCTCAGTGATACTTGGTTCTTTATTAGGAACTTCAATTGGTATCAGAGGGAGGTTTCCTTCATTTATTATTTGCTGAAGTGGTGGAAGAGAAGTTGTGATGGAAAATCATAACTGCGTGAACAGTAAGTTGATTCTGATTATTTACGGAAAGAATTATCACATCTAGAAGGACAGAATGATGCCTTATCTTATGTCTCTTGGATATGAAGTTCTTGAAACTAAAACAGATGTATTTCCTGCTATTGTTGAAAAGGTTCCTATTACTCCTGTCGATAAGAAGAATCTTGAGAATGATGGAAAAGTAAAAAATGTGTTACTCTCATCTCTATCCGAGAGTGAATTTTTAAGAGTGAAAGGTGTTTCTACAGCTAAAGGAATCTGGGACAAACTGAAGAATATCTATGAAGGAAATAAGAAAGTGAAGAAGGCTAAACTACAAATCTGGAGACTAAAGTATGAAGACTTGAAAATGGGATAATCTAAATCTGTTGGGGACTTCTTTACCAAGGTAAATGACATTGTCAGCACTATCAAATGTCCTGGTGAAAAGCTGGAGGATTCTACAGTCATTGAAGAGATCTTAAGAATTTTTCCTGACAAATTTTATGCTAATGTTTCTTCATTGTAAGATGGAGACCCTGAAGAATTATCAATGGATGATTTTCATAGCACTCTTATCACTTATGAAATGAGAAGGGAGAAGACTATGAAGAATAGAACCAAAGTTGATAGAGAAATGTCTTTTAAAGCTGCCAAGAGAGAAATATATAAGAAGGCTCATTAAGAATATTATTTTGTTGGCTCGGACTCTGAAAATGAGATATGTGGAAACATTGATGAAATTTTATCCTTGTTTTCTAAAAATGTGAGAAGAGGTATAGGAAAATATAAAGGGAAACATCCCTTGAAATGTTTTGAATGTGGAGTTGTTGGTCACTTTGTGGCTAATTGTCCGAAAAAGAAGAAATTTGAAGACGGTGATGAAGAAGATAGAAGGCGAAGAAGGTATTGGAAGACACAGGGTGGAAAAGATAGTTCTTCTGAAAGATGTAAGGACAAAAAGTTCTTCAAATCAAAAAGAAGAAAATTGTTTTCGAAAATTGGAGAAGAAGATGATAGTGAGACTGGATCTGAAAATTCAGTTGCTGAGAAAGCTAGAGAAAATACCTTTGTTGCAACTGTGAAAAATGATGATTATGAGAGCAGTAGTTCTGAAGAAGAAGAAACTTAACTTGAATCCTATCTGAATGAAGAGTTGAAGGAATGCTTGAGAAATATCAAAAGGCTTGAGAAGGAAAAAAGAAGTAGAAAAATGAAAATTCTGCAATAAAAAATAAAGAATGTTTTACTGATGAGAAAATCAATATGAAAAAAGAGATTAATGATATGAAGAATTCTCTTTAGAATGAAAAGAATCACAATGATCATCTTGAACTAAAGTTGAAGGCAAAAGAATAAGAGTTGGAAGCTATCCAACATAAACTTTAATAAAGATAATTAAATGAGTATCAGTTTCAAAAACTCTATCTCTGAAGTTGGTGATTGTTCTTTGAATAAGGAACCTAAGAAGGATAAAAAAGGGCTGCCTTCAAAGGTTGAAAAGCAAGGTAAATGTGGTTCTGAAGTGAATAATACTAGGAAAGTTATGTATGTTGAAAAGACCAAAAAAATTGGGAATTCAGATGTTTCAAAGAACTGTGAGTTCAAAAATGATTCAAAACATTCTGAATCTGGAAAAGTTTCCAAAACTTCTAGTTTTGATAGAATTGAAATGGAATGCAATACTTTGATTTATAATAGATAGGCTGGTGGCTTAGAGAGGAAAGACAGGAAGGTGGCAGAGAAATGTGTTCTCAATTCTAATCAGTATGGAAGTTTCAGAGGTAAATACTCTTTCTATGGATACTGCTGGTATTATGGTAAATTCGGTCATACTGCAAATATGTGTCGGTTCAACCAACAACATTACTATTATTCCATAGGTTATGAAAGGAAGGGTTTGAGGGGGAGTCAATCTCCTCAAAGAAAGAATTCAGAAAAGGTGGTTGTATAGAAACCTGAGAATGTTGGAGTAAGGATTAAAAATAAATTCCAACACCTGGAAACTATTTGTGAAATATGTGAACAACCTGGACATCTTTCAAAATGATTCCTTGTTTTGTTACCAGCTCAACAAAAGCTCATTAACAATTCTCAAAAGCCATAGGTGAAGAAAGAAAAGGAATAAGTAAAAGCTCTTGTTGTCGAAAATTCTTTGAAAGCTATAAAAGGATAACGTCCATGGATTCTTGATATTGGACGTTCATCTCATATGACAGGAGACTTAAAGCTATTGAAGAATGTAAAAGACTTCAAAGAAGGAACAATGACATTTGGAAATGATGAATCTCTAAGGATCAAAGGTGTTGGATCAACCATAATTGGAAAAAAAAAAGATGAAATCTAGGAAAACATTATATGTTGATGGACTGAAACATAAACTACTTAGTGTGTCACAACTCTATGATGAAGGAAACAAAGTTATCTTCATAAAAGATGGATTTATTATTAAAAGTGAAAATGGTGGAAATATAGTTACGAGAGGCCAACGCACAAAAGGGAATTTGTTTCAAGTTGGTGAAGAGTAGTGCTCTTGCTACATGGGTGTAGTGGATGAAAATTAGTTATGGCATAAAAGGCTTGGACAGATGAGTCAGAGAAATATGTGCACGTTATCAAAGAGAGACACTGTCCGAGATATGCCTAATTTATCAAGAAAAATAGATTGGTGTTGCAGCATTTGCGAGAAAGGGAGGATTACAAACTCTATTCATAAGAGAGTTGAAATTCAATCAAAAAGGCCATTGGAACTCATACCATCAGATATATGTAGACAAATGAGCAAGCAGTATAAAAATGGAGATAATTACTTCATTACTTTCATTGATGAATTTACTCACATTACATGTGTTATGTACATGAGACATAAGTAAGATGCTCTGAAAATGTTTAAGAGTTTCAGGAGGAAAGTAGAGAAGAAATGTGAGTATTCAGTGAAATAGTTGAGAACTGATAATGGTGGAGAGTATAAGAATGAAGAGTTTTCAAGATACCTTGACAAACATGGAATTCTGCATGAGTTCAATTCACCATTCACACCTCAACAAAATGAGGTTGCTGAAAGAAAGAATCGAAGTCTGGTAGAAATGGGGAGAACTATGTTACTTGAACATAGCCTTTCTCATTATTATTGGAGGCAAGCCATGAGCACTGCAGTGCATATTCAGAAATGATTTTTCTATAGAACAAACTCAGACATGACTTCATATGAAATGTTCTATGAAAAATCTCCAAGTCTGATACACTTGAGAGTCTTTGAGAGTCCATGCATTATAAATAAGAAAGGTGGAAACCTCGGAAAGTTTGAGCAAAGAGGAGATGGTGGAATTTTTCTTGGATATGATCTAGAAGGAAGAGGTTATAGATGCCTCAATAAAGAAACAGGAAGAATTTTTTATTCTTCAGATGTAAATGTTGTTGAAAATGTTGAGAAGGAAAAGCAGTCATATGTTGATGTGGAAGTTGAGCTGGATAGAGAATTTTGTGTTAATAATTCTGATAATGTTGTAGACTGTGTTAATCCTACTCAATAAGAGGAATCTGACTCAATGATCTCGAGTGATGATGAAGAAGTTCAAACAACTCATCCTAGATTGAGGAAGAAAGTGGAGGCTCAAAACATTATTGGAGATAAAGACCAGAGGGTTCAAACAAGAAGAACAACAAATGCTATATCACATACTTCTCTTTATTCAAAAATTGAACCGAATAATGTAAATGAATCATTTGAGAATTCAGAATGGGTTCATGCTATGAACAAAGCGCTTGATCAGATATAGAAGAACAATACTTGGGAACTTGTACCCAAGCCGGACAACAAGAACATTATTGGCACAAAGTGGGTTTTCCGGAACAAGCTTAATGAAGAAGGTGAAGTAATAAGAAACAAAGCAAGATTGGTTTGAAAGGGGTATTCCCAAATTGAAGGCATTGATTTTGATGAAACGTTTTTTTTTTCAGTAGCAAGATTAGAAACAATCCGAATATTTCTTGCCATTGCTGCACAACGAGGTTACAAAATCTTTCAAATGGATGTCAAATCCGCATTCTTGAATGGTGACCTTGACGAGGATGTTTACATTGATCAAACTTGTGGATTTGTTATTGGAAAGGATGAAAGCTATGTGTGCAGATTGAAGAAGGCATTGTATGGGCTAAAATAGGCTATAAGGGAATGGTATTCTAAATTGGATACTTTCCTGAAGAAGATGAATTTTAAGAAAGTAAGAGTTGATAGCAATCTTTAAATCAAGGAGGGCTAGGAGTTTTCACTAATTGTTATTGTTTATGTTGATGACATCATATTTGATGGGAATGATGAAAGATCATGTGAAAGATTTTATATGGAGATGAAGATGTTATTTGAGATTTCCATTTCGGGTGAAATGAAATACTTTATTGGGTTACAAATCTCACAGAAAAGGAATCATATCTTTATATCTCAAGAAAAATATGGTAAGGAACTTTTGAAGAAGTTTGGCATGGAGAATTCGAAACTAGTGTCCACACCTATCTCAGTTAGAACCAAGTTGTCTAAAGATGGAGAAGGCAAGGAAGTTGATCAGAAAGAGTTTTGAAAGATAATTGGAAGTCTGTTGTATTTGACTGCCTCAAGACCCGACATTGTCTATGATGTCACCTTATGTGAAAGATTTCAAAGTCCTCCTAATGAATCACATCTGATTGATGGAAAAAGAATTCTCAGATATGTCAAAGGCACAACAAATTTTGGAATCAGGTATGATGGCTCAGGAAATATTGATCAATTCGTGTATTCGGATGCTAATTGGGAAGGAAATGTTGACGATCAAAGTTCCACATCCAGTGGAGTTTTCTTTCTGGGAAAAATTTATGTTAGTTGGCATGCCAAGAAACAGAATTCAGTAACTCTTAGCATAGATGAAGCTGAGTATGTTGTTGCTACTCAGGCTGCAACTCAACTAATGTGGATGAAGACCCATCTGGAAGATCTACTTTCGATGTAAAGCTACCATTGCTCTTGGGTTGTGATAATCAGAGTGTAATAAATCTTACAAGAAATCTTGTAAAACATTCTCATTCAAAACACATTTGTATAAAGTACCACTTCATCAAAGAGCAGGTAGTGAAGAATGAATTAAGGTTGGATTATGTTCCTACATCTGAACAAGTTGCGGATATATTCACCAAACCCTTTCCGAAAGAACACTTTGCAAAATTGAGGTTGAACATGGGTGTCCAACCTCCTTCTCATCAAGGTTAAGGAACATGTTTCTGTCCCCTCTCTCATCCTGCCTTTGGATAGTGTTGTCAAAGGGGGAGAATTGTTTCATAAATCCATCCTTATAGATGCATGCATAAAGGGGGAGTTGTGGGTAAGCTGTGAATCCACCATGTATGTGTGTGAACTATTCTAACTGTTTGTTGGAGTGGTTGTAGGAAACAATGTTGTTTTCCAAGAAAGTTGAGGAAGTGAAGAATGCTGAAGTAGAAGCTTGAAAGATGTTCTGAATAAGGCTAAGGAGGTATGCTCATAAGATTTCATAGTCACTGCTTTTGGACAGCATGGTTTTGGCTATCAATAGTTCTTGTTTCCTACAATGAGTGAGCTCACGTAGGCTTAGAATTGTTGATAAGCAATCCATTGCGTAAGGTTACAAAGATCAGTGATTTATGAATAATGGTTGTCAAAAAAATCCAAAGGGGAAGATTTTTGGGACCAAGTTGAACGGATAAGAATGTCAGAAAAGTTTGCTATTATAAAGTGTTGTCTTTTATTGACAAAAAAGCTAATTCAATTCACTTTTTAAACGACTTGGTAAATCAGATGATGATTTGATGATTTGTATTTCACAAATATCATAGGTTTTGAAGAACTTGTGATGCAATCCTTTTGAAGGAAAGGGAGTGAAAAAGAAGTTTTTTTGGAAAAGTCTTATCACAAGTATCATCAGATCAAAAATATGGTAAAGGAAAGAAGTAGGCGCGCAAGTATACAGAGGCGCACAAGTCATATTTCAAAATAGAATTATTTCAGAAATATGGAAAAGTAAATAAAATGGCACCCAAGTCAAAAATGGCGTTCAAGTATTTGGCGCGCAAGTGTGTCGCGCAAGTGGTGGCGCGCATGTCTAGGTTGCCCAAGTCACAAAAATGACTATAAATAGACGACTTGCCTTCTTATTTTTTGAGGCTCAAGACTTAGAGAAATATTTTGAGCTTTGAGCGTGCAAGTCAAATAAGTCTGCCGCACAAGTGTTGCCGCACAAGTCTGCCATGCAAGTGTTGCCCCGCAAGTCTGTCGTGCAAGTGTTGCCACGCAAGTCTGCCGTGCAAGTCTGTCGTGCAAGTCATTTCTGGAAATTATAGTGCGTGCAAGTGTTGTGGTGTCTATAAAGGAGGCTCACAAGTGGGAAAGAGGCGCGCATGTGGGAAGGAGGCATGAAAGTGGAAGGAGGCGCGCAAGCTGTTTTCTCCAGGAGGTTTCTACCAGCTTCTGGGTAGGAACGTGAAGAGTTGTTTTGAAAGATTTGATCTGGGAAAGGTCATCAAGAAGTATAGAATAATTTCATTAACCTATTTTTTCTATAAGGGAGCAAATTCACTATATGATTGTTTTCAAAGTGCTACACGAGTGTAAGGGTATATCTTACTCATTGTATTCCACATCAAAGGATTGTTTTCTAGTGGATTGTGTGGTACTGGATTATTTATGTACCATACCAAGGACGTAGCTACTCTTATTGAGTAGTGAACCTTGTAAATCTTGTGTTCATGTGGTTGTGTGTGTTCAGCATGGAAGAAACTCTTTAACAGGAGGTGAAGGTTGTTTCATAAAGAAGGAAACTTAAAGAGAAAAATATATCACTGATTCAGCCCCTCCTCCTCTCAGTGATACTTGTATCCTGATTGGGAACTTCAAAAAAATCTTATATGGGAATATTACTTGATGTGTAATATTTTCACATCCTTTAATGCATGGAAATTAATCCTCCAACGAAAATCCAATTCACACCTTGAATGTTTTTTTTCCAAACCATTATATATATTTTATTGAATAAATGTATTGTACTCTAAATACATTCCATGTACTTGGCCTATAGCCTAAATACTCCCCCTTCTTTTTTTCTTTCCCAACATCCAAACCTACCTAAGGGCTAAACACGATGATTAAAACAAATAAGAGTTGTAGTAAGGATTTACCAAAAATTTAATATTAATTGTACCTAATATAAATTATGTTATATTATATTGGCATTAAAATTTGGTATTTTTTTATCTCCTTTTCAGTTTTTAAATCATTTATATAGTTTAACTTTTAAGATTAATTACAACAATGTCACTTCCTCACATTTAAAAGGGATCATAATTTACTATCTTTCTATCATTATTTTAGCACCCTATCCTTTCTTGTACCAAAATTTATGTCTCCAAAAGAAACCTCCCATATTTAAAAATTTCATGGGATTACCATAAATACTATCCTAAGAAGGATTGAAGTGTATTACAAGAGAGTTTTTTCTAAATATAATGTAATAATCTTGATCGAGAGTTCTATATTTCTTTCATCTTATACATACTTAAAAAAAATTTGGTCATTATAAAATAACTACATAATTTTCTTATATATATTTAAATGTTATTTTCATTATTTTAAAACTCTTTTCCTGAAATCTTTCATCCTTTAGGAAAAATAAACCATTGTTCTTGAGTACTTGAGGAAAATGTCCTCAATGAGATGATTTGTTTGGATTTCCTTCACCACAAAAATTGTAGGATTATTATAGTGGACTTAAATAAAAAATATTATATATTTATATATTTATGACTTTTTAAGTATAATATATTACTTATCATGTAAACATTAATTTTTTTTAAAATGATAATGCCACTCATGCATACTTATGGGATATGGGCTTAATAAAGCAATGAGATCCATTGTTCAAGTACTCAATTCATGGATTTTTATAAAAGTGTATTTAATATCTATAATTGATCAATATTTCATTATTGATATTTAAAATATTTGTTAACAATGTCCCCATTGACCATGGTCAACCTACTAATGTTGTTTTTTGATTATGAACCAAATGTCCTCAAAACATTCTATAAGAACATAAATTTGATTCCTGTAAAAGTTATTTTAATAAAATAAATGATAGGAATAATAATAAGTTAGTACTAATTGAAATTCATCGTAAGAAACTATAAATGTAATGTAATTTTAATATATTGGATTTCATGTACTTTGTTGTTCGTCATACTCGAGGTATTGGGGTTTACTTTAAAAATGTATTTTTATTTTTACAATTTATTTCATTTATGTTCCTTCTGGAAGAACATTAATTATAATATTTCATTAATGTTATTATTGTAAATATAATTATGTTCAGTTTCATTTTAAAAAATTTATGAATTTCATTATAATTTTTTTCAAAGAAAAAATTCTAACAATTTGAAAATAGATTAATGTTTATATTTTATACCAAATTCTGAAAAGAATATTTTTTATCATATATTGAATGAGAATATGTTTCCTTTATAATGATAATTATTCATTATGATGATTCCTCCTCATGTTTTCATATTTTTTCAAATGAACAACATTTTTTATTTATCGTCAATATTTTTAAAAAAAAAGTACAGAGAACGACTAATAATGTTATTTTTATATTAATCCAAATTTTTTGAATGTATTTGTGAAAAAAATATTTTATGATTTTTTATGATAGAAATTGAATGTTATATATATTATTATTTATATTATTGTCCTTTTATATAATTTTTTATGGGGGTTGATCTAGATATATCTCTCCAATTCATTGGTTAATGATTTTGTTTTTCAATAAATATATTTGGAATAATTTGAGTTGAGTATTAAATTTATAAGGGTCCATATAAGAGTTGTTGTAAGAGTGATATGAAGATTATATATCAATGCACCAAAATGATTCCTCTTTTATTTAAAATGAATTTTTAGGGAAAAAATATTATCATAAGGTATGAAATTGTTGTAATGTTTATTAGAAAATTTAAGCCCATTCTAAGGGTGATAAGAATAATTTTCAGAAAAATGGTTTCATGGGTACGCATGTTTTATAAGAAACCATCATTATAATGATTGTTTCAGTAATTTTTATTAGAAATGTTTTTGGAAAATATTTTGGCTAAGAAAATTATTTAATGATAAGGAAATTATTTTTATTTCCATAATGCATATGATTTAAAAGGGAAATAATTGTGGTATTACATGATATTAAAAATAGAATACCAATTTTTGTTATTTTTATATCCCATATTGTGATTTTTTTCACATACCATGTTTCAGAATGATTTTCATAAGACCCAGTAATGAGTAATAGACTATTTCAAGGTCAAACATTCTTTAATGATGATTCCAACTTATAGTATGGAACATGTTTTTAATTAAACATGTGTTTAAATTTATGTAACCTATAATTATTGAAAAAATATATTTGAGGGGAATATTAAATTTATTAGTTGGTTATTTATATGTAAATACTTTTCCTATTTATTTAAAACGTTACACCAAAATGTTCCAAAAAATATAAAATGATGAAATAATTTTTATTGCTCATGTTATTATGGGTTTTTTTAGGTTTTATGGTGTTATAGATGGTATTGAATGAATGATATATGTAACATTACAAATTAAGATTTTATTATGAAAATTCAATTATGTTATATTAATATTTGAATTTTATTCTATATAAATATGTATAATCATCTCTATGATTCAAAATTTAATTTGTTCATGATTCATATTAGTGTTCCTAAAACTAAATAGGGTTATTATAGTGGGATGAAATTATGAGGAAAATTTCCATCAGAATAAGAAATAAGAAATGGTTGGAATGGAACAAAATATTTTTTTTGTTAACTTAGTTGATGTAGTATGTAAATTTTGGTAAATATTATAGTGATTGGTTAGAAGCTATAGAGAATAACATTACTATAGTAGATAATTTAATGAAATATTAACCCACCCATCATTGTAAAACCTTATATCTGATAGCAGCTTAAGGATGGATCAATTACCTAGAAATGATATTCACGGTTTTGTATTTTTTTAAATAAAAATTTAATATATATTCAATTTATCATTTTGAATGTGATTCATGATTAGTTGGGCTATTGAATTAAGAAAATGAAGAATAAGGATAAAAATTATTCAATATAATGGATAATATTAATTAAATTTTAATTGAGGAGTATTCTAATAATGTTATTCGACGTAGGATAGAAAATAATGTTTTATAAATAAACAAAAATGACGAGGACTCATCTACCACCTATGGAGATAATTTTGAAATATTTAATTGGTATTCGATAAATTTAATTTTGGATGAAGACAAAAAATTGATAGGTTTTAATCATGAATGAAACAAAATATTGCATTTATATTTTGTCCTCTGTTAAACCTGAAAGTTATGGGAATGATTCTTGAACAATGAAGAACATCAATATATATATTTTTATCTTTTAGAACTATAGTTATGCGTGTTTTCCAAGGTGGAAAGAAGTGGGAAATATTCAATTAATAAAATAAGATAGTAAGAGTTCCCTATTTACTTCTAATGATATGTGTGGTTTGAATAATATTGGTAAGTGTCTTATATAGTCAACAAAGGTTCATTAATGTTTAATATTATGAAATATGGATCATTATTTCCAAAACAAAGATTTTGGGTAATAGTATGACCAAATATGAAATGTATGAGATGTGATGTTTTAAATTAAATGTAATGGCCCATTATGTTGATGTCTGTATGATGAAAAGCCTGAATGTGGGGAATCATTTACACCATAATCATAAGGGTTTAATATTTTCATTCATGACTACCTTGGTAAATGAAGGACTATCATATGAATTGGTCACAAGTACAATAAATGGTAACATAAATTATGAAATTGTCTAATTTAATTCATGGAATACATATTATTTTATTTATGAGGAATTTTATGTTAAATTGGGAATATTATGTGAATGATAGAAAGATAAATTTTAGTAAAAACACATGGTGATTGTAATATTAAAAAATTATTTATATAGATATTATTTTGATTATCTATTAAATAACATTTTAGAAGATATGTTTTTCTTTCCGATAAATGAGTTTGATATTATTTTTGTTATCTATTGGCTTCAATTTTGATATGAAAATAAATATTATAGATATATGTTAGTCCAATTCATTTTTAGTGTGAGTTTTAATTTGTATACAATGAATTTATTATAGTTATAATAAGATCATGATTCATATGGATTTATTAAATATGGAAGTGAAAGTCACCTTTAAAATTTTACAAAAAAGGGAATTTGTTCATATAAGTGACGTTCCAGTAGTAAATTAATATGTGTGTGTATGTTTTGGATAATTAGATAAATTTTATTCATAATCGCAAGGTAGAATACATTATATTAGTAGTTCTAGAATCATATATAATTTAAAACCATGTTATCAAATAACAATCTTATATATATATATATATATATATATATATTGAAATTGAAAAAACAGATAAATGTATCTATTGAATATATTTATTTATCCTATCACTTAACCTTGAGATTATCTTATTTTATTTGTTAAAAATAATTATTTTCAATGATTATTTATATTTACTACAGTTAACTCAACATCAGTACTATTATGAAAAATTATTGATCCCCAGATATAGATTACATGTTTGATTGGATTCACGGATAATTATATTTTAAATGACAGATATAGATTCCAGATATTATCAAATGAAAGTGAAGAAGCTACATATTCCAATGCTGAAATTCCTTCTACATATTATAATTTTTAAAATTTGTTTTTATCACCTTTGTGTATAATAATTTACATTGAATATTCATGCTTCTTATGAATTATTATTTTTCAGTACTTAGTTAAATATATGTTTGGAATTTTCGATGATATTCTTGTTATTATGAAATATATTAGTAACATAAAAACATATATGTATTAATATGATGATATTAAATAGAAAATAGTTAGATGGGAAATTTTTTATCTGTGAATTTTGGTTACATAATATTTCTTTATTTGGACATATTATCTCTAATGAGGGAATAGTATTTAATCGTTCTAAAACTGTAGTAGTGTGAGAGTCACCATGACCAACAAATGAAACTGTGATTTAGTATATTATTATACTAGTGGGTTAATACCAATTTTTTTTAATTATATAAGATTATTTCCCCAATAAAAATGTTATATTTGGAAAATGACATATTTTATTATTAGGTAATTGATGTTGGCCTAGAAATTATGAATGTAAGAATTCATTCCCATTTATTTTGTGTATCAGTGAATTCAACATTATGAACAAGAATTATGTGTGATAATAATGATGATAAAGGGTTCCAAGAAAGAGTTGAGTTGGGTAAGAATTATAGGTTTCCAAAAATTTGTATTTACATTGATAATATAATAGGATTTCGAAGGATTTTTTAGTTGTCATTTGATCCTATTTCAAGAAGAAATTGTTATGTGGAGTCATATCACTTTTTTTCTATTCATCCTCAAATCAAAAATATGTAAAGATGCTATTGGTTATATTATTTTAGGGAAGAAATGAAGAAGGTTATTTCGTATTTTACTTTGATATTTTTTTAAATTCTAATAGGTTAAATATGGGAAAAATCCACTAAAGTGGATTATTTAGCCATATTTAGTGCCTAAATTAAAATTGGAGAAAACATAAATTGATTTACAAGATGGATTGGAAAATAAATCTATAGGTATTAATGAAATTTCAGTTATTGATTATCATTTTGAAAAATCAATACATATTATACCTACACAATAAATTATTTCATTAGATCAAAATAATATAAATTATCTTACAAAGAGAGTTATAATACATGGAGTCCCTCCATATCTCTTATATATTACTATGACCCAATATATTCATCAATTTTCTAGAAGGGACATCAAAAGTATTTGGGTAATGGATTAAATTGGACTAAAACTTTTCATTGTCAATCTGCTATACTGTAAGATTTAATGATTTGAACATTAGAATACAATCATTAGACATTATTACTGGATTCTGAGGAGTGATTGGATCATATTGTTTTTTACTATAATTATCTCCTAATAAGAGTTTTAATTACATTATATGGATGAGAAAATTAAAGTAATTATATAAAAAATGTTTTATTACTATTTATATATGGGATTATTATGTTAATGAATTTTTAGAACTATAGCATATAGAATTAATTATATATGTTCTAAAGATGATTTGGTAGCACATGCAGGAAGGTATGAGGAGGCCTAAGTGTTTTATATATATGAGGAGGATAAAAATTTTATTGAAGAAAATTGATCATTCCATTCTGAAAATATATCAATATAATGGTGATTTTAAATTAATAGTGAATTTATATTTAAACACATGGTTTATTAGTCTACAAAATATTTATGGAAAATCATGTTGACTTTCTTATCAAGTATCTTTTACTTTGAGTGTATATCATGTATATGATGAGTTTCCAATTGTCTTATGGAAGCATATACATAATTAACCTAATGTTTTAAGCTGGGAGATTGTAATAACGGAAGGGAATTGTACTTATGTGGAAAATATAGTTTAGATTCTAGATTATAGATAGTACATGTTATAGAAAAATCTAACCAGTTAGGTCAATGTTTTTTGGAATTACCACATTACTCTGGAAGCATATCGGTGACATGAAAAGGATGTGGGGGAAAATATTCATATATTTTTATATGATTAATAAAATTTAGTGGAAATAATTTTCTTATTAGGGGATGAATGACCAATCCCATGTAATTTTTATAAAAATCCATTTTCATTCATTCATATAATTCATAATTAGATTTTATGGAATCACAATTTTTATAATTATATTATATCAAAAAAATAGTTTTATTCATACTAAATTGATTTCCATATATTATATGGTTTTATTTAAATGTTATAATATTAAATATTTTAAATTTTATATGATAAAATGGAATAAATTATTTATATCGTCATATCAAATATATATTATGATAAAATTTTGAGATTTTTATGAAATGATTTATTTTAGAATTAATAGTGAAAATGCGTTTTTAAAAAGTTATAATTTGATTTAATTATATCAATTAATTTAATAGTATCATAATAAATAGCTTTTGTCGTCAAATTAAAATAATATTAATTTTTTAAATCCTAATATAAATAATTCGATATAAATAATTTTTTATTTCATTATAAGTTTGTTTTTGTTCTGGAAAACATGGTTTTATAAAAAAAATATTTTTATTTTCTTTTGGAACATAAATTAAAATTTATTTTTTAAATATATAGAAATAGAATAATAAAAAATGGATTCAATATTTTGAATCATGTAGATAATATTTATTAATGAGGTAAATTTTGTTAACGACTCGTGCAAGTCAGTCAAGGAGAAATTCCAGGGGAATTTGAATTTTTTAATTTTCTGGAGGGGCCATTCTTTGAACAGGAATTCAAAGTGAAATTATTAGAGTTTGAACACATTAAAGTGTTATATTAAAACTTGATTGAATTATCAGGGATTCCTTGGTTTCCTTTTGGATTTATGGAAGTTTAGGATTTGGAAATATATGTTTTGGAGGGTCAGACAAAGTCACCCAAATTGTATGAATCAATACGACCCCCAACAGCAAACTATGTGGCATGTTTGAAGGGTGTAGAACATGACGCATCGGCTATTCGCCATTTACCCAAAACATATTCCTAGAATTCTCAGTTAGTTTCACTTTGGTGGAACTCTCTCACTATTCATTACACGGTGGGTGCACTATTTGGGTAAACATGTATTATAAACTATTTGAGGTGTTTCTTTATTTAATAGGTGTTGCTGGTTTGGCACATGGTTTGGGAAAATAGTTTAGAAAAATAGTGTGCCCATGTTTTGGGGTGAAATTTAAAAAATTCAAATATTTGTATTTTGTCCTTATTTTTATCCTCCTTATAGTTGTGTGAGGCTATACTTGAGTAGTGGTTTTCCTCATCTGAGCCTAAGATAGGAATTTATGTTTCTCCATTGTCCATCATTAGAATCTATTATTGTCGGTATCTATGGATCAAAATTTGTAAGCTCTATATTCTTATATAATCTATTTCTGGTTACTCATTCTATCTTTTTTGTTATTTTGGTTTGAGGTAATTTTCCCAATTTTCATGTTTAATGTTTGCTTCGACGAACACATCCAATCTAAACTGAATCAGATCTTGATATTGGATAGGTGATACATCAAAATCTTAAGGTAGGAGGCCTATTAATTTTTCCTAATTGTTCTATCATTTTATAAATATATACATTGTTCCGCACACTGTCCTTTCTCACGTGTTTCATTATAATTGGATTCTTCATATTAAATTAACCATCGCACCATGATACACTACCAATGATTGTCGTTAAGTATTTTGAGTTTGTCAACATCATTCACGGTAACCCTACGTATGTTTTGGTTTATTTTTCCCCATTATAATTAAATTATTATCTTCCTATAACACCTTATATGAATTCAGAAAGTATTAATAATGGGATTTACATTTTTATACACTTTCCCATGAGATAATGTCACCTAATATCTTCCATGATGAAGCTTTGTAAATTAAATTTCCATTCAGGGTTACTTTAGAAAAATAACATTATATTTAAATTTTATTACTATTATTCTATGTTATTATTGTTAGTTATTAAATAAATTATTTGATAATAAATTTAAATATTTATTATAAAACCCCTCTCATGAGGAGCACTATGTTCTAAAATAAAAGGTATTGATTGGTGATTTTCATCTTGCATGGCCGTAATGCTTGGGTGTTTTCCAATGATTTAGCTTTGATCGATTTAATTCCATGTCAAGGACATTACCTCTTTCAATGTGTTTCCGATGCTTTTATGTTGGGGCGCGCGCGCGTGTGTCTGTCACGCTTGGGAGGACGCGCGGCCTGTTGCCCCGCATTCCTGCTTTCCAAAGGCAGGAGGCATCCATTCCTTATTCAGGGACGTCTGCTCCTCGATCGAAATCGGGATGATGGGATGTTGGTTCTTCCTTCCATGGATTCCTCCTCGGAGCTCGTCACCTAGTACGGGTCTCCCTCATAGATTTAAGACGGGTTCGTGAAGCTCGTTCCCGGTGCCATATCTGCATCGACGCCAGTTAATTACACTGCGTCTGTCAAGACACTCCAAGGGGTCTTGTCAGGGCAGCAACCTTCGGTGAGGAGAATGGTCATGTTGGGGTGTCGTTGGCATGTATTGACCCTGGGGATCGGCATATCTGTCTTCTATCCCTTATCACATGGCTTCTCGAGGGCGCGGAAGCCCGATGCATCCCACATCGAACATGGGGAATGTGAACCATCTGAGGTTTTCCTCAGCTTCCCATGTTTAACACGGGGTATGCAGTGAGTTTAACATCTTGTAGAGACAGATCAGACTGATCGAAACACTGAGAGTGGATCAGATTGAAGGACCCCCTAGGGGGAACACCGATGTTGGGGCCATCGCGTGGATGGATTCTCGGATACCATGGTGTTGGATTGGATGGCATGATCTCACCGGGATGTGGCGGCCCGCGTAAGGATCAGGATAGATGATGGAGTGATGGGCTTGAACCTCCTGGAGGCTTCCAACGTATCACCATGGAAGAGAATCAAAGTCATTGTAGTTCGGTGATGCGGTGGGACACCTGAAAAGGTGACCCGTGAGAATGAACGCATGGATTGGAGCCTGGAGGATGTATGATCTCCAGGCTAGGGCATGAGCTTCCCAAGACACGTGGGCTCGAGGGGGAAGTCAGGGTGAGACATGGGTGTGAGGCATGGGGCTTACGCTCTGAGACAACCAAAGAGGGGGAATACCTTTTAATGCAATTCGGGATGAGATACATTTTAACATCATGCAGGACGAGGGTATACAGTTTAACGTCATGCAGGACGAGGAATTTGGGGCTTACGCTCTGAGGCGGCCCGGAGTGGGTGTGGGGCTTATGCTATGAGGAGGCCCATGGTGGATATGGGGCTTACACTCTGAGGCGGCCCATGGTGGATATGGGGCTTACGCTCTGAGGCATCCCATGGTGGATATGGGGCTTATGCTTTGAGGCGTCCTAGGGTGGATATGGGGCTTATGCTCTAAGGCGGCACATTGTGGTCAGGGAACCAATGTGGGGAGGTCAGAACAACCGGGTGGTGGGCTTGAACCTCGTGGAGGCTTTCTACGTACCATGCGTTAGCACGGATCAAAGTCCACGTAGTTCGCTGGGATGGGCCTTATGCTCTGAGATGTCTCAAAGAGGAAACAGGGGCTTACACATGGTTAGCGGCCCTGGGTGTCGGGGCCTACTCCAAGATGGAGGCCCGTGGTGCGAAAAAAGCATAGTGGGAAAGGGACTCCACTGGCCTTGGCATGGGGGAAGTACGGAGATGCACGAGTGAAATCTTCCGCAAGAGAGGCTAGGAGCTTACACTCTGAGGCAGACCTTCCCACGTGGACAAATGCCACTCCAACAAGGAGGATCTCATTCCATGCGAGGAAGATTCCATTCCCGTAGAGACGAGTGGGCGTAAAGAATGCCCGAGCCGGGGGGACCCTGCGTGCGAAGCATAGGGTCGGACCACAGTTTAACGTCATGTGTTAAGGACAAGGTGCTTAGCAGTTTAATGTCCTACTGCTTGGACGAGGTGGGTTTGGTCCACACCCCTAGGGCTTATATGCCCAATGCCCTCTACCCCTGGTGGGAGGGAAGGCATCGGCAAGGTCGTAGTGAAGGGGGGCCTCAGGGCGAACCATCGAGGGGTCCACGTTAGCGTGGATATGTGAAGAAGCAATAGCTGTTAAAGTGCCTATGCGGGGAAGTATAAGGCAAAGAAACGCAATGGGAAACACCGCCCAATGAACCTTGAGGTTACTTCGTACAATCCTGGAAGGCCGTACGGGAAAAAAATGCATGGCGCACATTCCCGGCAGGGAATACATCAGGTGCTGGCACGAAGAGGCAGCTAAGGGGCGTCAAGGTAAATGGTCCGGGGTGTTGCACGCAAAAATAAGCTTTGCACGCAAGACACTGGGATGGCCCGCAATAGGTCCCTAGGATTGCGCGGAGAGGCGACTACGCGCAAGGTATTGCGCTTGAGTAAGGTAATTGCGCGCACGGGGCAACGATTGCACGCAAGGGGAGAAACCGGAGGAGGGTGCAAATTCACTTAAGCTGGTGGAGTTGCGCGCAAAGGCGAACCCCGAGGCAAGGTTGCATGAAAAGGGAATTTACCTGGAAGTCATATTGCGCGTGGGGGGAGTCGAAGTGCACGCACGGGAGCCGTTCCAAATTCCGAAACCCCAAACCGTTTGGGGTCGCCTTCTATTTATAGGCACCGAGTGGCGCAAAATTCAGGCGGCGTGCGAAATCTTCCACACACGGGAACCGTCTGTGCACAAACCCCAGCACGAGGAACCGGGGTGCACAAAATTGCGTGCCTCACCGGCTCGATTACGTGCATCTCGAGGATGCTTCGTGCTCACAGCTTTATTTCACGCAAGTCCTCCTTTATTTTGTGCACCACTTCCTGGGCTTCCGGACCGGGCCTCTGAGTCCGAATATGACTTCGCTTTTTCATTTTGAACCATCCTTTATGAGTTACAGACATTTTTGGCCTCTAAAAATCCCCCTGGAATTGGATTGGCGAGAGGTAGCAATGGTCGGATTTTGAGGTAAACGATGAAATGCAGGGCTTCATGGGTCCCTTTGGCTTCACATGCTCAACCATAATCCCGAAGTAAATAGAAATCCATCACTAAGCTCACGTGGGCCATGAGAAACAAAGGAGGACCGCACTAGTACTTCGTCTGGCTGTCAGGCGCCAACCAAGCTTCAGGCATCCCAAATCGGGCCTGGATTTCTGAGAAGAAGACCTCAGACTAATTGATATATCACCTTCTCAATGTGCTTCGACACACAAGCAGGGAAATGCCGAGGGCATTGAAATCCATCCGAATATTGGGATATGGAAAGGAAAGGTGACTCACACTACCCAAATTTGGAACACTGTGGGGAATGACGATGGAGGATAACTGTTAACCGTGATGGAAATGCAACATCCATATCGTGTTGGCCTAGTGTGGGGACAATAAATGAGAGATGACCACTGACCATGTTTGCAACATGGGGCCTAACTCAAATATCGCCGGTCAGTTTCCCAGAACGTTGGCCCAAGACAGTAGGCGGACTATAGGTCTATCATCCATATTGCTACGATAGGCGGACCAAAGGTCTATCATCCATATTGTGGAATTAGGAGGACCAAATTCTATCATCCATACTGTTTGGGGGTCCCGTCAAACATAACCAGTCCTCCGGAACATTGGCCCAGGACAGTAGGCGGACCATAGGTCTATCATCCATAATGTTAGGGGGTCCCGTCAGACATGAAAGAGAATGAGGATCCGAATAAAGGGGCACACAAAATGTGGAAGGTGAAGTGGTGGTTTGTTTGAATAGAGTCCAACACTCCCGAAATTGCGCAACCGTGGCAGAGGCGCATTTGGCGGATGTACCAACCTGGTCACGGGTCATCCCAATTTTTAGGCAGGACATCTCTGGTGAGAGAACTGTTGCTTCCAATTACAACTACGGGGCATCCTGAACATATTCGGTGTAGATGTCACGATTACACCACTTACCATGAAGTCAGGCCGAGGGGCTGACAATAAGGAGGGACAAGGTTTGGTAATCTTTGGGGCTGGACCCGAGACGAAATGTTCGGGCATTCCTACGTATCTCATTAGGATGAGAATCAAGCCACACATAGTTCTTGAAGTACAGTTTAACTTCATGTAGGACAAAATATAATTTAACGTCGTGTGGGATGGGGGGAAACATCTCATATGGGGATGGGCACAACACGGCAAGTAACCTGACGTGAATGAGGACATAATCCCGTACCACACCGTACAATCCCACAAGAGAGACAGAGTCATTGAAAACCCATGGAAAGGATCCTAGTTTTAGGTCTTGGAACTCGGACCAAAGGATAGGGGAATGGGAGACACACGGTAAAGCGGTTGCAAAACCCAACATGAATGGGGAAAATCCTTGCTTACTATGTGCTCCTGGGGACGCGTTTAGGTCGAGAGAATGAACACGAAAAGTAAGGTTGGGCCTGTGGGGAAGTTCCTAGGCATTCCTATGTGTCTCATAAGGATGAGAATCAAGCCATACATAGTTCTTTAAAGGAAGCATAGGGCGATATGGTGCCTGCGCAAAGGATGAAGGAGTCGTGCGGGTCTAGCCCTCGCACCAAAAGAAGGGGCATTTGATATATCTTGTTTGTTCTTGGAGGTAAATGGTTTTTCTTTTGTGGGGCGACTGGCCTAGGGTTGAATTTACTGGTGTCTCCACAATAATCAAGCCATAACAGGCGTTGAAAAGCGGTATGGCAATCGACCAATACCTGGCGTGATGTCCCCTGTGGGGAGGTCTTCACAATGCGGTGCTGTTTTTCGTCACGCGGATGGGACGAAATCATCACAGTTTAAGGTCGTATGGTTTGGACAAACAACACAGTTTAAGGTCATATGGTTTGGACCAACAGCACAGTTTAAGGTCGTATGGTTTGGACCACCAGCACAGTTTAAGGTCGTATGGTTTGGACCAACAACACAGTTTAAGGTCGTATGGTTTGGACCAACACCATAGTTTAAGGTCGTATGGTTTGGACCAACAGCACAGTTTAAGGTAGTATGGTTTGGACCTGCAGCACAGTTCAAGGTCATATGGTTTGGACCAGCAGCACAGTTTATGTTCGTATGGTTTGGACCAACAGCACAGTTTAAGGTCGTATGATTTGGACCTAGAGCACAGTTTAAGGTCGTATGGTTTGGACCAACAACAGAGTTTAAGGTCGTATGGTTTGGACCAACAGAACAGTTTAAGGTCGTATGGTTTGGACCTACAACACAGTTTATGGTCGTATGGTTTGGACCTCCAGCACAATTTAAGGTCGTATGGTTAGGACCAACTACATAGTTTAAGGTCGTATGGTTTGGACCAGAAACACAGTTTAAGGTCGTATGGTTTGGACCTGCAACACAGTTTAATGTCATATGGTTTGGACCTGCAGCACAGTTTAAGGTCGTATGGTTTGGACCTGCAGCATAGTTGAAGGTCGTATGGTTTGGACCAACAACACAGTTTAAGGTCGTATGGTTTGGACCTGCAGCACAGTTTAAGGTAGTATGGTCTGGACCAATAGCAGAGTTTAAGGTCGTATGGTTTTGACCTGCATCACAGTTTATGGTCTTATGGTTTGGACCTGGATCACAGTTTAAGGTCGTATGGTTCGGACCTCCATCATAGTTTAAGGTCGTATGGTTTGGACATGCAGCACAGTTTAAGGTCGTATGGTTTCGACCGACACCACAGTTTAAGGTCATATGGTTTGGACCGACAGCACAGTTTAAGGTCGTATGGTTTGGACCAACAACATAGTTTAAGGTTGTATGGTTTGGACATGTGGGAACACACACGATGAGATAAATCATACCTGATGCGGGTGAAGGAGTAATCCCATACCATCACTGTGCGCGATCTCGAGAGAGGAGCCTCGTGCCAAAGGGGCCTACAAGGGTTCAAAAATCAAGGGGAACAAGAGATGCTAGATCCCAGCTATGCTGGGCCCAAAACGCAATGTCTGGGCGACTCCTGGTACCTCATGGGGATGAGGGTCAAGCTACACGCAACCTGTAAAGAAGAAACCCAAGAACATACTCTAGTGCTCAGATTGCAGGAACCCCGAGAGACACCATTACGCAGCTTGTTCTGTCTCACATGTGGGGGTGTACTGAGGGATAGTACAAGGAGTGTCATGATTCCACCTTGACATGGTGGGATGGGACATAATGTGAATCATGCAACCAACATTCAGGGCCCGAGGAAACCGGCCTGACGACTAAGGATTACTGCTGATCAGGTTCCCAACACAGCATCTAGTCGCATTAGCCTAGAAGTGGGTGCAAACAAATGATCATCAATCGCTGACCACATTCGCAACACGGAATCTGTATCAATTTTCTGCCTGAAACCCTCGGGGGCATTGGACCGTGATGGTAGGAGAGCCCTTGGGCATTGTATCCAGGCCGTTCTTGGGGGTCCCTCCGGGTGTGAAGGATGGTGGGGCCTGAATGAAGGGGAACACGAAGCTTGACAAGTGGAAAAAAACTTGTCTAAGTCAAATCTGACACTCCAGGTCCTACACCAGAGTTCTCTGAACACATAAGCAGACCACTGGAAAGGGTCTAAGGGCTAAGTTTGAGTGCGGAAAAACGATGGCGGATCCCAGAGGGAAGGGAAGGCCAAATGCCGAAAACCCTATACCACACCTATATATCCCATCCATGGGGAGGGACAGGCCAAGAGGCCGAGGTGACAGAGAGATCGTGGTATCTCCTAAGATATGGGGCTGGATCTAACATCTGGGTATTCAGGCAGTCCTACGTATCCCATAAATATTGGAATCAAGCCATATGTAGTTCTAGACGGCGCCTTTTAATGTCATGGGTGTAGCGCCCCGACCCCAGTTTCCCAGAGTCGGTGCATTATTGCGTAACATTGGCATGATCACAAAAGATCAAGTCTCGAAAGACCGATTAGTTTAGTAGCCTTGGAAACACTAGATACATTCATAAATA
Organism: Viscum album; assembly: GCA_963277665.1. Taxonomy (NCBI): domain Eukaryota; kingdom Viridiplantae; phylum Streptophyta; class Magnoliopsida; order Santalales; family Viscaceae; genus Viscum; species Viscum album. The sequence continues at coordinate 1,496,161,012 of OY728128.1, read as the reverse complement.
TTACATTACATCATAAAGTGAAAAACTACAATAACAAATTCTCTATAGTCCACACTCATATCCTCTTCTGACTATCCCTGCAGGTCATTCATACAATACTTCTTCACATCCTGGAAAATATTAAAACATTGAAAGGGGTGAGCTCAGATGCTCAGTAAGGATAACAATATTGTCGAATCTTTCATAAATAAACATTAACATTTAAGGTAATGTATAACTAAAACTAAATCCTTTTTAAACTTTAACTTTAGCATAATATGGAAAAAATAAAATTAAATAATGTCATTTACTTACTCACATGGATATTCTACTAGTCGAATAATCACATGCAATATCAATAACCACATTCATAATGATGAAATGCATAATTCCAGACTATCATAACCAGTTAGCCAAGGCATCGTGCCAAGACTACAGATAATATTTTGTCAAGGCCTCATGCCAAGACACTAGTTTGTCTCATGAGACCTACCGATGCATCAAGGAGCTATAGCAGGCTCGAACTGTCACTAATTAAGTCCAATGCATTCCTCATATGAACAGGTTAAAACATATCATAAACCATAACAAAATCATATCAAATAAAATATGCATAAAGGAAACATAAAATTTCCACATTTCAATCACAAGATATCAATACAACACATTGATATAAAAAAACACTTTCAAATCCATTTTTAATACCTAAATAAAAGAAAATTAAAACTGTGTAATTATTTTTCATTTAAAATAGTTAAGCTTGTAGAAGAATCCGAAACTCAAATAATGGTCACGGCGGCAGAGAAGTCATTGTCACCGCATACGTACGACAAGGAAAAACATTCCTTTTTGTCATTTAGTAAAACACATCGTATAAAAAATATTCCTTTTGAATAAACATAAAATTCAAAGGGGTTTATACACCGTATAGAAGAAATTTGTGTATAAAACAAAATATGCCTCAATGAATGGAGATTGAGACAATGTCCCTTAAAAAGATCATTATTTTAAATAAAATAGATATATTTTGTGTATTCACTATAAGTACACATAACGAAAGTAAAAATACAAGATAGGACATAATAATATCATGACATAATTTTAAAGTAGGATATTAACCCAAAGAATGGAAATTGGGTTAAGAAGTTCCCTTACCTCGTGTCCGAATTCACTCGACCGTTCTTTGATCTCCTGAATAATAAAATAGAGTTAATCTCTACCTTCTTAAGAAACTTTTTCAAGTTCATTATTCCTTTTATATCACTTATTAAAATGTTATGAAAATTATGTAGTCATTTAAGTTAATAATGGTTGTTTTTTCGATCTTTGGTACTTGAGTCAACAATAAACTTCTTATAATTACAAGTTGTTAATGTGGTAGAATATCCATTATATATAGAATTATATTCATGATGTAGATATCATATATATCATATATTTCCAGTATATAAATTCATTTATAATATTACATAACATTTAGAGGTAAGAAATGAAATGCACCGTTCATGGAGACGGTAAGCTGTACGTACGCATGAACGCTACTTTCATTTATATTTCTTATTTAATGGAATGAAATTATAAGTATATAAAGGTATACTATAATTAATGTATAATAAAATTTATAATACCATTTACTCCATCCTTTATACATCCCACATATGGCATTAACGATTCAAATCACTTTGATGGGGCGGCAGTCCGCACTTCATAAAATGGAAATATCACGTTTACCATTAATGGAAACCATAAAGGTATGCAATAAATGAAAAATAAATAAGCTTAAGTAAAACATAAAAATATTATATATCATATATAAATATAGTGAAATCTTAATGTCCACATTTGAAGGTGTTATATGAGTGTTGAACAATCATCATTTAGTGATGCAGAAATTCGTCATCCACAGAAACAGTATGTTCTTTAACCATTAGATGTAGGTGTGTGTAAGTGTATCTTGAATCCTTCTTATAACAACATACTAGTATATTGATTATACTGGTGTTGTTACAAAATAAATTAATAAAAAAGAGTTTAGGGGGTTGGAGAAGCAAAATAAAACAAAACAACATTAGAGAAGACATTACCTTAAAATCGGGTAACTCTTTTTGATTTGAGCCAAAGGCTTCCTTTGGAAGACTTCTGCCCAATGTGAGGCTTCTAAGAGTAATGTATTTAAGTTGAGAGAGTATTTGGGCATAGTTTTGCCGAGCCAAAAGGCTTTGAAGGTGTGAGTAAGGTGGTAGTGGTGGGGGCCTTTAATAAGAGGAGAGAAGGGGAACTCTTGGAAAGATTGAAATGTTACATTATTATGAAATGATTTTTCGGAAAATATTAAAACATTGAATGGGGTGAGATCAGATGCTCAGTAAGGATAAAAATATTGCGGAAGCATTCATAAATAAAGATTAACATTTAAGGAAATTTATAACTAAAACAAAAGCCTTTTTAAACATGAACTTCAACATAATATGGCAAAAATAAAATTAAATAATTCAATTTACTTACTCACATGGATATTCTACTAGTCGAATAATCACATGCAATATCAATAACCACTTTCATAATGATGGAACGCATAATGCCAGACTATCATAACCATGTAGCCAAGGCCTCGTGACAAGACCACAAATAAGATTTTGTCAAGGCCTCCGGCCAAGACACTAGTTTGTCTCATGAGACCTGCCGATGCATCGAGGAGCTGTAGCGGGCTCCACCCGTCACTTATTAAGTCTAATTCATTCCTCATATGAATAGGTTTAAACATATCATAAAAAATAACATAATCGTATCACATAAAACATGCATAAATGAAACATAACATTTCCACATTTCAATCACAAGATATCAATACAATACATTGATATAATAAAAACACTTTCAAAACCATTTTCAATACCAAAATAAAATAAAGTTAAAACATTGTATTTATTTTTCATTAAAAAAAGTTATGTCTTGTAGAGGAAGCCGAAACACAAATAATGGTCATGGCGGTGGAGAAGTCATTGTCGCTGCATACGTAAGACAAAAACATTCCATTTGTCATTTAGTAAAATTATTTGTAAAAAAAGATTTCTTTTTGAATAAAAGTGAAATTCAAAGGGGTTTATACACCGTATAAAAGAAAGTTGTGTATAAAACAAAACATGCCTCAATGAAAGGAGATTGAGACGAAGACACTTACAAAGATCTTTTTTTAATTAAAGTAGATCTATTATGTGTATTAAATATAAGTACACATAAATAAAGTACAAATACAAGATAGGACATAATAATATCATGACATAATTTGAAAGTAGGAGATTAACCCAAAGAATAGAAATTGGGTTAAGAAGTTCCCTTACCTCGTGTCCGAATTCACTCGACCTTTCTTTGATCTCCTGAATAATAAACTAGAGTTAATTTATAATTTCTTAAGAACCTTTTCAAGTTTATTATTTATTTTATATCACTTATTACCATGTTATGTACATTATGTAATTATTTATGTTAATAACGGTCTTTTTGACGATCTTAGGTACTTGAGTCAAAAATAAACTTTTTATAATTACACTTTGTTCATGTGGTAATATATCCATTATATCCATAATTATATTCATGATTTATATATCATATACATCATATATATCCTGTATATACATTCATTTATAATATTTCATAACATTTAGAGGTATGAAATGAAATGCACTGTTCATGGAGATGGTAAGCCGTACGTACGCATGAATGCTACTTTCATTTCTATTTCATATTTAATGGAATGAAGATATAATTATATAAAGATATAATATAATTCCAGTATAATATAATGTATAATACCATTTAATACATCCTTTATACATCCCTCATATGGCATTAACGATTAAAATCACTTTGAGGGGGCGGTAGTCTGCACTTCCAAAAATGAAATTATCGCGTTTACCCAAAATGGAAATCATAAAGTATGCCACAAATGAGAAATAAAGCAGAATAAGGAAAACATAAACATAATATATATATCATATATGAAAATATATTCATAAAAATGGCCACCATTAGAGGAGTTGAAATAATATTGAACAATCATCATTTCGTGAGGCAGTATTTCGCCACCCACAGAAACAATATGTTTTTTAACCATTAGACGAATGTGTGTGTAAGTGTAAACCAAATCCTTATCATAACAACATCCTAGTAAATTTTATATACTGGTGTTTTTATAAAACAAAGGAATAAATAGAGTTTAATGGTTTGGAGAAGCAAAATAAAACAAAACAACATTAGAGAAGACATTACCGTAAAATTGGGTAACTCTTTTTGATTTGAGCCAAAGGCTTCCTTGGGAAGACTTATGCTCAAAGTGAGGCTTATAGGAGTAAGAGAGGGATGTTGGGAGAGTATTTGGGAAGATTTTGGCCGATCCAAATGGCTTGAAAGTGTTAATAAGGTGGTAGTGGTGGGGGCATTTTATAAGAGGAGAGAAGGGGCACTCTGAGAAAGATTGAAATGTTACATTATTATGAAATGATTTTTCGGATTCTAAAGGTCGCACACTTATATATTTCGAGGATAAGGTGATAAGGGTTCTAAAGCTACTAATCCAATAGGTTTTTGAAAAGTGTAAGTCTTAGATTTTACATTATCTTTTCATTTTATTTAAATCGTTAATTAATGAGGTAATCGCTGCATCATCATGGTGTCATAAATAATTTAATTTATTTAATGTCTAAAAATTATAAAAAAAATATCATGATGTAGGAAATCTCTTTAGATTTCTAGTGAATATTTATAGTCAAAACTATTACTCGTATAACCCCAATTAAAAATTGTTTTAGTAAAACAACTCTTGTTTGTGACATTCTTATTTTAACATTAAATAAAAAGTTTTTAATGTCATTTTCCTACCAATGTGGCTCCATGGGGTCCCCAAGTTGACCCAGGGATTTTCTTGGTCGGCCATGACTCATACAATAGAGGTAGGACAATGGTAAAAGTATTTTAATATTTTTATAATATCATTTATACCTTAAATTTCACTAATTACCTTTAATCGCGATTAAATAAACTTAAACGTTACTATTCACCAAAAAAATATTTTAATCCCATTGAACCACATTTTACTTCCTAATGAAAAAAATGTATGTTTGATTTTTGAAAATCAAAACACATAAGTGGTAATGTTTCATTTAAATGAAAAATCAGTTTTTTAACCACCACTTGGTGGTTTCACTATTCATCAAAAATTGATGTTTTTCAGAATAGTGCCAAAATTTCACCCTAAGCTATAATTGATATTCCGAACTCAAAAATTATGTCTATTTTATTAAATTCCAAATATATAAGTTTCATTAATTAATTTTATAATTAATTCACGCAGTCACAACAAATAGCGTGTTTTTAAGAAACAATATATATCAAAAGATTGAAAATCGTTTATGTCCAATTTCAAAGTGAAATTTATTATAATGAACACCATTGGATAAAATGGTAAAAATGTATTCTAATTATTCTTTAAAACCACTCCATAGTATAATTTATCACTATAAACTATTTTGATTAAAAAAGTTGTTATTAAGTATTTTTCACTATTCATAGAAAATGGGATGTTCTCAGAAAAATACCAAAAATTCAACATAGGCTAATTTCGATATTCCGAATCCAAAAATGAAGTCCATTTTGAAATATAAAATATATATAATTTTCAAAAAGTGGGTATTACTATTCATAATGGCTATTTTGATTGGTCGCGGTGTGTTAGAATCTTGAACTTACGTACAATGAAAGCTATTGCATTATTGAAAGTGAAGTGTATCGTGGAAGCTCGGGGTGTTACATTCTCCCCTCCTTCAATAAATTGCATCCTTGTAATTTGAAATTTTATTTGAAAATAAAAGGTTGAAAATAGAAAATACCTTTGTGGAAAACCCACATCGGAAATAAGGTTAATACAAATATAACTTTAAAATAAAGAAAGATAAGTACAAAGGTCACCCAATATAGCCCATACTAGGATTATATGAAAATATGGATATGGAAGAAAAACAAACCATCAAGGTCTGATGGAGAGTTGTAGAAAACTGGATTAGGAGAAAGTTAACCACAAGAAAATCACAAACTTGTGATTGGCTAAATGGTCATTGAATCCCCAGTTGGAAAAGTTAACCGGCAACGTTTTTGTTTTAAGTTACCTTTTATAAAGTTGAAGAATTTATTTAAGAGATTTACTAAGAACGTAAGGGAATATACATACTAGTCATGTAGACTTTCATTATTTAATAAATTTTTACCACAAACCCATCTTTCACTCTAAAAGGTAATAGAACTCAAAAATATTCTATTTATCCTAATTGTATAAGGATCCAAATATTAACACATACCATTTAGATTAGTAAAACTATTTTGTAATTACCAAGGACTTCCTGTAGGCTAGTGGTAGGTAATAAAGGTTTGTCTCACTATGGTTGTGGGTTCGATTCCTGCAGCTTTGTCCGACGCGACGGGTTATCCCCCGACCTGCAGGTTGTCCTTTTCCTAAAAATATAGTATTATAATATTCCAAAAGTAATCTTTAGAAATGTTATAATCATAAACAATACAATACAAAGGTCAACTCAATCCTTTCAAAGCATTATAGTTAACCAAAATACATCTGTCCAGACTATCTCTAAGAGGTCTCTAAATTCCAAAATCAATTGTAACATCCGATTCCCCAAATAATGTAAAGTTTCTCTTATTGTCACATACTAAAAATATGATTACCTTCATCATATTAAAACCTTAATGAAAACAACATGTACTATCGTACAATCCTTATATATATCACATTATTCTTATAACCATATAATCCTTGAGTCCTAAAGCACCAAAACATTAATTATTCCACATCAATTGTAGTAACAGCATAAGATTGTCCTTGATCTCTTGGCCTTTTCTGAGGTATGTTTCCCTGACGCTTAGGACATTCATTTGCATAATGCCCCATTTCCCTAAAATTTTAGCACTCAACATTGATATCCCCTTTCATTCCCTTGCAATCACGAGCCTGGTGACCTTTTTATCCACATTTATAACAAACTCCCATTCCTTTAAGGCAAGTACCAGGGTGATTTTTCCCACAATTTTCGCATAATGGAAAACCCTTCTTTCCCTTTTTCCCTTTATCTGTCTCTTGTTCCACCGTTCTCTTCTTCTCTTGCTTTACTTTATTAACATAAGATTTAGAGAATTCCTTTTCTCTCTTGATAGCACATGAGACTATATCTTTGTATGTTGAGAAAGATTGTGATACTAATGCTCGATGGAGAAACGGTTTTAACCTATCAAAGAAACGATCGATCTTACTTCTTGGGTTACATAAATAATCCGCATCATGTCTTGCTAACCTTGTAATATTGCCTTCATACTTTGCGACATTCTCATCCCCCTTTTGTCTCAGACTCAGAAATTGTCTTTCCATATCTGCTCGATGGTTATGAAGAAAGTATTTTTCTATGAAAAGATCTTTGAACTCCCTCCATTCCATATTTGATACTTCATCATCTTTCTTTGTGTTTTGAATCAGCGACCACCATTGATCGGCATCTCCAGTGAGGTGGTAGACTGCCATGACAACCTTCTCCCTTTCGCTACTCCCCAAGGCATGGAATATTTTTTCTAAGGAGTTTATCCATTGCTCAGATAATAATGGATTTTTACCCCCATTAAATGTTGGTGGTTGTTTCCACATGAAGCGGTCTAACATTGATCCTCCACGTTGTGGATCAGTGTGCTCCATACGAGTAAGGTTATTATTCATAACCTGAATGAGTTGTCCCAGTATGGTAATAAGTTGATCAGCACCAGTTGTATCTCCAGATCCACAACAATTATCATGAGTAGAAGGGAAATCCCTACACAGAGTGCGTGCATTGATACGGTTTCCATTCTTCCCACTAGGTGCCATTTCTATACAATGGCATAAACTAGATTATTTTATGAATTGAAATACATAATGCCCTACTTGTAAAACATTTAACATAAATTGAATATTTTATGGATATAATCCATAATCATAAAAATGTTTTCTTTGAGGAAGTATATACTCATAACCCTTCATAGTGGTTTGTAAAGAAAATGAGAATTATCCAAAGCATATCCCCCGGGAGTGTCGTAACCAAGAGTTCAGCAAGGCCCATTGTCGTGCACTAGTTCCCGTTCGAGTCTAGATCAAACCGGTGTTTTCGGGTTCTAACCCTAGGTACATCTATGCCAGAGCCGCCTATACCTTCTCGTATCCATACAAGGATGTATTGCTAGGAAAACTCAAAAAATAACTATAATACCAACATTATAGAAAGTTCTTCTATACTAATCCTCAAAGTCTATCTCAGGGCTATGTGATCTAATCAGAGTTTATCTAAATCTAGCTTCCAAGGTTAGTACTAAACTGCCTATGATACCAACTGTAACGCCCCGAATCCAGTTACCCAGAGTCGGTGCATTACTTCGTAACATTGGCATGATCAGAAAAGATCAAGTCTCAAAATACCGATTAGTTTAGTAGCCTTGGAAACACTAGAAAAATTCATAAACATTACATTAAATCATAAAGTGAAAAACTACAATAACAAAGTCTCCATAGTCCACACTCATATCCTCTTCTGACTATCCCTGCAGGTCATTCATAAAATATATCGTGACATCCTGGAAAATATTAAAACATTGAAAGGGGTGAGCTCAGATGCTCAGTAAGGATAACAATATTGCGGAAGCTTTCATAAATAAACATTAACATTTAAGGCAATGTATAACTAAAAAAAGCGTTTTTAAACTTGAAATTAAGCATAATATGGAAAAAATAAAATTAAATAATGCCATTTACTTACTCACATGGATATTCTACTTGTCAAATAACCAGATGAAATATCAATAACCACTTTCATAATGATGGAATTCATAATGACAGACTATCATAACCACGTAGCCAAGGCCTCGTGACAAGACCACAAATATGATTTTGTCACGGCCTCGTGCCAAGACACTAGTTTGTCTCATGAGACCTTTCAATGCATCAAGGAGCTGTAGCGGGCTCCACTCGTCACTTATTAAGTCCAATGCATTCCTCATATGAATAGGATTAAACATATCATAAACCATAACATAATCGTATCACATAAAACATCCATAAAGGAAACATAAAATTTCCACATTTCAATCACAAGATATCAATACAACCCATTGATATAATAAAAACACTTTCAAAACCATTTTCAATATCAAAATAAAAAAAAGTTAAAACTTTGTATTTATTTATCATTAAAAAAAGTTATGTCTTGTAGAGGAAGCCGAAACACAAATAATGGTCACGGCGGTGGAGAAGTCATTGTCGCCGCATACATAAGACAAGAACATTCCTTTTGTCATTTAGTAAAACGCTTTGTAAAAACAGATTCCTTTTTGAATAAAAGTCAAAGTCAAAGGTGTTTATACACCATATAAAAGAAAGTTGTGTATAAAACAAAATATGCCTCAATGAAAGGAGATTGAGATGAAGACCCTTAAAAAGATAATTTTTTTAAATAAAGTAGATATATTATGTGTATTCACTATAATTACACATAAATAATGTACAAATACACGAAAGTACATAATAATATCATGACATAATTTGAAAGTAGGAGATTAACACAAAGAATAGAAATTGGGTTTAGAAGTTCCCTTACCTCGTGTCCGAATTCACTTGACCATTCTTTGGTCTCCTGAATAATAAACTAGAGTTAATTTATAATTTCTTAAGAACCTTTTTCAAGTTTATTATTCATTTTATATCACTTATTACCATGTTAGGAACATTATGTAATTATTTATGTTAATAACTGACATTTTGACAATCTTAGGTACTTGAGTCAAAAATAAACTTCTTATAATTACACTTTGTTCGTGTGGTAATATATACATTATATACATAATTATATTCATGATGTATATATCATATTCATCATATATATCCCGTATATACATTCATTTATAATATTACATAACATTTAGAGGTATGAAATGAAATGCACCGTTCATGGAGACGGTAAGCCGTACGTACGCATGAACCCTACTTTCATTTATATTTCGTATTTAATGGAATGAAGATATAATTATATAAAGGTATAATATAATTACAGTATTATATAATGTATAATACCATTTACTTTATCCTTTATACATCCCACATATGGCATTAACGATTCAAATCACTTTGAGGGGGCGGTAGTCCGCACTTCCTAAAATGAAATTATCACATTTACCCATAATGGAAATCATAAAGTATGCCACATGTGAGAAATACAGAAGCATAAGGAAAACATAAACATAATATATATATCATATATGAAAATATTTTCATCAAAATGGCCACCATTAGAGGTGTTAAAAGAATATTGAACAATCATCGTTTCGGGAGGCAGTATTTCGGCACCCACAGAAACAGTAAGTTATTTAACCATTATACGAATGTGTGAGTAAGTTTAAACCAAATCCTTATCATAAAAACATCCTAGTAAATTTTAGATACTGGTTTTGTTACAAAAGAAAGGAATAAAAAGAGTTTAAGTGGTTGGAGAAACAAAATAAAACAAAACAACTTTAGAGAAGACATTACCTTAAAATCGGGTAACTCTTTTTGATTTGAGCCAAAGGCTTCCTTGGGAAGACTTCTGCCCAAATTGAGGCTTATAGGAGTAAGATAGGGATGTTGGGAGTGTATTTGTTCAGATGTTGGCCAAAAAAATGGCTTTCAAGTGTGAATAAGGTGGTAGTGGTGGGGGCTTTTATAAGAGGAGAAAAGGGGCACTCTTGGAAAGATTGAAATGTTACTTTATTATGAAATGATTTTTCGCATTCTAAAGGTCCAAAACAAATATATTTCGAGTACAAGGTGATAATGGTACTAAATAGTTTCATCCAATAGCTTTTTCACAAGTTTAAGTCTTAGATTTTACATTATCTTTTCATTTTATTTAAATCGTTAATTAATGAGGTAATCGCTGCATCATCCTGGTGTCATAATTAATGTAATTTATTTAATGTCTAAAAATTATAAAAAACTATCATGATGTAGGAAATATTTTTAGATATCTAATGAATATTAATAGTAAAAACTATGACTTGTATATCCCCATTTAAAATTTTTTTAGTAAAAAAACTCTTGTTTGTAACATTTTTATTTTAACATTAAATAATACGTTTTTAATGTCATTTTCCTACCAATGTGGCTCCATGGGGTCCCCAAGTTGACCCATGGATTTTATTGGTCGGCCATGACTCATACAATAGGTCTAGGATAAGTGTAAAGGTATTTTCATATTTTTATACAATCATTTTTACCTTAAATTTCACTAATTACATTTAAATGTGATTAATTAAACTTAATAGTTAGTATTCACCAAAAAATTTATTTTAATCACATTGAACCACATTTTACTTCCTTATGACAACCATGTATGTCAGATTTTTGAAAATCAAAACACAGAAGTGGTAATGTTTCATTTAAACGAAAAATCAGTTTTTTAACTACCACTTAGTGGTTTCACTATTCATCAAAAATTGATGTTTTTCAGAATAATGCCGAAATTTCACCCTATTCTATAATTGATATTCTGAATTCAAAAATGATGTATATTTTATTAAATTACAAACATATAAGATGCATTAATTAATTTTATAATTAATTCCTGCTGTCACAACAAATAGAGTGTTTTTAAGAAACAATATATATCAAAAGATTGACAATTGTTTATGTCCAATTTCAAAGTAAAATTAATTCTGATGAACACAATTGGATAAAATGGAAAAATATATTCTAATTATACTTTTAAGCCACTCATTAGTATAATTTATTACTATAAATTATTTTTATTAAAAAAGTTGTTTTTAAGTATTTTTCACTATTCAAAGAAAATGGGAAGTTCTTAGAAAAATACAAAAAATTCCACATAGTCTAATTTCAATATTCCGAATCCAAAAATGAAGTCCATTTTGAAATATAAAATATATATAATTTTCAAAAAGTGGGTATTACTATTCATAATGGCAATTTTGATTGGTCGCGGTGTGTTAGAATCTCGAACTTGCATACAATGAAAGCTATTGCATTATTGAAAGAGAAGCGTATTGTGGAAGCACAGGGTGTTACACCTTACACATAAGATGCACGCCTCTCTTCTGGAAATCACTAGGGGTAGTATTAAGGGCTTGAGCCAAGCCTCTCCCTTGTTCTACCCTAAGGATTGGCTGTCGTGCAAGTACCCATGTGTTGCATAGGTACACCTGCGCAACCAAGACTTGCGCGCTCAGGCAGTACTTGCTTGCCCACGCAGTACTTGCGCGCCCCTCACATTTTGGGTGCCCTATCTACCAATTTCACCCCTCTTACACCTATCCACCTCTCCTCCTTAGTTTTAATCCATCAGAACTCTCTCCTAAGCCATTCCTGGAAGGATTTATTTGTTGGATTCCTTATCTGAAATGAATTTTGTGGAACATCTCTTAAAACCTAGTGATTTACAAATCCTCATGTCACTAAGGTCAGAGATTTCATTCATTCAACCTCATCCTTTAAGATGAGAGAATCCGTAACCTGGGTCTCCTTTTTAAGAGTAAGCCCAAGTCCATATTATCATTAATTTGGGCATCCTCTTTAGGAGTAAGCCCCAAGTCCTCATTAATTTGGGCCTCCTTTTTAGGATTAATCCCCAAGTCCGCTAATCTAGGAATCCTTTTTAGGATTAATCCCCAGTCATAATTCCCTTAAAAAGGGCTTCCTTATAAGGAGTGTTCCCTAGTCTCCAAGTTCCCAAATATGGGCATCCCCTTTAGAAGTAATCCCCATCCACAGTTCCCTTAACCTGGGCTTCCTCTTCAGGAATAATACCTAGTCTCAAAGTCTACAAATATGGGCATCCTTCTTAGGAGTAAGCCGCAAGTCCGTTAACCTGGGCGTCCTTCTCAGGAGTATGCCCCAGTCTTAATTTATCTTAACCAGTCTTAATTTAGTTTTGTTCTGGGCTTCCTTCGCATGAGTAAAACCCAATCATAAGTCCCCTCCTAACTTGGGAATCTTCATTAGGAGTAAGCCCCATGATTAGAGTATCCAAATCTCTATAATGTACATACACCTTTATGGACCTTGTTCTTGGGTTTCTTCCCTGAAGTAAAACCCAATACTCATATGTTTTGGGCAGTCATACATACATAATCCTCACATAATTGCATCTTTCATGGCACAATTGTCTAGTTTCACCAATACCACTTTCTTCTCACACCGAGCATGACTCACTTGTGCTTAGAGTGTAAAAGTAATCATGACATCTTTCTTTGAGCCATCAATAATGCATAAATATCATACTCCCTCACTAGAACTACGTGGGTTTTGACTCCTTTTCTATGTAAAGGACACGTAGGTAGCCCATCTGCAGGTATGATCCCAAATCAGAAATAATTCATGTACTTATGAATGAAAAATAAACTTCAAGTGCCCCACTAAGTGGCTTTAAAACCAGTATGGTCATGATAATGACCAAGAGGCTTTTATTTATTGAAGGATACCATTGACTAAGAATATATAACAAATACAGATGATTCTCTATCGATGAAAAACCTTGAATACTTATAAAATATTTTGTAAATTTCCTACATATCAATCATTGTTTTTTCAGATCTAAAGGAAAGCTCATTTTATACTTGGTAATGTAATAAGGTTTCAGGAACATATCTTAAAGCAATAAAGAGAGTCCCGGAGTAGACAATAATTCCCCTCAAAAAGGTGTGATGAGTCCGACCTCCCATACTCTTGACCAATGAAAATTCCTAAGCCTCGTCATTCCACAACTAATGAGCACCTACCTTTGGAATGTAGGTCCTAATGGATATGGAATCATTGGATGTTTCTGGTTCTACGAACAAACCCGTTAGAAACCAATTAGAGTGTTTGAACCTTCAATCAATGAGGTCATCCCCAATTCCATAGGAAATAAAAAATGGTGAACCCGATATGAATCTTTAACCAAGTTAAAGTGATTTTTTACCTATTTGTTAGGCCCCTATTTAAACTCAATGAGGGGGCCAAAAAAGCAATCAATAACATTTGTGCTCATCCAAAAGATGTATCAGCCGAACTTATCTTGATTATGTTTGTTATATCAAATAGGCACTCTTTTCCAAGATCTTCTGCATTAAACGAATGGATTCTATTAATTTCACACCTATGAATACCTCTACTGTGAAAACCTCTACTGTGAATGCATCTAATGCTACTCCTGCTGGATCGTCGTCCACTCTTAGGGTGACATCACCTACTAAGAATATTCAACACTGGGTATCAAATGCGATGGTTATGGATTACCATCAACACTGTACCATTCCAACTCAGGAGGCTACTCAACAAGCCCTCCAAGTGAACAACCCACCTTGGTCGTCCGGATAGTGACGAGAAGTGATTAAGAAGTAGGCAGAGATAACCACCCTCTCCATCCATTTCGTGTCGTTATCCCCAAAACACAACAACCATTCCCTCCCATATTCTAAGGGGGTAAATGAGAAGGCCACCCAGGGCCTTATTTCAAGGAAGCATGAGTCTTTCTCGAGGGATCCCATCAATAATCGCCGCCAGAATCATACGGTAGTGCACCCTCAACATGATGAGGGTGTCTTTTCTAGGTGTTCGACTCAGGTTCCTTGAACCCGAGTAGGCAAGACGAACCACCAGAGGTGAAAACCGGTTAACAGTGAGCAGGTCCTTATCTCTGTCATTTTTGGAGAAGTCCACCAACCTAACATGGTGGAAAGCAACGAATGAACACAGACAGCTGTCTGTTTTAATTCCGCCGTCTAGCAGACTCGTCTGGAACCATCACGCCAATCCCGCCAAGAAATTCTGGTGGAGTACTATAGACAGGAACATACACCTGTTTATAAATCATCGGCTAGTCAGCAGGCTCGCCTGACTACATGTGATGGAGCCCGCTAACCCAATGTGTTGAAAACTGGTAAATAGGCACATATACCTACTTACACTCATCAATCCTGCCAGCTGCCTCATCTGTCAATGTTGAAGGAGGCTCATCAACCATGTTCAGTGGAGTGCAATTAGCATGCACATACACCTGCTAGTATTGATCAAGCCTACCAACAGTATCATTTGTAGCATTCAGAGAAGTCAGTCGGAGTGCTCTGGTGACAAACAGGAGGCAGACTCAACTCTCTGCCCCCACACATGAGTACTGTCAGGATTCACTAATAAGAAAAGGAGGACAGGAGTAGGATCACACACCTAATCCAAGCATGGAATGAACATATATCCCCGTTCAAGAAGCTGAAGTCACCAAGTATATTCTATCAATGGTGAAAGAGAAGAAGCAAGTCCATGCTCATATTCTGGATGCCTTCCATGATATTATAACAGCTTCAGTAGCATCTCAGGGAAAGACATATAAATCTATCCCTACCTGTGGAGTTACACATCAGCAGTTCACTCCAGAACAGACACACACCTCTGTTCCATTCCAAGAGGGTTGTGGGGTGTACTCCTCCATATCATATGGACAACGAAGTCAGACACATACACCTGGTTTGAGCAGAGATAATCATCCTAACCTGATCATTTATCCTAAGCAGGCACAAACACCTCCCAAATTGAGTAAGAAGGCGTCTAATAAGAAGAACCACCCAACACAGTCAATAAATCATAGGCCCATCTATGACAAGTCCTTACTCGATTCTGGAGTTCTTGATGCACTCACACAACTATCTGTTTCAACTCAAGATTCTTCTCTCTCCATTCCCAATAGTGGTAACATCAATTCTGAAGGTTTGCATCAAATACTTCCTCATGAAGGCTTGCTTCATGAAAATTCGGTCGATCTCAAAGTTTCATCTCTAGATGAGAGCCAAAAGAACCCTCTATGTGGTCATAAGAACAAGGAGAAAAATAGTTCATCTTTTTTTATAACCCACTATGGTGGTCCTCCCCATGATGATGAATTTAGCTATGAAAGTCCTCACCGTAGTAGTAATTCGCTTTCTCTGTAATATTCTTCAGAAGACAACACAGTGATGAGGAAGACCTCTTATCTTGAGTCACTTGAAAATGTGAAGCCAGTCATGTCTAATGCTTTACCATTAGTAGGTGAAATAATTTCTCAAAAAGAAGATAGCCCAAGGTGTATATCATTCTCCGAACCACCCCTAAGTCATGCATCTTCTTGTTTGATTAGTGATTTCACTACCAATCTTTTTGAATCCGATGAAGCAACAAGGTAGCACCAGCTTTGGTCTAATCAGGTAGAAGAATATTCATTAAATGATAAAGAGGAAGTACGGAATATGAGAAAACAACTGGAAAAATGTGAAGTGCCATTTATGTTTTGGCCTTTGGCTGGTTCTCAGTATGACATTCCAGAGATGTTGGTAGAAGATGGAATTCATGATATTCGTCTCAACATATGCAAAAATATTTGTCAGTTGAAAAAGAAAAATTATCTTATGATGAATATGAAAATCATGTAAAAATAATAAAAGGGTTACAATGCCAAATTGACTTGGAATCTCTCTCATTTTCTTGATATCCGATGGCTGAAAAGTATCAGAGAGCCCTTCAGCATTCATGCATTGGCGGACTAATAAGATTGATCCAGTTAATTTCCAATGTCCCATTTGGTATTCATATCAGAGGATGAGTTGTTCATGGAGCACTACATTTCATTGTGATATCCAGTCATCAAAGCCCGCCGAAAATGGTTTCATGCAAGGTTATTGCCCATGGCCGGCCACAGTCAATGGGTTTTGTTTGTAATCAAAAACTTTCCCAAGAACAAGCTTCAACTAGTTCCTCTAAAAATAAAGTATATAGAGAACAAGTTGTTAAATTACTCCAACGTCAAGAAAACGATAATATTGAACAGGCCTCTCATTTAGAGAAAGAACATCACCAAGTGACATAAGTTTCAGAAATCATCCAACGGTCTTTTGAGCCAGGTGAAAAAAGTTGAGGGAGGTTGTTGCATCTAGCCAATTTTCGTACTAAGGCCCACAATATCAGGAGAGATTTCAAGAAGGTATCAGATATAGCATGTCAAGAACCACCCCAGCTTTCCATAATGGTGACTCTTTTAACACAACCCTCGGAATCAACAAATAGGATTAGAGGAGTTGAGAAGGAACAATCACAGTCCACCGAACTGGGGAATTTTTCAAATCCTCAATCCTTCCCTCAGAGAAAGTCAGTATTCTCTCGATTGGGGAAGAAGCCCCAAGAGGA
Source organism: Viscum album (assembly GCA_963277665.1). NCBI lineage: Eukaryota > Viridiplantae > Streptophyta > Magnoliopsida > Santalales > Viscaceae > Viscum > Viscum album. Next base: position 1,496,143,776 of record OY728128.1, on the reverse strand, counting down.
AAAAAGAGAAAAATTATCAGGAGATTCCCTCCAAATTACTTTTCGTCAAGAAGCTCTTGAGGGATCAAATCAACAAAATAAATGTTTCATCAAAGACAGGGAAGAAGACAATGTCGCAAAAATGCCAAGAAAAGGGATGCAATGCATTATGCATCAATTAATGTCATCAATTCCATCATTTCTAATCCACCAGATGAGGTTCACTCAGAGGGATCAAATGAAGAGTTTCCTAATCAAGAAGTTGTACGCATAGACACAAATGAAGAAGGTGTGCGTACATGAAATCAAAGTCTTACCTAGAATCTGGGTATTCGTTCAAGTAACCCACTTCCCCCTCTCGAAGAGGTGTCCAATAAGGGGAAAGGAAAGAATCAAGTTACATACCCTTCCTATGGAGAAGGAAAATCTCTCTCACTAGAGAAATGATTTTCACAACAAGAAGATGAAATGAAGGAATTGAGGAGGATGAATGCAGAACTACTTCAGGGTAGTCTTCCTCATAAGTGTACTGGAGTCAGCCAGCCAAGGAAATTTGTTGAAGCTACTAAGATGGATCAAGAATATCCTCCTCTACCAGTACACCCTCACCGGTCTAATCCTACAGGTCAAGTGCAACAATAATCGGTATTTCTACCATTAGTTGCAGTACCGGCCACTACATCTGTACCAGCTCCATTCATTGCACTTATTCATGTCCAAGCTCAACCAGATGTTTCTCAAAAGTTAATCACTACTATTGAGTCATTAACAGCTCAGTTGGAATCTATGGAGGGAATGCGTGCTCAAATTCAACCAGGAAAGAGAGATTATCCTGAATGGGTTGATGCAATTCCTCCCCCATTAAATTTTGAAAGTACCACATTCCCAATATTTAACGGTTTGGGAGACACAGAGCAACACTTAACACATTTTGTTTCTCGTTGATATCCTATGAAGGGAACCCTTCAGCAACAAGAAGAAGTTAAGCGCAACTGTTTTTTACACTCATGACAAGGACCTATTTTTGTCTGGAACACAAGCTTGCAATCCCTGTCAATTACCGGATGGGAGGATCTTCGTTAAAAATTCCTTCATCAGTTCATCTCTACGTTGCCATAGACAATGATTTTTGATCTTACAAACTCTATGAAAAGGGAGAATGAAAGGGTCTCAGACTTCATTGCTCGCTGGAAGGGATTAACATATTCTCTAAGCCTAGCACTCCCTCAAGAGGAATTGTTTCAAATCTTTGTGGCAATTTTATGTGATGAGTTGCATACACCACAGATCCTTGTGAAATACACAGGAGGATTTTTTGACCTTACTTCAATCGCTCAACAAATTAATGATTCTCTTTTGAAGACTAAGGCTAAAGCTTGTGTAATTCCATCAGCTCTATGAAGGAGAATGGGTAAAACAGAGACTGCTACAGGGATGCTTAAACAAGGACCTGTACCTACTTCTACTTCAAAACCTTCGTCTTCTCGATGGGATCCACCTCCAGTGTGTCTGCAACAGAGGTCATTTCGTCAAGAAGATCAAAGAGATCAAAGACAAAAAAAATTGAGGATTCAAAAAGCAATGTTTACTCTTTCCAAAATGAAAAAGTTCCTGGTTACTTTACTTCAGCTCTAGAAAATAATTTGGTTGAATTGACAAGGCCCAAGAGGCCAAACAAGGAAGGTGATGAAGACCATCCCAATTATTGCATGTTTCATCAAATGTTAGGGCATCCCATTCATGAATTTTTTTCTTCAAGGATCTCCTGCAAAAATTGGTTCACTTGGAACAATTCAAATTGAAAGGTTCTTTAGCTCAGGTAGAATGTATTAATACTATAGATCTAGAGGAGGAGGATGAGTCGCAAGAAGTCAAGAACAAAAATGCGCAAAAATATGATGCATGGATGGTCAGAAAAACGATCAACTGAACTCACTCTATTTTTAGAACGCAATTTAAGAAACCAATTGTGCCTTATTCTATGAATGTAGTATCAAAATCCTCTTCATCGGAGGTAAAATCCTCAATGAAATGCCATAATTACAAGAAAGAATAAGAATAAGAATAAGATAAGTATGTGTCAAAGGCTATTTTTTCTTTGACTCTGGAAGATTTCATGCCATCTACTTCAAAGCCACGGGCACCGCCCCATCAATCGGCACAACCTAAATTGTCTAGTCAGGAAGAGTCTTCATCAGATGAAGAGTTTATCTTCAGTTCTGCTAATATGATTCAATTAAAATATCTATATTCCAGTCGCAATTTAAATTTTAATGAGCCTGAGTTCCCTATATCAAACAGTGGAATCAGAGGAAGTTCCAGAGGATTTGGATATAGGGGAAGACTTGGATCTTTCATAGGCCACTATTCCAATTATTTCCTTGCTATAATTGTGTATGCGGCAGAAACTCATGGTAGATCCCTTTAGCAAGCTCACCAAGAACAAGAAAGTTCTTGTACACATGGCAGATTCAGTCCTGGCACAGTTATTCTGGACGATCGGTTGGAGGTTCCACCTTCTTCCTCTCAGCAAGTAAGTAGGCCTAATCGTTCTAATTTTATAAAGCTAGGAGTATTACCAACTCCTATCCTGGTACGAGATGCATCAACATTTAAAGAATCAACTTCTATGAAACCTATGAATCTACATGTTTCTGTTGGTTAACAATGACCTTTGGATCAAAAGTAAGATGTATTGAAACACTTGGCCCAAGTACTGGCCAGGTTATCAATTCTGGATGCCTTGAATTTGTCAAAGGATTTTTGGGAGGCACTCATTGAGGCTTTGTCAAGTCCTCAAGAGTTTGAAACTCAAATGGCTGCAACTAAATCCTACCATGTAGAGAATAATCCTGCAGAATGCCATGCAGTGATATCTTTTACTGATGAAGATGATGTCATGCATGGATATATTAGACCTTTGTATTTATCTTGAATGGTCAATGGTGTAGACATCCGAAGAGCATTCATTGCTAATGGTTCAGGAGTAAACTTCATGCCCATTCATACACTTCGTCGATTGGGCCTCACGAAATCTAATTTATCTCCTTCTACTATGTTATTAAAAGGATATGATAAAAATGATCAAGAACCACTGGGAGAGATTACAGCCAGAACTCAGTTTGGTGATCATGTATCCAAATCAGATTTTATGGTTGTTTACCAAGACTCAGCCTTTAACATATTTCTTGGAAGACCCTGGCTACATCAACATGCGGCTATCCCTTCATCATACCATCAATGTCTAAAATATTGTTTCGATGGTCAATTTGGGACATTGTATGGTGATAAGGCCCTATTCCAGACATGTGAATCCCAATACATTGAGGTAGAATTCTACCACATGAAGAGAAAGGAGAAATCCACAACAAAGGGGATTACTAAAGTAAATGCTCCATATGGTTTAGAAAATATTCTACTAAACCCATTAGCACATGTGAGTACAAATTATGTATTTATTATCAATAAAATTGACATGATATACCCAAATAAAAATATTCTTATCGAAACCTCCATAATGTCAATTACGGCAATCAAGCCAGACAACATGGGAGAAAGTGGTGATTCCCCAAGCAATGATGAAAGCTCAAATGTAGATGTCATCATTTCATCTACTGAAATCCAGAAAGTCTATACTTCGCCAACCAAGCCAGAAGAAGTTATAGCAATGTCAGGGGTGAACAATGATTTCTATTCTTAATCCATCAACTCCTCTTTATTACCCAAAAGACCCTTCATCATCAATCGGGTCAGAAATGGAAGTTTCTTCTTCAAGATGTGCAAATTTTTGTGTCTCTTCTGATCATGAAAATTCTGCTTCATCATCTACTATGCAAGTAGAAATAGAAGAAATAACACATATTAAAAAAGAAGAGGAAGATCTAAGGGATGCTCCTCCAGTATTTGAAGAGGGTATCTCTGCTACTGTGGATGAACTCAGAGAAATAAATCTGGGTACAAAAGAAGATCCACGCCCCACTTTAATTAGTGCAGCTATGACTGTTGAAGAGAAAAATATGTATATTTAATTTTTAAGAAAAATCGAGATATATTTTCTTGGAACTATACATAGATGCTAGGGCTTGATCCTTATGTTTCCACTCATCATTTGTGTTTTCTAAAAGAACATTGGGGATTCAAATAAGCTTCAAGAAGAACACATCCAACCTATGCTTCCAAAATTGAGGCTCAAGTGGATAAGCTTATCAAAGCTAACAGCATCATAGAAGTTAAATTTCCCAAATGGTTGGCTACTATTTTCCCAGTGAAAAAGAAGAATGGGAAAATTAGAGTTTGCATTGATTTCAGAGATCTTAATCGGCATTGTCCTAAGGATGATTTTTCAGTTCCTATTACAGAACTATTAATTGATGCAACAGCTGGCTATGATGCACTTTCCTTTATGGATTCATATTTCGGTTATAATAAAATCCTAATGGCTCTAGATGATGAGGAATAAACATCCATCATACCCCCTCAGGGTGTGTTTTGCTATCGGGTAATGCCCTTTGCTCTAAAGAATGCAGGTGCAACATATCAGCGTGCCATACATCGAATCTTCAAACCCTTTTTGAGGAAGTTTGTTGAATGTTATGTGGATGATTTTGTGGTTAAATCCAAAAAACATTCTAATAACTTGGCTAATTTGGAAATCATATTCCACAAAATTCGGAAACATAATTTGAAGATGAAACCCTTAAAATGTTCTTTTGGGGTAACCTCAGGGAAATTTCTCGGTTTTTTTGTATTCCATCATGGCATCGAAGTCAATCCTGAGAGGACAATGTAAATACTTGGTATGTCAGTGCCTCGATATTTGAATTAATTGAGAGGACTTCAAGGAAACTTATCCTATATTAGGTAGTTCATTGCCACTTTGGCAGGAAAAAGTTTACCTTTCACCAAATTGTTGAATAAGGGAGTCACATACCAGTGGACTGAAGAATGTCAAGAAGAATTCAATATCCTCGAAGGGTATCTCCGGAGTCCACCGGTATTAATGCCACATGTTGAAGGAAGAGCACTTATCCTCTATGTGACACCTCTAGAGTGATCATTTGGTGCCTTTCATGCTTAGAAGAATGATGTTGGGAATGAAAACAACCTCTACTATCTCAGTGGGACTATGCTTAAAGCAGAAACCCGATATTCAAGTATTGAGAAGTGCTGCCAAGAATTAATCATTGCAGTTCAGAAGTTGAGACACTACCTGCAACATCACGAGATACAATTGGTATCTCATAATAACCCACTAAAATTCATCCATAGTTGTCCAATGCTAACAGGACGTCTGGAAAGGTGAGAAGTTATCTTGTAGCAATTTGATATTCAATATGTGTCTCAAAAGGCAATAAAGGGCCAAGATCTAGCTGATTTCCTGGCTGAACACCCTTCAGTGGAAGACACATTTTGAGATATTGAACTCCTTGATGAGGAAGTCTTCTCTATTCAAGAAAATCTTCAAACATGGGAAATGTACTTTGATGGTGCTTCCAGAATTCCAACCGGGAGTAAAATGGAAGATCCTAAGTTCAACAAAGTTCGGTTAGGAGTTGTACCCATTTCCCTAGAAAAGAAATTGCTACCTTATTCCTTATTATTTTTGGGAGGCGGTACAAATAATGAAGTGGAATACCAACCTCTTATTACAGGATTGGAGTTGGCTCTTTAAGCACATGTGAATCACTTAATGATGAAAGGTGATTCAGACCTGGTAATCAAAAAAGTCAATGTGGATTGTGCCATCAGAAAATAAGTACTAATCCCTATGTATGATTAATTCAGAGAGTTAATGGAAGAATTACCTTGGGAACTGACATTTTCTTATGTCCCAAGATCACAAAATGCCCATGCTGATATACTAGATAATATAGCCACAGCTCTGGCAGATCCAAATCGGGATGAGACAACCATCAGTATTTCCCACCTTCATACAATTTCACCTTATGTTAAAATCAGATCATAGGAAATCAATTAAATTAGTCCCATTCCAGAACCATATGGTCATACGACAAGATGGATGACACATATCAGGGAATACCTTCAAAATAGAACACTTCCACCTGATAGAGCCGCGGAAGAATAAATCTGGAGACGTGTGGTCAATTTTACTCTTTATGACATCCCAGATCACTTAGAGAGAGTTCCCTACAAATGTTGTTTTAATGGAATTATCTTCAGATTCATTATTGGTGAAGTGACAATGGTTGTTATGAAAGAAGTGCATGCAGGAGTCTGTGGTGGCCATCAGTCTGGACAGAGACTATCTGATCAAATTAGAAGGCTTGGATAATTGTGGACTTCAATGATACAAGATTGTATTGATTTCACAAAGAAGTGTCATTCATTCCAAGTACATGCTAACTTTATTCATCGACCCCCAGAGTTGCTTCATTCAGCTAAATACGTGTGGCCATTTTCCACATGGTGAACAGAAGTGGTGGGACCTTATCCTTCAGCTACAGCCAAGTAGTTTAAGTATATTCTTACTACCACTGACTTCTTTTACATATGGGTAGTGGAAATAACTCTGAATGAAGTTATTTCTAAAAGCATTGTTATCTTTATCATGTCTAACATCATTACCAGATTTGGTTTCCCTTATACCATATTGATGGACAATGGCACCAACTTCTGTTCATCCGAGGTGAAGAATTTGTTTCAAGAATACAACATTAAATCCATCCATTCATCTCGGTATCATGCTGTGGCCAATGGCCAGATAGAAGGCTTCAATAAGACTCTTTCAAATATAATGCAAAAGATGGTTGATAAAGATAAGAGGTCACGGCCTGATAAACTCTTTCATGCTTTATGGGCTTATCAGACCACCACCTGCACTACAACACAGTCAACTCCATATTCACTGGTATATGGAACAAAAGCATTCTTTCCCATTGAGATTCAATTACCTTCACTCAAATTATCCATTTGTGATCAGTCATCTACATATGAACAATATCAAAAGTGATTGAATGAATTGGAACGGTTATATGAGAAAATATTGTGCACCCTAACCCACTTGGAAGTATATCAGAATCGAATTGCATGAGCTTTCAACAAAAAACATCATCTTCGTTTATTCATTCAGGGAGAGTTGGTATTAGTTCTCAGAACTTCAATGACACCAGGAAAGAAACCACCAAAGCTTGATCCAAAATGGGAAGGACCTTATAAAATACATATGTTCTACTCTAATGGAGCTTATTCTTTAATCTCAATGGATGTAGAACTCATCACTACTCCAACCAATGCCAGATTTCTGAAGAAATATTTTGTATGAACACAAAATAAATCTAGGGTCCATGAATACGAATTTAAACTATTGGCACTTATGTCCAACATGATGTTAAACTATGATGTCCTAACTACATGAAATTAAACTATACAGAAGTACATTACATCCAGCAAGACGTTAAACTGCATAACCAAGGGTCCATGTATACGACTTTAAAATATTGGCACTTATGTCTAACATGACGCTAAACTGTGACTTCCTAACTATATGATGCTAAACTGTAAAGAAGTCCCTAACGTCCAGCAAGACGTTAAACTGCATAACAAACAGTCCATGCATACAACTTTAAACTATTTGCTTGAATCCTTATCATCCAACATGACGTTAAACTGGTAAAAATTCCCTAATATGTCCAACATGACGTTAATCTATGTCCTCTTTTGTTCTCACTGCAAGACATTAAACTGCACAGTCCCCTTTTTTGTCCAACAAGACGTCAAACTGTATTGTCCCCATTTTCTTAGCTACAGGACGCTAAAATGTACAACACCCTTACATACAACATGATGTTAAACTATGTCTCTATATTTGTCTTACATGACGTTAAACTGTATTTTGTCCCTGCTACATGACACTAAACTGTGCAACACCAATAGTCCTAATTGTAAAGCTTTAAATTGCATAGTCCCTTTTTATGTCTTACATGACATTAAAATGAGCATCTTTATGGTTGTTATTAACTCTTGTTTCTCACACTGAGTATTACTCATGTGAGATTAGAGAAAATTTCACCCATAACACCCTCTCTAGGCCGCTAACCACACGTAACTCCCAACACAATTTTTATGGTCATTGTCCCTAAGAAAAACATGATCACTAATTAATTATTTAATTGAACTACACAGACTTTGATCCTTGCCTTCCAGGCTGGGTACATAGGCAACCTCCCAAGGTTCAAGCCTGAAATGAATTTCTTCACATCGGTTCACCTCCATCTCATATGATGTTGATTCATGAAACCGCCCCGAAAATCAATATCTTTACATTGGTTCACCTTCATCCTTGTTATATGACGTTAAAAAATACAACACCTTTTCCCGGTACGAATATAAACTACAATACTCTTTGATACCCTCACCTAAGAGGGAATCATTATTTAAATTTATTTTTAATCATGTTATATTCCAAAGACTATGTGCATACATGGAAATACCTGATCCTTTTATTTTGGGTTAAACCATCATTGCACTAAATTCCCCTTTCACCCTTCACATGTACGAACCAAATTTGTACAGAGGGTATTTCTAGAACTACGTGGGCTTGATTCCCATCCTTATGGGATATATAGAAACGTTCGAGTATCCCTCGAATCCAGCCCCAAGTCTTTTGGGCCTATCCCCAAATTTCACTTTTAGTCCCTTTGCTGAAAGTACCTATGAACATACACACTATGTATTTCTTTTAATGGTCCGAGTTCTATGACCCTAAACTAAGATCTTGTACACTTTCGTCCCACACGACGTTAAACTGTATTTCATGAACTACATATGGCTTGATTCCCATCCATGTCGGATACGTAGTGAAGTCCAATATTTCAATTCAGGATCCAGCCACAACATGATTATGGTTAGCATTGATCTATGTATCTCTGCATACGCTGGACAATACCCATATTTATGTGTCATAATCCTAAACTTAAATATCTTCAGATCTTCATAACCCTATTCTTGAATTATAGTCACGAAAATGTCAAATTTCTAAGGGTTCTTTTGCCTGACTATGCAGCACGTTCCCTTAGGAGGCCTTGCATAAACAGTCTACATAACAGACTTCTCACAAAGAGATACTATAATTTGACTATGCAGCCAATTCCCTTATGCGGACCTGCATAATTCAACCCCCTAACGGGTTTGTTAAATAATGGTAACTTCATTCTTGGAAAGAAAACCTCTTTTTTCCTTAGTTGTCTTAACGACAATATGTAAGGATCCGAAAAAAATAGCTATCCTTAACATATTCACCCCATGTTCTTTTTCATTCATTGAAAGTATTAAAGTCTATGGTTTATATTTCTCTTCCTAACGTTTGGGTCAGACCTTCGTAGGTGTGACATTCATCAAGATATTAGACTATCTTGCTTGAAAATATCTTCTCTATCTTGCTTGAAAATATCTTCTCTATATTCAAGTACCTCTCTCCATACAGAAAACTCTATGCTTTGGAAAATTTGAATCTCCATAAACATCCACTAGATTTTTAGAAATAGAAAAGTAAATTTCTGAGAGTTCTTTTTCCAGACTATGCAGCACGTGCCCTTAGGCGGCCTTGCATAAACAGTCTACATAACAGACTTGTCTACCAAAAGATACAATTATTTGACTATGCAGCCAATGTCCTTAGGTGGCCCTGCATAATTCAATCCCCTAATGGGTTTGTTAAATAATGGTAATATCATTATTGGAAACTTTTTTTCTAATGCCATTTATCCCTTTTTCATATCATTCCTCAGATTCAAAATTTCTTATGTCATGGTTTACATTTTTTCCCTCATACTTGAGTGTGGTAATATGATTTCAGATAAATTGGAAAGGAATTGAGTCAATTTTAATCCATTCATCCAAAGATATTTCATCCTTAAACATTAACCTTTTTATATCCGATGTGCATGACTTTAAACTGCCCACAAAAGACAAAGGAACTCTAAATAAAAGTCAAGTTCCAGCTCACTAAACATAAATTTTGTATGATTTAGGTTATATTGAGAAATTAAAAGATTCAAAGTTTGTAGGGTTTTATTATAATCCTATTAAAAATAAAACTATGTTTACTAGACCACTGTCTTAGGTAAAAATTTAATGCAGGTAACAATAGAAGGCATGCAGGTACAAATGATTAATGATGAAAGTGTTTTTCATTGATGCACAAGATATAGAAGGACATCCATGGATTGGATTCTCTTCTCTTATTCAAGAATTACAAAAGCCTTTCAACATATCTCTTCATTTGATTTACGGCATCCTGAGCTTCATCAGCAACCACCTAGAATTCATTCATTCAACTGGATACAATAAGAGATGCAATGATACCAGCTCTTATTGAAACAATTGTAAAAGAATGTTCTTGAGTACAGTTTGATAAAATTTTATACTGATCAAACAGTGACTCTGTTTCCGTCTAAGATACATGGAAGATGGATACATGGATTTGAGAATGGAGCATTGGAAGTAAAGAGACATTTGGAGAGAGTACTCTTGTCAGATATTGTTTCTAATGTCATGATAATCTTCTCTCCATCAATCGGCAGCGGAAAACATATTAGCCCATGGTTTTCTATTTTCATATCTGCAAGGAAATGGCATGTAGAAAAAAATTAAATTTTCACACCATTGTTGCTGATCTTAATGCACAGCATAACCGAAATAGAGGATTAACAGTGCGGTTGCATCTCATTCATATAATTCTTTGCATCTGGAATGTTGACTCCTTGCAGATAACCATGGCCATACAGAGGCAAGTAGATGCTCTGGGGGAAGTCATGATGATACTTTTTCAAATACCAAGTGAAATCTTGGAGAGTGATGTCACAGACGGTATAGTAATCATGGCCAATGATGCTCATCATATCATCAATCTGTTTGCTAGCTAGTTCATCAGCAGTTCCAATTATCTTGGGAGCCATTGAATCTGCACAAAAGTTGAATGAATTAACACTTAAATGGGTTTATTTTTCAAAAAATTTTGTGAAGAAATTTGAAAAAATGGAAAAGGCATTAAGGCACGCAAGTCTAATATTGGCACAAAAGTATGGATGTGTCGCGCATGTATGATGTGCCGCGCAGGTTTTTGGCATGCATGTATAACTGCACAATTCCAAATTCCTTGACAGCAGTGTGACAGTGAAGAAATAACTGAAAATAGAGCAACGTCTGTGGTGAAGACAACTTGCGCAGTGAGAGATTGAAATTCTAAAATTCAGTGCTTTTCACGTGGAATGACGGCATATATATAAGCCAGGCCGCACCCTTGCGCGCTGACCCCTGCACGGCTCACCACCTGTGCGCAAACATTTGTACGCTGAACATACCTTGCGCGCCGTATGTTCCTTGGTTTTCTTATTTTCCTCAGATTCACATCCTCATTTCTTTCGGATCCAACTCTGAGGGGGGTCTTTTGCTGATGCTCCTTTCCATCATAGAGTCTAAAGGAATGTAATGGGAAATACCTTGAACCCAAAGTGATTCATCATTTGAAGAAACATCAAAAATTGACAAAGGCATGAACCAAGATTAAAATGCACTTGAGTCGTGCATGATCCACTAAGGTCGCGCAAGTATACTTGCGCACCGCCCATTGTTCGTGCAGGTGACTTGCGTGCCTTCTTTGAAAATTTTCCCAGGGATTTCTCCACCATACAAATACCCTCTGTGGGCACCCATTTCAGGGACAAAAAATTCTAGAACCTCAGATTTGAGCTCCCGGCTCCCTAGTCTCTTCTCAAAGCTCTTGAACACTTGTAAGGTAATTTCATACCTATAACAGAAGATCTAAAGAGGGGGAGGAAGGCCTAAGTGTTGAAACTCATCAACACTTGCGCGCCTGGGTGTCCAGCCCTTAAGGTAAATGTCCACACTTACGCGCCGCTTTACCCCTTCGACATAACTTGTGCGCCACTCTTCAAAAGATCTCTAGGGGTAGTATTAAGGGATTCAACCAAGCCTTTCCCATGTTCTACCCTAAGGATTGGCAGTTGTGCAAGTACCCATGTGTCGCGCAGGTACACCTGTGCAACCAGGAATTGCGTACCCATGCATTACTTGTGCGCCCATGTAGTACTTGCACACCCCTCTCTTTTTGGGTGCCCTTCCTGCCCATTTCACCCCACTTACACCTATCCACCTCTCTTATTTAGGATTAATCCTTCAGAACTCTCTCCAAAGACATTCATGGAATGATTTCTTTGATGGATTCCTTATCTGAAAAAAATTTGTGGAACTTCTCTTAAAACCTTGTGATTTACATATCCTTATGTCACTAAGGCCAGATATTTCATTCATTCAACCTCATCCTTTAAAATGAGATAATCCTTAACATGGGCCTCCTTTTCAGGAGTAATCCCCCATCCAAATTCTCATTTATTTGGGCATCATCCATATGAGTAATCCCCAAGTCCTCATTAATTTGGGCCTCCTTTTCAAGAGTAAGCCCCAAGTCCCCAAATCTGGGCGTCCTCCTTAGGAGTAAGCCCCAGTCATAATTCCCTTAACTTGGGCTTCCTCTTCAGGATTAAGCCCCATTCTCCAAGTTCCCAAATATGGGCATCCTCCTCCGGAGTAATCCCCAAACATGGTTCTCTTAACATGGGCTTCCTCTTCAGGAATAATCCCCAGTCTCAAAGTCTACAAATATGGGCATCCTCCTTAGGAGTAAGCCCCAAGTCCCTTAACCTGGGAATCCTTCTCAGAAGTAATCCCCAGTCTTAATTTCTCTTAACTGGTCTTAATTTACTTTTGATCTAGCCTTCCTTCTCAGGAGTAAAACCCAATAATAAGTCCCCTCTTAACTTGGGCATATTCCTTAGGAGTTTTCCCCAAGATTTGAGTATCCAAATATCCATTATGCACATACACCTTTACGGACCTAGTTCTTGGGTTTCTTCCCTGAATTAAAACCTAATACTCATCTATTTTGGGCAGTTATACATACATAAGCCCCACATCATTTCATATTTTGTGGAAAAAATTTCCGGTTTCACCAATACCTCTTGTTTCACACACCAATCATGACTCACGTGAGCTTAGAGTGTAAAAGTAATCATGATATCTTTCTTTGAGCCATCTATCATACATAAATATCATACTCCCTCACTCAAACTACGTGGATTCTAATTCCTTTTATAAATAAAGGATATGTAGGTAGCCCATCTGTGGGTATGATCCCAACTCTAAAATAATTCATGTCCTTCTAAATGACAAATAAACTTCATGTGCCCCACTGAGTGGATTTAAAACCATTATGGTCATCATAATGACCAAGAGGATTTTATGTATTGAAGGATACCATTAACTAAGAATCTATAAAAAATACAGATGATTCTCTATCGATGAAGAACATCAAATACATATAAAAGATTCTCTAAATTTCCTACATATCAATCATTGATTGTCAGATCTAAAGGAAAGCACATTTTATTCTTGGTAATGTAATAAGGATTCATGAACATAACTTAAATCTATAAATAGAGTCCCAGATTAGACAATAATAACCCTCAAAAAGGTGTGATGAGTCCAACCTCCCATCCTCTCAACCAATGCAAATTCCTAAGCCTCATCAGTCCACAACAAATGATCGCCTGCCATTGGAAAGTAGGTCCAAATGGATATGGAATCATTGGACGTTTCCGGTTCTATGAACAAACCCATTAGAAACCGATTGGAATGTATGAACCTTCAATCAATGAGGTCATCCCCCATTCCAGAGGAATCATTGGGGAAGATATCACCAAGATCCTTCAAGCTGGTATTATCTATACAATTTCTGATAGTGAATGGGTTAGTCCAATTCAACTTATACCTATGAAAGGTGGGATAACTGTTGTCACAATTGAACGTGGAGAGGTAGTCACAAATCTAGTGAAAAACAAATGGTGTGTGTGCATTGACTATAGGAAATTGAATGTTGAAACAAGAAAAGATCACTACCCTCTTGCATTACTTTATCAAATGTTGGAATGATTAACCGGAAATTCACACTATTGCTTTTGTGATGGATACATCGACTACTTCCAAATTCCAATCACACCTCAGGACCAATAAAATACTACTTTCACATGCCCCTTTGAAACATATTCATATAAAAGAATGCCTTTTCGACTTTACAATGCTCTTGCAACATTCCAGAGGTGTATGATGAGTATCTTTTCTGAATTCATTGAACATTGTAAGGAAGTCTTCGTGGTTGACTTTACAATTTATGTTGAGTCATTTGAATCGTGCTTGAATTTACACTCTCTAGCCCTTCAAAAGTGTGTCAAGTGTAACCTTGTATTAAATTTTGAAAAATGTCACTTCATGGTTGAAAATGGGATTGTTCTAGAGTACATAGTCTCAAAATATTGTATTTAAGTCTATCCTGCCAAAATTGAAGTGATCCAATCACTTCCTGAACCAACTTCTGTTCAAGACATCCGTTCATTCCGTGGTTATGACGGTTTCTATTGGAGATTCATCCATAACTTCAGTATGATTTCCCTACCACTCACTCAGTTGCTCCAAAATTATGTCCCTTTCCATTTTGATGGGGTTTTCAAGAGATCTTTCATTGAACTCAAAACTACTCTCACATATTCCCTGATAATCCAACCCCCAGATTGGTACTTACCCTTTGAATTGATGTGTGATGCTTCTGATAGAGCTGTTGGGGATGTTCTTTGTAAAATAAGAGAAAAACATCCTCATTTCACTTATTATGCCTCAAAAACATTGGATGAAACTCAATATCACTACACTATGACAGAAAAAGAACGTTTAGCATTTGTTTTTGCCTTAGATAAATTCCGGCCCTATCTCAAAGGTGCCAAAATCACAATCTTCATAGATCATTCTGCTATAATGTTCTTACTCGTGAAAAGTGATTCCAACCCAAGGCTAATAATATAGATCCTAATGCTTTAAGAGTTTGACCTTGAAATAAAAGATAGACTAGGAAAAGAAAAACTTGTGGCTGATCACCTGAGTATAATTTCTAATTATTCTCATTATAAAATCATTGATCTAGAATTCCCCACTAATCACCTTTCATCTCTCACTCCAAAAATACCATGGTATGCCCCAATTGTAAATTACTTGGTTTATGGTTTTTTTCCTGAAATTTTTTCAAAATATAAGAAAATGAATTTGAAAAGTGATTAAAAATAGTATTTATGGGAAGAAAATAAACTTTGGAAAACTAGGGAAGACATGTTAATTAGGAGACGTGTTGATGAAGACGAATATTCCTCTATCTTAGAATTCTATCACTCATTGCATGGAGGTGGACACTTCAGACCACAAAGGACCTCCCGAAAGGTCCTAGACTCTGGATTCTTCTGGACTTCACTCTTCAAGGACTCACATGAGTTCTGTCAATCATGTCCCACATTCCAAAATTTTGGCACAATTTCAAAGAGAAATGAAATGGCCAAAAAACCTTTAATTATCTATGAGATATTCGATGTTTGGGGTATCGATTTCATGGGACTATTTCCCCCTTCTAATGTATTCTCATACATAATTCTTGAAGTTGATTATGTTTCTAGGTTGGTCGAGGCCAAACCCACCAGAAAGGATGATTCCCATAATGTTAGTGAGTTTTTAAAGACACACATCTTCCATAGATTTGGCACACCTCGTGCCTTGATAAGTGACATAGGAACCCATTTCTGTAATAGAACCATGGATCTCTTTTGAAAAAGAATGGTGTTGTACATAAAACTTCAACTGTATATCACCCCCAAACAAATGGCATGGCTAAACTTTCTAATAGATAATTGAAAAGAGTGCTTGAGATAATTGTAAAACTTACCAAAAAATACTGGCCTGAAAGACATGGTGAAACACTTTGGGATTATCGAACTGCCTATAAAACATCCATTGGGATGTCTCCTTTTAGGCTAGTTTTTGTTAAAGAATGTCATTTTCCAGTTGAAATACAACATATGTCAATTTGGGCAGTGAAAACTTGTAATTTTGATCTTGAAAAATACAGTGAAGAAATATTATTGCAATTGGCTGAACTGGAGGAGCTTCGACCTAAATCCTATGAGAATTCCACTCTGTACAAAGAAAAGGATAAGGTAATCCATGAAAAAAACATCATGATAATGGAATTCCATGAAGGTAAAAAGGTATTTCTCTTCAATTCTATATTTCGGATTCACCCAAGTAAGGTTAATTCTCGTTGGTAAGGTCCTTTTGTTATTACTATTGTTTACCCGTTTGGTGCAGTGCATGTCCAAGACCCCTCTTCCAAAATACATTCATGGTTAATGGACATTAGTTAACAAATCACCATGAGAGGATGCACAATTTTGGATCAACATCGACTTCCACCAGATCCCCATCTTCTGCAGTTGACCCACTATTGGATGGAGATGGAAACCCACCAAATCCAAACCAGGGGGCACCTCATTCACATTAACTCTCCCTCTCTCTCCCTCTTCCCCCCACTACCACTTTATTCTTCTTCCTCTATCATTCATTTTTCTTACCACTTTTTTTAAAACCCTATATTTTTCTCTTCCTCTTTTTTGTGAGTGCGTATTAATTAAGAACTCAAAAAAAATCTTAGAAAAAGAGAATAATAACAAAAAAAGTATATAAAAAATTCAAGAGTGATGCTTAATCACCATCGAGTTTTGAAATTTTGTCCAGCCATTTTGGGGAGTTAACAGACATGTTTTCATCTCAATTTTTTTATTTTCATCATGTATTTGGATAATGAATTTTGTGTCAAAAGTAAAAAATTTTGGGTGCTCAATTTTTGATTTGAAAAATGCTTTTCCTAAACCTTGAGGAACAAGATTTTCATTTATGCCAAGGAAACCTACGGCCATCTTAATAAAATTTGTGTTTTCCTTAACATTTGTGAGTCTTGAGTTTGTGGAACATTGATCTTAATTTCCTACCTTAGTTTTCATTAATATGATAGATTCATTTTCTGAACCACATGAGAATCACAATTTCCAAATATCCTCCCAAAATGGATTGTGTCTTGGGTAGGTCAAAAACCAATCTTCCCCAAACATTGATCTTATTATTACAATTAGTTTCATGAGGAGATCAAACATGGGTTGGGATATGAGTGTGAGATCTTTTTCAAGGTCAACTTTAGAAGAAACAAAGAAAAAAAAGAGAAGAATAAAAGAACACTTGCATTATATTCTTATTGGGAGAAGTTTTGTGTTTTGTAAATATTCTATCATCACATTACCAACATATTTTCTTCTTCTATTATGTATTTATATAAACAATCCTTCCCTTTCAAATATGTGTTTTCATTTCATTCCATGTTTTATTTCAAAAAAAAATCTTTTCTTTTTCTATGTTGCTGTTTTAACCCTCTTCTTCTCTCTCTTGGACATTATATTCCAATTGTCCCATAGCCACAGAAAAACCCCTTAAAAATACCTCTTGATTATTATGAAATTTTCATAGGTATGGGAAGCTTAGAGCTCTTTCAAACTCTATGATTTTCACTTTTGGTTGGTGAAAGAGTGAACCTCCACAAATGAATTTTATCTTCTTGAGTGGCATGAGTTTTGAGTTCCACATATTCCATTTCTAAATTTGAGCATGAAAAAATGAATTAGTTTTGGAAAATTCGTTTCTGTAATAACTTGTCGTGGAATTCAAAATGGATGAGTGAAATAGTCTAAACCTCCCCTTATTGGAGAAAACAAAATTTTAATTCTTGTTGGTGAGTGAAAATGATTTTGTCATGTTTTTATATTTGTTGCACATGAGGACATGCACAAAACTAAGTGTGGGGGAGATTATTTTTTTAATATTTTCATGAATTATTATATACTCCCTTTACTTATTTTATATGAAATGTGCATAATTTGTGTGAAATATTAATATTGTAATACTAAGTATAATTTTTGAGCATTTTTAGAAGTAGTCCAATTGAGTCAGTTTACTATTTTATTTATAACTCTTACCCTATTCATCTGAATTGTGTGGTTCTTATTTTTTATGATTCCTAATTCAATATAAAACAATTAATTATCAAGAATGATGATATAATACTTCCAATTAAAGGCCCATATGGACCACACAAGGAGGCCTACATAATCTGTTATGAAACTGGACCAGCCATGAAGAATTAATTACTGGGCTCATTTAGGAATTAAAAATTATTTTATTATCCTCCAATGTTCGGGGGATGATTAAAGGAGTATTGGATAAAAATTTCAAGGCCCAAATATAATAACAATGGGCCCAAATGAAGCATTTCAATCCAGCCCTCCATTCTGGCAGAGAATTAAAATAAGTATAGTATTCATGACATATCTCATGATGTTAGAGTCAAATCGAGCTGAGATTTTGCAGTGTGAAATAAGAGATATAGGTGGCCGGATTTTTTTAAAAATCATTTGAATTTGAAGGCATCTTACTATTAAAAAACCCTTTCACATTTTGGACTTCCAAAATACTGGATTGAAATGGACAGATTAAAATTTTTTAATCAACCGGCCATAAAGTTGGCTACATATGTCCAAATTCCTCCAAATTTGGAGAGTAATCAGAAAAATTTATTATCTACAACTTTGAAGAATGATATTTCTAAATATTAATCTATTGGTATAGCCAACATGGCGATGAAATTGTAGAGACATATTGGGAATGCAAATAGTCCACTCCTTGGGCTATAAATATTCTCCCCTTCACTCCTTGAAAGGGGATGGAATTTCAGAAGAGAGGAGACCATATTGCCACAACAAAAGCCTCTAAAAAGTCTTGGGAGGACCTTCCATACTCAAGTTTCCACTTGAGAGAGGTTTACTCCTCTCTTTGTTTTCATTTACTTTTATGTACTTCATTGTTGTAATTTTGTAAGTCCTTTCTTTTGTAATTTTGTTTTAATGAAAATTTATTCTTCAATATTTCTTATTATCATACACTTTATTTAGTTTAATATTAATGTTTTTAAAATAGTTTAAATTCAGTTGAATCCCCTTCCCTTCTTTTTCTTCCTCATTCAATCGAAAATTCATTTTTAATTATCATCATTGTTCGTGTGTGTGTGTTCGACGTACCACTCTTTTCTAATCCATTTCTTGTTGTTCTATGATAAATTTATCATCATAATTATTATAACTAGACTATTAAAAACCCAAATGTCTGAGAAAATATCTAATTGGGGTGAGTCAAAATTTAGGGGTGTTAAGTGATTGAGAGTATTTTCTCGATGAGTATTCATTAATTTAACATTGTGTATGTTGGACTAAATATGTCACGGATTAATGACATATTTTGTTTAGTATGTGGTTTCCATGGATTATTGGAACAATAAATATGCTACCATAAATAAGTACTAATTTATATTACAATCCTAGTTATGTTAAGGCTTGGATTAAAGCTTTAACACATAGGAATTCTAATCAACCTCAACTTGTGAAGTGGGTGTAAATTTAAATGAAATATAAAGCAAAGTTCTAAGATATCACAAGCTTAAATCCCTAATAAAGAACTCAACCCAAGATTTACCAATTTGTTAAATCAATTATAGTCAATCAATCCTTTGAATTAATCTCTTCAAACAAACCCCCCTAATCAAAATATATTAAACTAAAAAAATGACTATTACAAAGTATCATCTCTGAGGATTCAACCCGATTGCTGATATACACATTAGCAGAGCATTGAAACTTTGACCGGTCGATAGGTGACAATCAGACATGTGTTTCAAGAATCCAATAGTTTATTGGGTAGTAGGAAGATTAATCTTGAGTTTTCAAGTTAGGGAAATTAAATCCATAGTGAAAATTTGGATGTCTATAAAGTGTTTCATCAGTGTGGATGATAGGGGAATTTGAAGCATTAGTGAGAGAGTGAACCATTGGAATGAAAGGTTTGTGGTCTTATGGGGAATCTTCAATGTTTCAGAAGGAACATTCAACCGCCATTGAGTGGATATGGATCTACACCGGCTCCACCTTCTGGGGCGAGTTCATTTATGCCTTGTCTGGTAGTGAGTTGGAATAACACAGGTAGGTCTATTTGAGGAAGAGTTTGTAGTCTTGGTAGCTGGACCCTTGATCACATATAGCATGAGTAGAACAGTTTTGATCATTGTACTCTATCTATTCCATATGATCGTGGATTATGCCAATTCCATTCACTACAACCAATGTTCGAGGATCAGGCTATTGGACCTTCTACAGTACGAGGTACTATTCTTATTGAATCTACTATAGTATCTATATTATTAAAAATAGGTTCTTCCATATATTTTATCTATGTATCTATCATGGAATGTCTCAGACAAGAGATACAATATTACAATGGTGTAATGACCCTTGATACAATGGTCAGGGTATAGACAGAGGGAATATTCCATTGTATGGATTATACCCATGAGGTTGGTAGTTACTCATTCTTATGGAAGCTCTTTTTCCTTATGATGAAAGGCTTCAATTACATTATTATGATTGACTGGTTGGTTCACTACAATGATTTTGTAGACTGCTACTATTATATGGTGACTTTTACATCACAATATGGTATAATTTATGGACAAAAGGTTTAGTGGAATATCCAAACTAGTAGAGATTGAAAAGAGAACCAGGGATTAGGTAGAGTGACCATCTAGATTGAAAATCTCTTCATAGAAGATTCGGGTTTATGAAATGATAATTTCCCCCCAAGAGTGGATCATTTCAGGGATGTCTTTCCTAAAGGTATTTTGGCATACCTCTTGAGATAGAGGTAGAGTTTACAATCGATCATGTTCTAGGAGCATCTTGATTGTCTATTATTCCATACATGATGTCACCAGTAGGTCATAAAGAGCTAATGAAACAATTAGATGATTTAGAAGAAAATGTTTTTATGACACCATGTAAATCCACTTGGAGTTCTACTATACTTTTATCCATGAAGTCTTATGGAAACTTATGTCTATGCCTGAATTACTAAATATTGAACTAGTTTATGTCCAAGAAACTGTATCCACTAGCTCAAATATTTGATATCTTTGACCAGATCTGAGTAGAAAATGTCATTCTCATGTCAACCAAAGATCATTTTATTATTTGGTACGGGTCAGATAATCAGACATACCTTATACAGATTTTCATAATAGGTATTTTAGGAGTATGTTGTTATGCAATTATTTATTATGAACATGCCTTCAATTTTCATTGCTATGATGAATAGGGGTTTTGACCCATATTTTGAATCTTTTGTCACAGTCCTTAATGATGATATCTTGGTTTATTCTCCCACTCATAGTGACCATGCCAATCAACTTGTGATCATTATGAGTACACTAAGAGAGAATCATCCTTAGACTAGTCATTCTATGTTCCACTTTTAGATAGACAAATTCAACATATTAGGTCATACAACATTGGAATCAGGAGTATCTATTGACATATAGAATGATAGTGTTGTAGTTTCCTATGAACACCCCTATAACATGTTTTATATACATAGCTTCTTGGGGATGGATAGTGTAACTCCTCGACCCCAGTTACCTAGAGTCGGTGCATTATTACATAACATTAGCATAATCACAAGAAAGATCAAATCTCGAAAGACCGATTGGTTTAGTAGCCTTGGAAACACTAGATATATTCATAAAGTTTTACATTATATCATAAAGTGAAAAACTACTACAAAAACATATTGTCTCCATAGTCCACACTATTATCCCTTCATAATATCCCTGCAGGTCATTCATAATTTTCTTCTTCACATCCTGGGAAAAATAAAACATAGAAAAGGGGTGAGCACAAATTTCCAGTAAGGATAACAATATAGCAGAAACATTCATAAATAAGAATAAACATTTAAGGCAATGTATAACTAAAACAAAAGCCTTTTAAACATGAACATCAACATAGAATGGAAAAAATAAAATGAAATAATTCCATTTACATATTCAATGGATATTATACTAATCGAATAATCACATGCAATATCAATAACCACTTTCATAATGATGGAATGCATAATGCCAGACTATGATAACCACATAGCCAAGGCCTCGTGCCAAGACTACAAATATGATTTTTCCAAGGCCTCTTGCCAAGACACTAGTTTGTCTCATGAGACCTACCGATGCATCATGGAGCTATAGCAGGCTCCACCTGTCACATATTAATTCCAATACATTCCCATATGAAAAGGTTTAAACATAACATAAACATTTGTATTAAAACTAGCATACGAAATGTAAATACTTCATCCATAAACCATGAATGGTATAAAAATAACACATCCACAGTCAAACATATCATAAAACCTTCAATAAAATATAAAATTTTTGTATCATAATAAATCAACTTCAAATAAGCGTAAAATCCATCAATGTATGTTGACATTGATGGAATCAAAACTCTTTTTAGAGAAATATCACTTTCAATTTTGAAATAATTAAAGAGTCATATATTTATAAAATAAAACATTTCCTTTGAAAAAATTCTTATAATATTGTAAGGTAAGCTTCGATGATTTTATAACGGCGGGAAATAGCTGCACCCGCCGTATAAGTTAAAAAACATTCTTACCATAATTCTGTCGAAAAGGTTAAAAAGCACCTTGTTTGGAAAATGACGAAAAGATTCCTTTATAAAACTCTTATAAAACTAAAACAAGTGTATAAATTACTTTAACCCATATTCTATTAAATAGTAAAAATGTTTTGAAATACATTTTTAAGAAACATGGATGTGGATGATAAAGAGATACTAGTAGATTATTATGTATAAACAACCACAGATAATAAAGAGATTGTGAAATAAACATTATCTTATACTTTTCCTTGGTTGGGGGTAGGTTAACCTCCTGTATAATGGTGAAATAATTGTTATTAAATTATACAAGAATCATATATATTAATATCATATCATATATGTTCTTTTAACATTGCCTTGTTAATATTATTTTAGAATTATCGTCGTTTCGGGTGTTAACTTACTCATGTTCTTTTATATGTTTTGTTATGTAAGCCATGTTTGTCATGGATAGTTTGTATCTTAATCATATAAAAAATGATATCAGGTCCTTAGAAACTATCATTAATCATCAAATGAGAATTATATTTGAATGGATACGATGGAGAATGAATCTTATCACGTTCGGGGAGACGGTAGTCCGTACATATGCACAAGCAACAATATAATTTTTTTGATATTAAAATAATATATAATTGGATGGTATATAATATATACAGAATCATTATCATGTTATTTTTATTATTTATAAGAATTACACATCATTATTATACCAATCCAAATAATAATTTATTGAATAAAAATTACACCACAACATGGAGACGGTAAGTCGTACGTACGCACGTATGGTGACATGTCATTCAAAGGATGGATATAATACTGAATATGGTTGTACCATATTTATAATAATGTTATAGTATATAGGAGATACTGGATTCAATATTTTAGAATGGTAATAACGAAGAAGGAAGAAGTGGAAGAAGAAAGGAACTTGGAAAAGAGTGGTGAAATCATTACCTCTTCTTCAGGTTCTTCATTTTGATTTGATCAAATGGGCTCTTAGGTTGGATTTCTGACTAAATAAAGGCCTCTAGGATTAAGTGAGGGATGTTTATAGAGTATTTGGTCAGTTTTTGGCCGATACAAAAGGCTTTTAAGGTGTGAGTTAATTAGAAGGGAGAGTGCCCCTTTATAAGAGGGGTGAGGGGCACCTTTGGAAAATCTAGAAATATTATTTTATAATAAATTCATATTCGGTTTCTAATGGCTCAAAAGTGGATTATTTAATGTTTAAGGTGGTAATAGGTCGAAAATCACTCAACCAATAGAATTTAGACAGGTCTGGGTTACTATATTGACTTTATCATTAAGTATTAACTCTTAGTTAATTAGTTTCACTTTTACAATGTCTCTTTGTATTTTTATATTATATGGTTAATAAACATACTATATACATCCAAGCGACCCCCAAGTGGTCCATTAATGATACACCTATCATGGTATAAGTATCTTGGCCGAACAGTAGATTTTTAGGAATTTAATATCAATTAATAATATAATATTTGTTTTAAAAACTCTTTTAGGTCAATTTTGACACTATTCAATAATTGATTTTTGTGGAAATCATAAGAGAAATATTACTTAAAAATAAGTTACATAAGTCAATGATAACATATCATATTAACCTATAAAATTAGTGTAATTCATTAAAATTTACAAATTATATTTATTTGGGTATTTATAATATCAATTATTTTAATTTTTCACTATTATGGTAATTACTGCATCATCATTGTGTCACAAATAAATTACATTATTTAATATCTAAAAATTATAAATAAAATATAATTATGTATGAAATTATTTTATCTTTCTAATTAATATTTATAATTGAATTTATCTTTTGTATAACCCTATATTAAAAATGTTTTAGTAAATAAAATTTGATTTTTATGCTTTTAACTCTTCTTTGATCTAAATAATAATAAATGTCCTAATCTAATACAAGTGGTCCTAAATGATAATATTTTATTCCTAAGGTTGTTTTAGGTCGAATTAAGCTTATACAATAGAATTAGGACATGTGTTAGGGTAATATTAATATCATTTTTACCCTTAATTACACTATTTACTTTTAACCATGGTAAATAAAAGTAAAAAGTTACCATTCACCAAAAATTATTTTCATCTCATTGAACCACATTTTACTCCTTGATATTAACCATGTTTCACGGATTTTCGAAATTCCAACCACAGAAGTGGTAAAATTAATTTTTCTAAAAAATTCAGTTTTTTTACTCCACTTAGTGGTTTCACTATTCATCAAAATTGAAGTTTTTCATAACAATGCCAAAATATCACCCTAAGATATAATTAATATTCTGAATTCAAAAATTATGTCTATTTTACAAAATTCAAAACATAAATGTTTCATTAATTAATTTTATAATTAATTCCTACTGTCACAACAAATACCGTGTTTTTAAGTAACAATATATATCAAAAGATTGACAATTGTTTTTGTCCAAATTCAATGTGAAATTAATTATAATGAACACCATTGGATAAAATGGTAAAAATATATTCTAATTATACTTTAAAACCACTAAATAATATAATTTATCACTATAAATTATTTTTATTAAAAAAGTTGTTTTTAAGTATTTTCACTATTCATAAAAATTGGAAGTTCTCAGAAAAATACCAAAAATTCAACATCAGATAATTTCAATATTCTGAATCCAAAATGAAGTCCTTTTTGAAATATAAAATATATATAATTTCAAAACGTAGGTATTACTATTCATAACGGCTAGTTTGATTGGTTGTGGAGCGTTAGAACTCGATGTTGCGTACAACACATGCTATCGCATTATTCCAAGAGAAGCGTACCGTAGAAGTTTGGGGTGTTACATTCTACCCTCCTTCAAATAATTTCATCCTCGAAATTTTAGAATACTACCGCATGAAAAGACTCGGGTGTTTATTAATCATACGTTTCTCAGGTTCCCATGTTGCCTCTTCCATCTTATGGTTTCTCCACAAGACTTTTACCAGACGAGTCGTCCGGTTTCTCAGTACTTGTTCTCTCCTATCAATAATCATTACGGGCTCTTCACAATAAGACAGATCGGGTTCCAATTCTAATTCCTCATAGGTGAGTACATGCGTTGGTTCAGGAATGTATTTCCTCAATAGAGATATGTGGAAAACATCGTGAACTTTGGAGAGACTTGGAGGCATCGCCAATCGGTAAGCTACAACCCCAATTCATTCTATAATTTCGAAAGGTCCGATGTACCTGGGACTCAATTTACCATTCTTACCAAAATGTATGACTCCCTTCCACGGAGATACCTTCAAGAAAACATGATCACCAACTTGAAATTCCAAATCCTTCCTTCGATTATCAAAATAGATCTTCTTCATACTTTGAGATTGTTTGATGTGATTTTGGATTACCTTCACCTTTTCCATCGTTTCCACCACCAGTTCTGAGCCTACAAGTTTTCTTTCACCAACGTCATCCCAACTGGTTGGTGTGAGACATCTCTTTCCGTATAACGCTTCATATGGTGCCATATGAATACTCGAATGGAAGCTATTGTTATAAGAGAATTCTACAAGAGGTAAATATTGATCCCACATACCCTGAAAGTCAAGTGAGCAAGATCTCAACATGTCTTTTAAGGTTTGAATAGTTTGTTCTGATTGTCCATCTATTTGAGGGTGGTAGGCAGTGATCAAATAAGTTCAGTATCCAAGGATTTCTGATGACCTTTCCAGAATCATGAAGTAAAACGGGGATCACGATCAGAAACAATCGATAGGGGTACTCCATTAAGTCTCACAACTTCATCAATATATAGTCTTGCTAGACGTTCTAGTGGTAGATCTTCTCTTATAGCAAGAAAATGTGCTGACTTGGTTAGACGATCGACAAAAACCCATATTAAATCATTCCTTCTAGGAGTCTTTGGTTGCCCCATGACAAATTCCATCATAATATTGTCCCATTTCCACTCTGGTATGGGAAGAGGTTTCATGACTCCTTGAGGCTGTTGCCTTCCAGCTTTGACTTGTTGACAAACCATACATCTTGACACAAAATCAGCAATCTCCTTCTTCATGTTGTCCCACCAAAAATGTTCCTTCAAATATCTATACATTTTGGTGGTCCCAGGGTGTATAGAGAAATTGGAACTATGAGCATCATCCAACAATTCCCTTTTTAGATCTGGTATATCGGGAACACAACGTCTCTTCCCAAATTTCAAAATTCCATCTTCATACACAAAGTCTCTCAATCTCCCATAATTCACAGCTTTAATCTTCTTTTAAAATTCTTCATCATTGATCTGAGAACACTTAATACTTTCTAGTAAAGATGGTTTGGAAACCATTTGAAAAATAATTGAGGTTTCACCTTCTCTGGTTATTCCCATGTCCATCTTCACTAGATTCATGGAGATGGTAAGTCGTACGTACGTATGAAGGCTACTTTCATTTCTATTTCTTATTTAATAGAATGAAGTTATAATTATATAAAGGTAAAATATATTTCCAGTTTAATATAATGTATAATAACATTTACTCCATCCTTTATACATCCCACATATGGCATTAACGATTCAAATAACTTTGAGGGGGCGGTAGTCCGCACTTCCAAAAATGAAATTATCGCGTTTACCCATAATGGAAATCATAAATTATGCCATAAATGAAAAATATAGAAGCATAAGGAAAATAAAAATATAATATATATATCATATATCAAAATATTGTCATCAAAATGGACACCATTAGAGGTGTTAAAAGAATATTGAACAATCATCGTTTCGTGATGCAGTATTTCGCCACCCACAGAAACAGTATGTTCTTTAACCATTAGATGAAGGTGTGTGTAAGTGTAAAAAAAATACATATCATAAAAACATCCTATTATATTTTAGATACTTTTTTTGTTACAAAATAATGGAATAAAAAGAGTTTAAGGGGTTGGAGAAGCAAAATAAAACAAAACAACATTAGAGAAGACATTATCTTAAAATCGGGTAACACTTTTTGATTTTAGCCAAAGGCTTCCTTGGGAAGACTTATGCCAAAATTGAGGCTTCTAGGAGTAAGGGAGGGAATTTGGGAGAGTATTTGGGCAGATTTTGGCCGAGCCAAATGGCTTTAAAGTGTGAGTAAGGTGGTAATGGTGGGGCCCTTTTAAAAGAGGAGAGAAGGGGCACTCTTGGAAAGATTGAAATGTTCCTTTATTATGAAATGATTTTTCGGATGCTAAAGGTCCCACACTTATATATTTAGAGGATAAGGTGATAAGGGTTCTAAATATACTCATACAATAGGTTTTTGACAAGTGAAAGTCTTATATTTTACATTATCTTTTCGTTTTATTTAAATCATTAATTAATGAGGTAATCACTGCATCATCATGGTGTCATAAATAATTTAATTTATTTAATGTATAAAAATTATAAAAAAAATATCATGATGTTGGAAATATTTTTTTATTTCTAATGAATATTTATAGTCACAAATATGTCTTGTATAACCCCATTTAAAAATTGTTTTAGTAAAACAACACATGTTTGTGACATTTTTATATTAACAATAAATAAAACGTCTTTAATGTCATTTTCCTACCAAAGTGGCTCCATGGGGTCCCCATGTTGACCCATGGATTGTATTGGTCGTCCATGACTCATCCAATAGATGTAAAACAAGTGTAAGGGTATTTTCATATTTTTATAATATCATTTTTACCTTAAATTTCACAAATTACCTTTAATCGTGATTAATTAAACTTAAAAGTTACTATTCACCAAAATATTATATTATTAACATTAAACCAAATTTTACTTTCTAATGACAACTATGTATGTTGGATTTTTGAAAATCAAATCATAGAAGTGGTAATGTTTCATTTAAACGAAAAATCTGTTTTTTAACTACCACATAGTGGTTTCACTATTCATAAAAAATTGATGTTTTTCAGAACAGTGCCAAAATTTCACCCTATGATATAATTGATATTCCGAATTCAAAAATGATTTCTATTTTACAAAATTACAAACATATAAGTTTCATTAATTAATTTTAAAACTAATTCCTGCTGTCACAACAAATAGCGTGCTTTTAAGAAATAATATATATCAAAAGATTGAAAATTGTTGATGTACAATTTCAAAGTGAAATTAATTATAATGAACAACATTGGATAAAATTGTAAAAATATATTTTAATTATAATTTAAAACCACTCAATGGTATAATTTATCACAATAAATTATTTTGATTAAAAAAGTTGTTTTTAAGTATTTTTCACTTTTCATAAAAATTGGATGTTCTTAGAAAATTACAAAAAATTCAACATAGGATAATTTCGATATTAAGAATACAAAAACGAAGTCCATTTGGAAAGATAAAATTTATAAAATTTCAAAAATTAGGTATTACTATTCACAACGGCTACTTTGATTGGTTGTGGTGGGTTAGAATCTCGAACTTGCATACAATGCAAGCTATTGCATTTTTGAAAGAGAAGCGTATCGTGGAAGCTCGGGGTGTTACATTCTACCCTCCTTTAATAAATTGTGTCCTCGCAATTTGATAATTTTCATTGAAAATAAATGGTTGAAAATAGAAAATACCTTTTTGGAAAACCCACATCGGAAATAGTGTTAATAAAAATATAACATTAAAAGAAAGAGAAGTACAAAGGTCACCCGAGATAGCCCATACTAGGATACTTTGAAAATATGGATATGGAAGAAAAACAAACCATCAAGGTCTGATGGAGAGTTATAGAAAAAAGAATTAGGAGAAAGTTAACCACAAGAAAATCACAAACTTGTGATTTGTTAAACTGTCATTGAATCCCCAGTTGGAAAAGTTAACCATCAATGTTTTTGTTTTATGTTACCTTTTATAATGTTGAGGAATTTATTTATGAGATTTACAAAGAACGTAAGGAAATATACTTACTTGTCATGTAGACTTTCATTCTTTAATATATGTATTACCACAAACCCATCATTCACTCCAAATGGTAACACAACTCAAAAATATTCTATTTATCCCAGTTGTATAAGGTTCCAAATATTACTACATACCATTTAGATTAGGAAAACTATTTTGTAATAAACAGGGTCTTCCTGTAGGCTAGTGGTAGGTAATAAAGTCCTGTCACACTATGGTTGTGGGTTCGATTCCTGCAGCTTTGTCCGACGCGACGGGTTACCCCCCGACCTGCAGGTTGTCCTTTTCCTAAAAGTATAGTATTTTAATATTCCAAAAATACTCTTCATAAATGTTTTTACCTTAAACAATACTTTCCAATGTTCAAATTAATCCATTCCAACCTTTATAGTTATCCAAAATACCTCTGTCCAGACGTTCTCTAAAAGGTCTCAAAATTCCAAAATCAATTGTAACATCAGATTCCCTAAACAAAGTAAAGTTTCACTTATTGTCACATTATAAAAATATGATTACCTTCATCATATTAAGTTCTTAATGAAAACAACAAGTACTGCAGTACAATCCTTATATATATCACATTATTCTTATAACCATAATATAATACATGAGTCCAAAAGCACAAATACATTAATTATTCCACTTCAACTGTAGTAACAACATTAGATTGTCCTTGATACCTTTCCCTTTTCTAATGTACGTTTCCCTGACGCTTAGGACATTCATTTGCATAATGCCCCATTTCCCTACAATTTTAACATTCAACATTGATAGCCTCTTTCATTCCCTTGCAATCACGAGCCTGGTGACCTTTTTCTACTCATTTATAACAAACTCCGATTCCTTTTAGGCAAGTACCGGGCTGATTCATCCCAAAATTATCACATAATGGAAAATCCTTCTTTCCCTTTTTACCTTTATCTATATCTTGTTCCAACATTCTATTCTTATCTTGCTTTACTTTGTTGTCATAAGACTTGGAAAATTTCTTTTCTCTCTTGATAGCACACGAGACAATATATTCGTACGATGAGAACGATTGTGATACTAAAGCTCGATGGAGAAATGGTTTTAACCCATAAATGAAACGATCAATCATACTTCTTGGGTTACGTATATAATATGCAGCATGCCTCGCTAACCTTGTAACGTTAGCCTCATACTTTGCGACATTATCATCCTCCTTCTACCTCAGACTCAGAAATTGCCTTTCCATATCTGCTCGATGGTCACGAGGAAAGTATTTTTCTAAGAAAATATCTTTGAACTCTCTCCATTCCATACTTGATACTTCTTCATATTCCGTTGTATTTTGGATCAATTACCACCATTGATCAACATCTCTAGTGAGGCAGTAAACTGCCATGATAACCTTTTCTCTTTCACTACTCCCCAAGGCAGGGAATGTTTTCTCTATGGAGTTTATCCATTTCTCAGCTACTAATGGATTTTTACCCCCATTAAATGTTCGTGGTTGTGGCCTCATGAAGCGGTCTAACATTGATCCTCCACATTGCGGATTTGGGTACTCCATATGAGTAAGGTTATTATTCATAACCTGAGTGAGTTGTCCTAGAATGGTGATAAGTTGATCAGCACCAGTTGTATCTCTAGATCCATTATAATTATCTTGAGCAGGACGGAAATCCCTACATAGAGTGCGTGCATTGATACAGTTTCCATTCCTTCTAGTAGGCACCATTTTTAAACAATGGCATAAACTAGATTAGTTTATGAATTAAAATACATAATTCCATATTTTTAAAACACTTAAAATAAATTGAACTATTTATGGATATAATCTATAATCATAAAAAAATTTTCTTTGAGGGTGTATGTACTCATAAGGCCTTCATAATGGTTTGTAAAGAAAATGATAATTATCCTAAGCATATCCCCCGGGAGTGTCGTAACCAACAGTGCAGTAAAGCCCGTTGTCGTGCACCAGTTCCCATTTGAGTCAAGCTCAAAGCAGTGTTTTTAGGTTTTACCCATAGGTACATCTATTCCAGAGCCGCCTCTACCTGCTCGTATCCAGACAGGGATGTATTGCTCAGAAAACTCACAAAATCTCTATAATACCAAAATTCTAGGAAGTTATTCTATACTAATCCTCAATGTCCATATTTGGGATATGTGCTCTAATCAGAGTTTATCTAAATCTAGCTTCCAATGTTAGTACTAAACTGCCTCTGATACCAACTGTAACGCCCCGAACCTAGCTACCCAGAGTCGGTGCGTTATTGTATAACATTTTCATGATCACAAAAGATCAAGTCTCGAAAGGCCGATTAGTTTAGTAGTCTTGGAAACACTAGATACATTCATAAGTCTTACAATACATTGTAAAGTAAAAAAAACTAAAAAAAACATCTTGTCTCCATATCCCCTCATACTATCCCTACAGGTCATTCATAATATACTTCATCACATCCTGGAAAAATTAAAACATTGAAAGGGGTGAGCTCAGATGCTATGTAAGGATAAAAATATAGCGGAAGCTTTCATAAATAAACATAAAATTTAAGGCAATGTATAACTAAACCAAAAGTCTTTCAAACATGAACTTTAGCATAATATGGAATAAGTAAAATGAAATAATGCCATTTACTTATTCACATGGATATTCTACTGGTCGAATAATCACATGAAATATCAATAACCACTTTCATAATGATGGAATGCATAATGTCAGACTATCATAACCATGTAGCCAAGGCCTCGTGCCAATACCAAAAATAATATTTTGTCAAGGCCTCGTTCCAAGACACTAGTTTGTCACATGAGACCTGCCGATGCATCGAGGAGCTATAGCGGGCTCCACCCGCCACTTATTAAGTCCAATGCATTCCTCATATGAACATGATTAAACATTTCATAAACCATAACATAATCGTATCACATAAAACAAGCATAAAGGAAACATAGAATTTCCAAATTTCAATCACAAGATATCAATACAACACATTGATATAATAAAAATACACTCAAAACCATTTTCAATACCAAAATTAAAGAAAATTAAAACTTGAATTATTTTTCATTAAAAAAATTATGGCTTGTAGAGGAAGCCGAAACTCAAATAATGGTCACGGCGGCGGAGAAGTCATTGTCACCGCATATGTAAGACAAAAACTTCCTTTTGTCATTTAGTGAAAATTCTTTGTATAAAAAAATACCTTTTGAATAAACGTAAAAGTCAAAGGGGTTTATACACTGTATAAAATAAAGTTGTGTATAAAATAAAATATGCCTCAATGAAAGGAGATTGAGACGAAGTCCCTTACAGAAATAATTTTTAAATAAAATAGATCTATTATTTGTATTCACTATAATTACATATAATGAACGTATAAATACAAGATAGGACATAATAATATCATGACATAATTTGAATGTAGGAGATTAACCCAAAGAATGGAAATTGGGTTTAGAAGTTCCCTTACCTTGTTTCCGACATGACTCGATCGTTCTTTAAAATCCTGAATAATAAACTAGAGTTAATTTATACTTGCTTAAGAACCTTTTTCATGTTTATTATTCCTTTTATATCACTTATTACCATGTTATGAACATTATTTAATTATTTAAGTTAATAACGGTAATTTTGTAGATCTTTGGTACTTGAGTCAAAAATAAACTTCTTATAATTACACTTTGTTCATGTGGTAATATATCCATTATATCCATAATTATATTCCTGATTTATGTATCATATAAATCATATATATCCATTATATACATTCACTTATAATATTTCATAACATTTAGAGGTAAGAAATGAAATGCACCATTCATGGAGACGGTATGTCGTACGTACGTATGAATGCTACTTTCATTTCTATTTCGTATTTAATGGAATGAAGTTATAAATATATAAAGTTATAATATAATTCTAGTATAATATAATGTATAATACCATTTACTCCATCCTTTATACATCCCACATATGGCATTAACGATTTAAATCACTTTGAGGGGGCGGTAGTCCGCACTTCCTAAAATGAAATTATCATGTTTACCCATAATGGAAGCCATAATTTATGCCATAAATGAGAAATAAAGAAGCATAAGGAAAACATAAACATAATATATATATCATATATGAAAATAGTGTCATCAAAATGGCCACCATTAGAGTTGTTAAAAGAATATTGAACAATCATTGTTTTGTGAGGCAGTATTTCGCCACCCACAGAAACAGTATGTTCTTTAACCATTAGATGAAGGTGTGTGTACGTGTAAACCAAATAATTATCATAAAAACATACTATTATATTGTATATACTAGGTTTTTTACAAAATAATGTAATAAAAAGTGTTTAAGGGGTTGGAGAAGCAAAATAAAACAAAACAACATTAGAGAAGACATTACCTTAAAATCGGGTAACTCTTTTTGATTTGAGCCAAATGCTTCCTTGCGAAGACTTATGCAAAAAGTGAGGCTTCTAGGAGTAAGGGAGGGAATTTGGGAGAGTATTTGGGCAGAGGATGGACGAGACAAATGGCTAGAAAGTGTGAGTAAGGTGGTATTGGTGGGGCCCTTTTATAAGAGGAGAGAAGGGGCACTCTTTGAAAGATTGAAATGTTACATTATTATGAAATGATTTTTCAGATTCTAAAGGTCCCAAACATATATATATCTAGGATAAGGTGATAATGGTTCTAAATCTACTCATACAATAGGTTTTTGACAAGTGTATGTCTCATAGTTTACATTATCTTTTCATTTTATTTAAATCGTTAATTAATGAGGTAATCGGTGCATCATCATAGTGTCATCAATAATTTAATTTATTTAATGTCTGAAAATTATAAAAAAAATATCATGATGTAAGAAATATGTTTATATTTCTAATGAATATTTATAGTCAAAAATATGACTTGTATAACCCCATTCAAAAATTGTTTTAATAAAACAACTCATGTTTGTGACATTTTTATATGAACATTAAATAAAAAGTTTTTAATGTCATTTTCCTACCAATGTGGCTCCATGGGGTCCCCAAGTTAACCCATGGATTTTATTAGTCGTCCATGACTCATAAAATAGAGATAGGACAAGTGTAGAGGTATTTTCATATTTTTATAATATCATTTTTACCTTAAATTTCACAAATTACCTTTAATCGCGATTAATTAAACTTAAAAGCTACTATTCACCAAAATATTATTTTAATCCCATTGAACCAAAGTTTACTTCCTAATGAAAACCATGTATCCTGGATTTTTGAAAATCAAATCACAGAAGTGGTAATGTTTCATTTAAATGAAAAATCAGTTTTTTAACTATCACTTAGTGGTTTCACTATTCATAAAAAATTGAAGTTTTTCAGAACAATGCCAAAATTTCACCCTATGATATAATTGATATTCCGAATTCAGAAATGATGTCTATTTTAAAAAATTCCAAACATATAAGTTGCATTAATTAATTTTATAACTAATTCTTGCAGTCAAATCAAATAGCGTGTTTTTAAGAAACAATATATATCAAAATATTGACAATTGTTTATGTCCAATTTCAAAGTGAAATTAATTATAATGAACCCCATTGGATAAAATTGTAAAAATATATTCTAATTATACTTTAAAACCACTCAATAGTATAATTTAT
Source organism: Viscum album (assembly GCA_963277665.1). Lineage (NCBI taxonomy): Eukaryota > Viridiplantae > Streptophyta > Magnoliopsida > Santalales > Viscaceae > Viscum > Viscum album. Next base: position 1,496,108,740 of record OY728128.1, on the reverse strand, counting down.
CACTATAAATTATTTTTATTAAAAAAGTTGTTTTTAAGTATTTATTACTATTCATAAAAATTGGACGTTCTCAGAAAATTACAAAAAATTAAACATAGGATAATTTCGATATTCCGAATACAAAAATGATGTCCTTTTGGAAAGATAAAATTTATAAAATTTCAAAAACTAGGTATTACTATTCACAATGGCTACATTGATTGGTTGTGGTGTGTTAGAATCTCGAACTTGCGTACAATGCAAGCTATTGCATTTTTGAAAGAGAAGCGTATTGTGGAAGCTTGGGGTGTTACACCAGAAGTTTAGGTTAGAAACTATGGTTTGATTTCGTATCTTTTTGGTCAAATATCATGGTCTAGGGCTGGATTTATCTTCCTTGAGGTGCGGTGGTGGTGCGATTGATGTTTCACACCATGTTTTTAAGGTTTCAACATAAATGGTAGGTGATTATATGTGTAATCATTTCTATATGAGTTATTTTGCCGGAATTACTTATTATGTATGTTTCTAAGATGTTGTGTGTGGTGTGAAAACTATTTTTGTTTGATTTATTAAGCTTTTATTTTTATAGTTTCATTTTAGCTTAAAATTTGGTGTTTTAATGTGTAACCCTTTGGGTATTATTTGGGAGTATTTTATAACATATGAAATTGGATTAATAAATCTTGTTTGGGTAGAAAATTATGAGTTGGTATGGTATTGGTGTTCCATTATGTTTTAAAGAGGGTTTTTAATGGGTTTAAGTTGTAAAACCTTATTTTACTTCTTGAAAGTGATTTTGAAAACGTGCGCTTTTCATGTAAATCTTTTGTGGTATTGTTTGAGGTGTTTTTATAACACTTGAGGGTAGTTTAATTAATGTTTTTGGGGCTTCCAATTCTGATTTTAATTTGTATTGGTGTGATTATGCCCTCGAAATATAGTTTTGAAATTGGTTTTATTTGAACAGCTATGGTACACTCTTTAGAATTGTTTTATGAATGTTTTAAATGGTTTAATGATTTATGTAAGAGGTGAAACCATATCGGAAAACTATTTTTTATGGTTTATACTTTCAAATGGACCATTTTGAATGTGAATAGTTCTGTCATGTGATGTGTATCCCCTTGGAAAAGTATTATAAAAGTGTTTAATGGATTTACTGAAATATGAAATAGGTGTGAATGTGATGTGGGTTGTTTGTGTGAGTGAAATGTGAAAAATGGATTTTTATTCATAAAAAGGGTTTTATGAATCATCTGAGTGTGATTTTATGTGATTTTTAGCATATTTGGAATGAGTTTATAAAATTTTTAAAGGATGTGTTGGATTTTGAATGTTATGCAAAAAGTTTTGTGGGCTATTTTGGTGTGAGTTAGATTTCAAAATGTATTTTAATGAAAAGTTTAATTTGTGAATTGTGTGATTTACATGGGGATATTTGGATAATGTGTGAATAGGAAGATATATTTTTATGTGGAAAATATATTTCTTGGATTTTTGAACTTGTTTGAGCACAAAGGGAAAACCTGGGTATCTAGGTGGGTGGACTTGTACTAGTATGTTAGTGAATATGTGGGGTTTGGACTCAGTTTCACTTATCATGATTGATGCTTAAAACTCTAACAAAACTATGATGATGATGATTGGGGACCAATAGGTTATGGGTATGATCCCTACTAGTTAATCGTGCATGAGAACAGATATTTTTTTTGGTTACTCTCACCGAGATACGAGGTACCGGGACCCACAGCTAGCTAATGCCTAGGGGTTATTTCCTATTACTTGTTCTCATTAGATCCTCTATACTTACCATTGGAATACGATATATTTGGATTAAAGAATTAAATAGATTTTGAATTTATTTTTAAAAGTGTTGATTCTTTAAATTAGCCCACTTGAAAACTGCTTTTTTTTAAGTTGCATCTTTTAGAAATTTTAACTATAAATTACATGTTTTTGAAAACATGCATTCTTTTCATCTTTGAATGTTTATCACATGGAATCTCATAGTGGTGGTATCCTAATGGGCATTGGAACAAACCATACTTACACCCTTGGGTGTAAGTAGACTTCGTTATTTTTGACTTCGCAGGTTTGGGTTCAACTTTTGTGCCTACAGTTCGGGTTTTCACCGGTCATTCATGATGCGATGTTTTAGAGATGGCTTGAGGGTTATTCCTCTTGACATTTTTAGGTTATTGGGCTGTCCATTTCTGTTTTTTACCTATTTATAGTCCTGGTTATTTGTTTTAGACTGTGGAATTCAGTTCTGAATTTTTGTAAAACATTGTTTTGTTTGAAAAATCCAGATTCATTTTATTGGATTCATTGGTTGTTTTATGTTTATAAACTTGGGTAAATCATTCCCAATTTTCATTTTATGATACCCGAGAACTTGTTCTAGCCCGTGGGGATGGGGAATGCCCTTCAAGCCTTGTCACGGGCCGGGTTTGGTGCCGCTTTTGGTGGCGATCAGATTCGGTTCATGACAAAATGATATCAGAGGAGATTCGCTCTCTTTGGGTCATGTTATTTGGGGAACAGTCAGGATATTCTAGATTTAGGATTATTGGGACATGGAATTTCGGTTATGAGTAGTGTGGCTGATCACCACACCTCATGACAGGATTCAAGTCTCCATGGGAAGTTGTGGCCATTTGGAGTCCTTTGGTTTTCTTTGATTAATGATGATTAAGAGAAATTAAAATAGAGTTGGGTTAATGGTCTCCATGAGATCGTAGTGCCTGGAAAGCCATGTGGAGCAGGATATATTCCCTAGAACACTATCTATGATAGTGAAGTGATTGGAATATGGAGTCCAAACATATTTCCATGTCACCCACTGAAACTAGCTTCCTCTTCCATTGTCCTGTGTTATTTAGATTTGAAATCTTGGAACATTGGTTTTAAAGTGACTTGGTTTTAAGAAGCGAAATTTTTTTTTGAAATAATTTTCAAATAAAGAGGGAATGGTTTGATTTATGAAATTATGGATCTAAATATTCAGAATTATTTTTAAATGAAAAATGGTGTTCTTATACCTATTTTAAAATCGAGAACTATATAGAAGTTGGTTTTGGAAAAGTGTTTCCAATAGAGTTTTCTAAACAATAAAAGGGTGTTTTAATGGGATGATATTTTTTGAAATTTTTGTGAATAACATGAATGTGAGTTCTTTTCTTAATGTTTTTGTCTTTGTGAAAAGTTCTGTAAGATTTGAATTGGTATTTTGATCCTATCGTTATCTGTTTTGAGAACAATGATGTGTTCGTTAACCGTTTTGGTTTTGAAAAGTGCAATGAATTTTTATTTTAACCTTTTGTGTTTTTATGAGAGATCACATGCATGGGGTTATATGGGATAATGGATGGTTTATGGCATGACTGAATGTGTTCCAGGATGGATATGAGGAGGGTGCTCGGTGTGGCACAGAAACATGCATGAGTGAGGATCATGGGGTACCATTGGTGGATATGCTAATGGATGAACCGTTTGTTTTCAAAGTGATGTTTCTAAAGAAAAACATGATATCTTGTTGAATTGTTTGAGATGTTGTATATTATGTGTTTTTGGAAAATTTTTGATGTTGTGGGATGTTTTGAGTCCATGAACCCCTCTTGTTCAAACCGTGTTTTGGGTTTCTGTTTGGACGACAAGTTGGGTAGAAGGACCGATTAGTGGACTCTTCTAAGATATGTTTCGGAAAACCTTTATAGTGGATCCCTTCATGTGTTTGGATATATTTTGTGGCATGTTTTGACCAATGGATCAGCTTGTTTGGGTCCTTGAGTTCTCTCGTTGGATAAGGTACTCCCCCATTAAGGGTTAATGCACAATTGACGTGCAACCCGTATTGTTTCGCCATTTGAAAATCCTTTAGTTGATCAATATAAGGAATATTTAATCGATCATTGTATATTGAGTATACAACCATTTATGTTTTGGATTTCTGGATCCTCTTGTAGTGGTATAGAGCTTGTGGAAGGTTTAAAGAGACCTTAGTTTCTTAAGTTGTCTGATTCATCGAAGGTGGAAGTGTTCTGGGGTTGTTAGTGTGGTTGAGTTTCTCGATGGTGTCTAAGAGGTCCTCTGGGTTCTTCATAGTTTTTTGAAGTGAGAGTTCTTATTAAGCCACAAATTATGGGATTTTGGTCATGAGAGGAAATTGTGCCCACTTTTTGGATTTGTCTATTGTTTAGGGACTTGGCATAATGTCTCGTTCCATGTATTGTTTCTTTTAATCCGAAAGGTCATGTTCGGTGACTCATTGTGAAGTTGTGTGCTCATTTTACTACAATGGTGAAGGTCATGAAATCCTTTGAGGTTCTCGGTTATGTTGGGAGTATGTATCCCGTAGAAAAAACATCAAATCCTCTATCTTAGAGGAAGGTGTTTATACGTGTCCGACCCTTCTGTTGTTTCTCACCCAATGAAACATGTTGTGATGTGTGTGCATCTTCTGATCCCTTATTTCAGTGAAATGTCATGTCTCAGAAAACTGAGTAATGGAGTGTGTTATGTCTTGGTGAACCCATCAGTGTATGTGGTGTAGTTGTTTGTGGCACCGAAAGAAGAAGTTCCACACAGGGGTTTCCAAAGCCAATCTGCGAGGCCGAAGATGCTTCAACATTTTGAGCTCTAGCCATATGACATGGAGAGAAGCTGGCACGTAGTCAGGGGAAAACCCAGTGTCGTTTAAACCCTTGTACAAAGTCTTATCCTCAGTATGAATGTTAAGAAGAGTTTAAACCTATGGTGTCATCATCTTTCTTCTATTGTTCATGTTCGATGTAATTAGGTGGAGGGCCTTGTACCCATGTCATCACCCAATAACATTCCCTCCCCTATGGTTTCCATTGAGTATTTGGAGAATGGATTGAAATTTTTCCAGACAGGCTGAGCATGCGGTTTGTGCACAATTAGTGTTGACCATCTTCCAGGAAGCCATGCCGAAATAATGATCTACACAGTTAGTGTATAGTTTCCCAAACTATGTGGACTAACTGTGAATCCTTCTGAAATCATTAAATTTTTGGGGTCTTTTCATGTCGGCCCACACAGGTTGGTTAAGATGGTTGGTTCTTGTGGTGGGGAAACCCACCATGGGTATAATGCATATTATATTGGAAATTTATAATGGATGTATACCCCTTGTACTAGGGAGTCTGTTCGGGCCTCCCCCTGTTAGTGTCCTTATTCTTTCTCAGGAAAAAATTTATGTTGTCTCTTATGGTGGGGAGCCCATTTGTGTCTCCTCATACGAGTAACTCAATTTTTTTTCCTTGGTCTTGTCTTGGAAGTAAGTATTATCATTTAGAGATATCAAACTACCTATATCTTCCTTGGGTAAACATTGATATTGGAGAGTTCCCAATGGTTTAGTTATAGGAGGGTAAGTGTAACCTTGTTCGATGTTGTTGTCTCTTTAGGTAAATTGATTGAGTATTGTTTAGATTGTGTTTGAGGTGTTTTCATTTGGGATAAAGCCTAAAAGTTTTTTATTGTTTCCAGAATGTGGTGTAAGTTTTGGTTTTTAGAGTAATCCTTCCTTAAATGATCATTGGAGGTGTTTTGGCCTTTGGGGTGAATCTTGGCAAAGAATTACTTCTTGGATTATCAGTTGGGTTTGTTTTTGTATTTGTCCTTGTTCTGGCATTCAAGGGATAAAAAAGTTTAATGGTGTGGAGAATTGTCACATACATGACTTCTTTTAAATGTATTTTTCATTTAATTTCCATCATTTCTTTGTTTTGGAGGTTTTCCATTCATTTTGGTGGAAATAGAGGGTTTTAAAAATTTGGGCCAAACCGTGAGCCCAATTCCATATTTAAAAATAATTATTATTTATTTTATAACAACTTAATTTGATAACATTTTTCATCCATTACAATTACCAAATTTCCTCCTATGACCTATCCAAATCACCATGTCCATTTGGACCCTTTTTAAACACATTAGAATTTTGGGTTTGAGTGAATTAATTTGGAATTGGGCCAACCTGTGAGCCATTTCCACTTTTAATTTTTTTAATTATTTAATAAATCACTCATTTTTTTATTCTCAAGATTCCACCTCCCACCTGAAGCCAAAATCCCGAGCCTCACCCCAAATATTCATTTTTCCACTTTGGACCTCATTAGCCTCGCGAAGTAAGGAAAAACATCTTAGGGTTCCTCATATCGTCCAGATTTGAGAAGGTAAGTTGATTCCTTCATATATATTGTCAATTTCACTCCATTACCCCCATTTCAAACCCCGCATAACCGTAGCTTCTTCATTAGAGCCCCAATATCAGGTTTGGTTGCTTGTAGTTTCAAATGTTGGGGTATTTGGTTCGTTTGATTCAAGATGTTTCAAGTAAGTGTTTCTTTCCTGGATTTCTTCCCATTCCTTAGTGTTTATTTCAAACTTTCTTGAAGTTCCTCATGTCCAGAAGTTGAGGTTCGAACTTAGGGTTTGATTTGGTGTCTTTTTGGTCAAATATGGTGGTCTAGGGATGGATTTATCTTCCATGAGGTGTGGCGGTGGTGCGGTTGATGTTTTGTGTTGGATCGAATATATAGATATGTATATCTATTAGATGGAACAATACAAGAGGGGGGGTGAATTGTATTTTTAAAAAACATTTTGAGTTTTAGCACTGAAGAGATTAGTTTAAATGAATTTAAACTAATACAAATACAAACACCCACAAATGTATTGAATATAAAAGGTATGATGTAATGTAATACTAATGAAATGTAAAACAATGGTATTCAAGACGAACACAATAATCAGAGTAATATAAAGATGAATGATTCTACCTTAAAGCATATAGAATCAATCAATAAAATATGTAATAGAATGGATGTAATTGAAACAATTACAAATGTATAAGAGATAGTAAAGGAAACAAAAACAATTTCCTTTCTAATAAAATTAGTAGCAGAAAAGTAAAAGGATTAAAATTCTTTTAACCCAAAGAGAAGGGTTATCTTTTCACCTAGGATAAAAGGTCTATCTCACCAACACCTTGGTGAGCCCTCGATACGACGATCGGACTATCTGTCTGCCTATTCCTGGTAGCCCTCGATACGATGATCGGACTGTCTGTCTGCCTATCCTTGGCAGCCTTCGATACGATGATCGGTCTATCCGTCTACCTATCCCTGGCAGCCCTCGATTTTGTAGTTAATCAGCACCTCATTCTTTCAATCACTTGAAATCCCTTGATACGATTATCGGACGCACAAAGCATATGAGAGAAGTCACAACATCTCTCTCTATAATCTTGATTGAAGCAAAGTATCACAGTTGTTCCACAAAGTCTCATTCGTTATCCTTTCTCAGCTTCAAATGACCTCCTATTTATAGGCCTCAGGTTCCAACTGTTATGTTGCCTCCGACGGTCATATTTCTCTGAAAAACTCGGAGGGACTTGGACACCAAGCATCATAACGGTCATATAGAAACAGAAAGCACGACATCGTTTTGATTAGTTTGTAACTAACTCAATGACATCGTTTTCGTTAAAACAAGATATTTGTCGATGATAAGCAATGGTGCGATTCATATGAAACAAGTGTTTTTGACTAAGTACCAAAACAAGTAATGAAATTATGAATAGAAGAGTCAGTACGATACATTTGACCGAGTCAGTACGATACGATTGACAGAGTCAGTATGATACGATTGACAGAGTCAGTACGATAAGATTGACAGAGTCAATACGATACGATTTATAGAGTCAGTACGATACGATTAAAAAGTCATATTTGATTTCCAAAACAAAATATAGAAGTCAAAAGATAACACTTGATTCACCAATCTCCCCCTTTTTGGAAATCACAACACACCATGTAAATATAACAAGAAATACTTATCTCCCCCTAAGTTATTGGAAACTCTTCTGAATATGAATTTGAATACAACTAACTCCCTATTAGGTGTACACTTTCCTAAGGATTGTATTCATAGATTTTCCTTGGTTTTGAAATATTTTATTAAACCAATCTACTTTGTAAAACATTCTCCCCATTTATAAAACATTCTCCCCCTTTGTGGTTTACAAAAAGAATGGGGTTACTTTGGGTTGCTTGAAAGGGTTAGAGAGAAGAATTATAGGACAAAAGAAAAGAATCATAAAAGTTATTACATAACAAAGACATGTTCCAAAGGAAAACAAATACAATAGTCATTTGTTTTCTCTTTCCTTCTCCTTCTTTATGAGCTCATGAAGAACAGCTTCCATATTCTTGATTTCTTTCTTATCTTCAGAAATTGATTCACCCGGAGTTCTAAGAAGCTCTTGTTGGTCCGCAAAAATCTGATCTTGATTCTTGATAGTATCCTCCTAGACTCTGATTACTTATTCAAGGGTATCAATTCTGTCTTGCATATTCTTGTTATCTTTGGATAACATAGAATTTTGTTTCATCAAAAAAACCATTTCATCCTTGAAAGATGAAACCTTCGAGAATTCAGATTGAAAAGCATTCATTCTGTCTTGCAATTCTTTCACTGAAGGAATATCGGCTCGTTGGGAAGACAAAAGATTCAACCTTTCAACTGTTTCTCTGTCAAGATTATTGAAAGCAATTTCAAGCTCATTTGACAACCTTCTTATATCTTCAATTGCTATCTCATGACCATTGATTGAGCTCTCTGTTTTGTATGACCACTTGGTCATCTTGTTTCAGGCATTCTTATGAGCAACCGAACTTTCTGAAAGAACTTTCAAATCGCCTTCAACTGATAAAACTTTCTTTCTTAATTCTTTTACAGAGCCAAACATCATCTTTTGATGGTTATTAATAAAATCGATCTTCCCTTCTAGCCTCAGGAAATATCGAATGGTCTTCTCAACCCTTCTCAATACATGGACAATGTAATCACTCTTCTTGAGAGAGATTGTATGTTCTGAATCAGTATCTTCATCGTACAAAGCCATTTCATTTGATCGGCTTGAATCTACAACTGGTTGTTTTCCTTTTGATTTTTCTTCTACTTTCTTTCTTCTTCCACTTTATCACTAATGAAAACAACTTTATTATTGTGAGAGGATTGATAACCTTGCTTTTCTTGAGGAGAAAATATATCTGCTATTCGTGCTTGATCGACACGAGGAACTTGTTGAATATCTTCACTTTTCTTTTGAACTGGTTCCTCTCTACTCTTATTTGAAGTCTGAAGGAATTCTAAAAGAAAATCTTATTCCTCTTATTCCACTTATTCTATCTCATCCATCATGTGTTTTACTTTTTCCTTCTCAAGAAGGATCTGTACGACATGCTCTTGATGCACTTCTGTGGTAAGTCGAGCAATAGCTTCCTCAACTGCTTTCAAGACATTAGAGACATCAAATTACTATGCTTTTCTTTTCAAAATAACCTTCTTCTTCTTTTCAGCCTGAAGGGTATCCTCAACCCTTAATCTCTCAGCAAAGGCTTCGGCTGGATCATGTCCAAACATTGGATCAACTTCCTTTCATTGTTCCTTATCCTTCTCCACTTGGCTACAACTTCCTTACTTTACATAGGCTTCTTCTTCGGCTTTGAGCTGGTTTGAGGATCAGACTTCTGAGGAATAACAAGAGAAGGAGTGTTTTTGGCTGGCATAGGTGCCAATTGATTTTGAGCCGATTCAGCTTCTACATCTCTTATAAAAAGTTTTGAATTTGGATCAAAACAAAAATTCAGCTTTTTCATCGTACTCTTACTAATCCAAGATGGCTTCAGATCTATCGGGTTTCCTCTCAAAGGAATGTTGCAAAACTTCATGCTCTCAAGAATAAACTTTGTAAGGATGGATGGATACATAATCATTTGGGACTTAATCCCTCCTATCTTGACATTCTTAATGGTTTCAAAAACATACCCCATGATATTTACTTTTCTCATATTTACAAGATAGTCAAGAATAAAAATATCAGAAACATTCAGAGTTTCTCTATCCCCTTTCCTTGGGATAAGAAAACCTTGCATCCATAAAGTCACAAACCGATTTTCCAGAGAAAGATGAGCCACTTTTCTCTTTTCATAATTAATGGCAAACAAAGACTTTTCAGCACTTTCTCTATTAAATGTACCAACATCTTCTGCTAGTTTATGAGATGGACAGAAAGAAACCCCTTCTATTGGGACATTAAGAAAATGTGCCTCTTGTTTCACAGACCTAGAAAACTTTCTATCGTACACAGCAAAAATTATGGTCATGTCTTTGTCAAAAGATACAGTTTTATAGAAATGACTGACTTCATCAAGGAGAACCGGATCTTGAGAAACATGTCTGTCAACACAGAAATGTTCCCATCCTTGAAACAGAATGATTATTCTGATTGTGGAATCATACGAATCAAAAAAGTCCCAAGAAACTAACCTTTCTCTAAAAAATTCTTTCTCTGTAAAAGTCTTTGAAGACATTTCGGCGAGAGTGTTAGTAGAGGATTGAGACATAAAGGTGATTCCGATGAAAGATCATACGATGATTTAAAACCAGTGGAGCAGAGCTTCACCTCAGAACCTGAAAAACCAATGTGGGTTTGGGGAGGGGGGCTATTTATAGGCGATAAATGGGTGACCATTGATCTTTTACGGTCAAGATTAGAGAAAAACAGATCAGTGGTTAGGATTAAGAAAGAAAAAAATTAAAAAAAGAAAAGTACCTGCCGGAGAACGTAATGTAATTGTTGGTTTTAGTATAATTCAAAAGAAAACACAAACGTATGAAATAAAATAAAACTTATCAATTGTTATACCAATGGAAAAAAAAGTAGTTACCATAAAATAACAATACAATGGAAAACAAACTCGTTACCATGAACTGACAGGACGATGGAAAACAATCTTGTTACCATGAACTGACAAGCTGATGGAAAACAATCTTGTTACCATGAACTGACAAGCTGATGAAAAACAATCTTGTTACCATCATCGGTCAGTACAATGGAAAAGAAATTCATTACCATCATTGGTCGATATGATGGAAAAGAAATTCATTACCATTATCGGTCAATACAATGTAAAAGAAAATCATTACCACCATCGGTCGATAAGATGGAAAAGAAATTCATTACCACCATCGGTCGATACGTTGGAAAAGAAAATCATTACCATCATCAGTCGATACGATGAAATTAATAATACAATAAGACTGTCATTATGATAAACATAAAAGTAAATGATACAATAAAACTGTCAATACGATAAATAGAAAGGTAAATGATATGATAAAACTATCAATACGATAAACAGAAAGGTAAATGATAAGATAAAACTGTCAAAACGATAAACAGAAAAGTAAATGATATGATAAAACTGTCAATATGATAAACAGAAAGGTAAATGATAAGATAAAATTGTCAATACGATAAATAGAAAAGTAAAAACACATACCAGGATAGTAAACAATTATAGATAATAAGATAAAAATAAAACATAGGAAAAATGTCCCCCCCTTTCAAAGGGAGTTATTTAACGTTAGGAGAATTGTAACACATGATGTATATATGAATGATTATTTTAATGTAATCATTCCTAGCTTCTGTTTTATAAACACAAATATATCGGATGGTAATGGCTTTGTAAAAATTTCAGCAATTTGTTCTTATGTTCCGATAAATTGTAGAATAATATCTCTTTTTTGTGTGTGATCCCTAAGAAAGTGATGCCTAAAATCTATGTGTTTTGCACGAGAGTGATGTGCTGGGTTCTTACTAAGAGCTATGGGACTAGTATTATCACAGAGAATTTGAGATTTGGAGAAATTCAATCCATAGTCAGTGAGTGTTTGTTGCATCCACAATACTTGAGCACAGCAACTTCCAGCTGCTACATATTCAGCTTCAGTAGTGGATAGTGCTACTGAGTGTTGTTTCTTGTAGGACCAAGAAACCAGAGAATCTTTTAAGAAATGACATGTTCCAGATGTACTTTTTCTATCCATTCTACAACCACCAAAGTCAGCATCTGGAAGACTTCTTAAAACAAAATCATTCTCAGAAGAGTAAAAAACACCTAAATCCATAGTGCATTTTAAATACCGAAAGACTCTCTTTACGGATTTTAAATGAGTCTCTTTTGGATTAGATTAGTATCTTGCACATAAGCATACAGAAAACATTATGTTAGGTAGACTAGATTTCAAGTATAGCAAACTTCCTATCATACCTCTGAAGATTGTTTGATCTACCTGTTTCCCAGTTTCATCAAGACCAAGTGTATTTGAGCTACCAATTGGAGTGCTAATACTTTTAGTTTTGTCATATCCATACTTTTTGAGTAAATCTTTTATATACTTATGTTGAGATATATATGTTCCTTCTGGTTTTTGGGAAATTTGAAAACCTAAAAAGAATGTTAACTCACCGATCATACTCATTTCAAACTTTGATTTCATTAAATTTGCAAAAGAATCAGTTAAATATTTCTGAGTTGATCCAAATATGATGTCATCAACATAGATTTGAACAATCAAAGCATTTTTGTTTTCCATTTTTATAAAAAGGGTTGGATCTGCTGTACCTTTTGTATAATTGTTTTGTAAAAGAAATCCTGTAAGTCTATCATACCATGCTCTAGGGGATTGTTTAAGACCATATAGAGCCTTGGTATGTTTGAAAACATGATCAGGATGTTTTAGGTCTTGAAAACCAGGAGGTTGTTCGACAAAAACATCTTCTTGAACAAAACCATTTAGAAAATCACATTTTACATCCATTTGAAATAGTTTGAAATTAAAGTATGCTGCAAAGGATAATAGAATATGAATTGATTCATCTCTAGCTACAGGAGCATATGTTTCTTCATATTCTATCCCCTCTTGTTGATTATAGCCCTCAGCAACAAGTCTTTATTTATTTCATACAATGATTCTATTTTCATCACACTTGTTTCTGAAAACCCATTTTACACCAATCACAGTTGTTTCTTTAGGTCTATCAACTAAATTCCAGAATTGATTCATCTCAAATTCATTTAGTTCATCTTGCATTGCTTTGATCCAATCATCATCACCTAAGGCCTCACTTGGACTTTTAGGTTCAAATTTGGAAAGAAAAGCAAGATGTTCTATTTCATTTCATAAGGAATTTCTAGTCCTTACAGGTTGATTTACATCAAAAATGATGTTATCACTGGGATAATTCCTAAGTAACAATTGATTTGGGTTTTGTAAAGCCTGTTCATCAACATATAGTAGAAAATCCTCCGTGGTAAATGTTTCAAAAGTATCTTCTTGAATATTTTCCTTATCAGAAGGATCTTTTATCAAAGGATGATAATCAGTTTTTGAAAACACATCTAAGGATGTTGGATTTGATTGGTTGAAAACAAAAGGATCAGTTTCATCAAATTTTAGATGTACTGTTTCCTCAACAGTACAAGTGTTTTTATTGAAAACTCTATATTCCTTAGAGGTTGTAGAATAGCCTAGAAAGATTCCTTCATCAGATTTTGGTGCAAATTTGTGTAAATTATCCTTTGTATTCAAAATGAATACTTTTCATCCAAAAACATTGAAGTATGAAACTTTAGGTTTTCGGCCAATCCATAACTCATAAGGGGTTTTATTAAGAAATGGTCTAGTTGAACACGATTTATAGTATAACAGGAAGTACTAACAAATTCAGCCCAAAAGTTCTTAGTAATTGAGTATTCACTCAACATGGTTTGAGTCATTTCATAAAGAATACGATTTCTTCTTTCAACAACACCATTTTGCTGAGGAGTTCTTGGAGCTGAGAAATTGTGAGTAATACCTTTCTTACTACAAAAAGTTTCAAAATCTGAATTTTGAAATTCACCACCATTATCACTATGAATAGTTATCAACGTTAGGTTTTTCTCATTTTTAACTTGGGCTCTAAAAGTTTTGAAATAGGAAAAGGCTTCACATTTCTTTGTGAGAAAATAGATCAATGTAAATCTAGTAAAGTCATCAACTAAAACAAATACATAGTATTTGCCACCAATGATTCCAGATTGTGAAGGACCAAAAAGATCCACATGCACTATATGTAATGCATTAGAAATAGAAACTTCATTAACTGATTTAAAGCTAGTTTTATGTTGCTTACCAAATTTACAAGGATCAAAAACTTTTGAAGAAACATATCTAAGGTCCGGTAGCCCCTTCACAGGTATCTTCTTTGAGAGTATACTAAGGTTTCTTAGATTATAGTGTCCTAGTATTCTATTCCATAGCCATGATTGGTCTTCTATTGCACTTCAGCAGGGTATGTTTTGGCTCCTAAGGTCTTCTATGTTAATTGTGTAAACATTCTCTTGCCTATGGGCAGATAGAATGAACTCATCCTTGGAATTGTGAAGTAGACACTAGTCATTTATAAAATTCACAAGGTAACCTTCATCACATAATTGACTTATGCTGATGAGATTGTGCCTAAGAATTTTAACAAACAAAACATTTGAGATAAGAACTTTTCCAAGAAAAATGATATTACCTATACCAACAATCTTTCCTTGAGCATTATCTCTGAAGGTAACTTTTCCACCTTTTGTTTTGATAACCTTTTTAAAGAGATCATTGTTTCTGGTCATGTGTTGAGAACAACCACTATCCATGTACAAAATATTCTTATTGGTAAACTTGTCATTTTCCTGAAAAAGAAACAATTAGTTTTTCATAATCCAAAATTGTTTGGATCCAGAAGGGTTAGATAATAGAATTTTTGGAATCCACATTTGTTTTGAAAAATGAGCTTTATGAAAACCTAAAGATTGAGTTCTGTTAAGAGAACAATCTCTTCTCCAGTGTCCACCACATTGACACTTAGAACGAAAAGTGGGTTTTTGAGGAAAAAAAATAGTTATTACTAAAAACAAGTTTGGAATAAGTATAACCAAGTCCAGAATGATTTCTCAAAGGTCCAATTTGATAATACATCTTTTCAATGTTTTCCTTTCCATGAGTAATGTTTGAAAGAAATTTCTTCAAGGAAAAAATTTCTGACTTTAGTTTTAAATCCAAATTCTTATTTTCCAAAACATTTGAATTTGAACTAGAGTTAGGCTCTAAAATATTTTTCGTTGAAATTACAGTTTCAAGATCCTTAGAAAGTTTATCCTTATCAGATTTAACTTTCTCAGGGGTTTTTTAAATACTTTCAAAATCAGAAGTTTTAACATTAAGATCTTTAGAAAGATCTGATACTTCTTTAGTCAAGATTGAAATTCTAGAATCTGCTTTCTCAAGCCTCTTCTTGAATTTAGAATTTTCATTTTCAAGTAATTTAGAAAATCTAGATAATTCTTCAAAAGAAGGTAATGTATCATCTTTTGATGATGAAGATTCATCGTTTGAAGATTCATAATATCTATTATCCGTATAATTTTCATTCAAAGAGACATTTGTAACAGCTTCAGCATTATGTACCTTAGCCATGAGACAATGATCTTCAACTGGTAATCTGGCTAAAAGTCCAATATTCCTCTATCCTGAGGACTCATATTCTGAAGAATCATCTGAAGAATCACTACCACTTGCACTCCAGGTATCATTTGCCTTCAATACTTTCTTTGTCTTATAAAACCTTTTCTTGTTTCTTTGAGAGTGTTTCTCTTTTCTGTCTTTCCTTTTTAGTAAAGGACAATCAGGCCTTATATGTCGTGATTTCTTACATTCATAACAAAATACCTATGAATCTTTCTTATCCTTCCTATCTTTCCTTTTTAATCTATATTGGAAATCTTTTTTTCCCACAATCTTGTTCATCCTTCGAGCAAGATTGGCTAACTCATTGTCCGAAAGATCACAATCACTTGAATCAGATATAACATTCTTGGCTTTGGATCTTGTAAGCCTTTCAGGCATTTTAGCTTTAGATGCAAAGGCTACACTTCCATTCCCATTCTTCTTCTTTTTGAAATCGGCATCTCTCTTCATTCTTGTCTCGTGCTGTAGAAGAGTTCCAAAGAGTTTATCTAGTGAAATCTGGGAAACTTTTCTCTTTTCATCAATAGCTGTCCTTTTTGACTCCCATTCATTTGGCATTATATCTATAATTTTATCAACTAGAGATTCATCATCACGACCTTTTTCTACCATAGATTTTAGGCTGTTGACAATTTTCATAAACCTTTGTTGCACTTTACATACTTGCTCTCCATATGGAAAAACAAATCCATGATACTCTGCTCGAAGCATTTCTCTCCTTATTTCTATAACCTTGGATGTACCAAAATGAGTGACTACTAATTTCTTCCAAATACTGTTGGCTACTTCACATGAAGATATCTGACTGTACATATTCCTGGTCTTAGAGCACAATAAAGTATTGTGTACCTTATAATTCAGTTGATATTCTTTCTTCTCTTGGTTAGTGAAAGTACTGACTTCTTTTTCAGGAATTTTGTAACCTCCAGTAAGCATAATAAAATTGTATACGCTAGGGTTGATCACATAAGTCTTCATACGATCTCTCCAATACTCATAATCACTTCCATCCAATATTGGTGGTCTATAAGGATTCAGATTGTCAATTGACCCAATATTCAATCCTTCCATCTAATACAACAAAACATTTTCCACTCCACACGTTAGTGTAGTAAGTAGTTAAAAATAGTAATATGAAAGAAATAAATCTTTTAATACAAATCAGTGGAAAGCCTCCTCTGATACCAATTGTTGGATCGAATATATAGATATGTATGTCTATTAGATGGAACAATACAAGTGGGGGGTGAATTGTATTTTTGAAAAACCTTTTGTGTTTTAGCACTTAAGAGATTAATTTAAATGAACTTAAACTAATTCAAATACAAACACCCACAATTGTATTGAATATAAAAGGTATGATGTAATGTAATACTAATGAAAAGTAAAATAATTGTATTCATGATGAACACAATAATCAAAGTAATATATAGATGAATGATTCTACCTTAAACCATATAGAATCAATTAATAAAATATGTAATAGAATGGATGTAATTGAAACATTTACAAATGTATAAGTGATAGAAATGGAAACAAAAACAATTTCGTTTCTAATACAATTAGCAGCGGAAAAGTAAAATAATTACAATTCTTTTAACCTAAAGAGAAGGGTTATCCTTTCACCTAGGATAAAAGGTCTGTCTCACCAACACCTCGGTGAGCCCTCGATACGACGATTGGACTGTCTGTCTGCCTATCCCTGGAAGACCTTGATACGATGATCGGACTGTCTGTCTGCCTATCCCCAGCTGCCCTCGATATGATGATCGGTCTGCCTGTTTGCCTATCCTTGGCAGCCCTCAATTTTGTAGGTAATCGACACCTCTATCTTTCAATCACTTGAAATCCCTCGATACGATGATCGGACACACAAAGCAGATGAGATAAGTCACAAAATCTCTCTCTAGAATCTTAATTGAAGCAAAGTATCAAAGTTTTACCACAAAGTCTCATTCGTTATCCTTTCTCAGCTTTAAATTACCTCCTATTTATAGGGCTCGGGTTCCAACGGTCATGTTGCCTCCAATGTTCATATTTATCCAAAAAAAATTAGAGGGACTTGGACACCTGACATCATAACGGTCATATTGAAACAGAAAGAATGACATCATTTTGATTAGTTTGTAACTAAATCAACGACATCGAATTGGTTAAAACTAGATATATGTTGATGATAAGCAATGGTATGATTCATATGAAACATGTGTTTTTGACTACTTATCAAAACAAGTAATGAAAGTATGAATAGCAGTGTCAGTACGATACATTTTACATAGTCAGTATGATACGATTGACAGAGTCAGTACGATACGATTGACAAAGTCAGTACGATATGATTGAAAGAGTCAGTACAATATGATTGACCGAGTCAGTACGATATGATTAAAAAGACATTTGTGATTTCCAAATCAAAATATAGAAGTCCAAAGGTAACATTTCACTCAACATTTCGCACAAAGTTTTGAGGGTTTTGACATAAAAGGTATGTGATTCCATGTGTAATCAATTCTATATGCGTTAGTTTGTTTGAATTATGTATTATGCATGTTATTAAGATGTTGTGTGTGGTTTGAAAACGGTTTATGTTTGATTTTTTAAGAATTTATTTTTAAAGTTTCATTTTAGATTAAAATAGGGTGTTTTCCATGTGTAACCCTTTGGGTATTGTTTGGGTGTATTTCATAACATATAAAATTGGTTTAATAAATCTTGATTTGGCTGAAAATTATGATTTGGTAGGGTATTGGTGTGATATTATGTTTTAAAGAGGTTTTTGTTAAAGGTTTTAAGGTGTAAAACCTTATTGTACTTCGTGAAAGTGATTTTGAAAATGTGTGTTTTTCATGTGGATCTTTTGTGGTATTGTTGGAGGTGTTTGTATAACAGTTTAGTGTAGTTTGATTAATGTTTTTGGGGCGGCCAATTCTGTTTTTAATTTTTATTTGTGTAATTTTGTCCTCGAAATAGAGTTTTGAACTGGGTTTTATGTGAAAAGCTTTGGTACACTCTTTAGAATTGTTTTATGAATGTTTTGAATGGTTTAATGATTTATGTAAGACATGAAACCATATTGGAAAAATATTTTGGATTGTTTATTCTTTCAAATGGACCATTTTGAATGTGAATAGTTCCATCATGGGTTGTGTATCCCCTTGGAAATGTTTTATAAAACTGTTTAATGGATTTACTGAAATGTGAAAGAGGTGGGAACGTGATGTGGGATGTTTGTGTGAGTGCGATGTGAAAAATGGATTTTGTTTATAAAAAGGATTTTATGAAACATTTGATTGGGCTATAATGTGATGTTTATCATATTTGTAGGGACTTTATAAAATTTTTAAAGGATGTGTTGGATTTTGAAAGTTATGCAAAAAGTGTTGTGGGCTATTTTGGTGTGAGTTTGATTTTAAAATGAATTTGAATGAAAAGTGGAATTTACGAATTGTGTGATGTACATGGGTCTTTTTGTTTAATGTGTGATGTGGAAGTGATATTTTCATGTGAAAACTATATTTCTTTGATTTTTGAACTTGTTTGAGCACAAAGGGAAAACCTGGGTATCTAGGTTGGTGGACGTGTACTAGTATGCTAGTGAATCTGGGGAGTATGGCCTCAGTTTCACTTAGAACGATTGATGCTTACAACTCTAACTAAACTATTATGATGATGATTGGGGACCACTAGGTTATTGGTATGATCCCTACTAGTGGCTCATGCATGAGAACAAATGTCTTTTGTGGTTACTGTCACCGAGATACGAGGTACCTGGGACCCACAGCTAGCTAGTTCCTTGGGGTTATTTCCTATTAATTGTGCTCATTAGATCCTTTATAATTACCATAGGAATATGGTATATTGTTTCTGAAAAAATTCAGTAGCTGTTGAATTTATTTTTAAAAGTGTCGATTCTTTAAATTATCCAACTTGAAAACTGATTTGTCTTTAAGTTGCATCTTTTAAAATTGTAACTAGAAATTATATGTTTTTGAAACCTTGCATGATTTTGTCTTTGAGTGTTTACCACATTGAATCTCTTAGTGGTGGTATCCTATTGGGCATTGGATCACACCCTACATACACCCTTGGGTGTAAGTAGACTTGATTATTTTTTTGTCACATGTTTGGGTACAACTTTTGTGCCAACAGTTCGGGTTTTCACCGGTCATTCATGATGTGGTGTTGTGGATATGGATTGAGGGTGATGCCTCTTTCCATGTTGATGTTCTTGGGCTGTTAATTTTTGGTTTTGTACCTTTTTTATAGTCTGGGTGAGTTGTTTTAGACTATGTAATTCAGTTCTTAATTTTTGTAAAACATAGTTTGGTTTGAAAAATCCAAATTCATTTTATTGGATTCATTTGTTGTTTTATGTTTATAAACATGGGTAAAACATTCCTAATTTTCATTTTATGATACCCGACCAATTGTGCCAGGCTGTGGGGATTGGTAACGCCATTTGAGCCTTGTCACGAGATGGGTTTGGTGCCGGTTTTGGTGGCAATCAGATTCAGTTCATGACACTCATGGATCATATTATTATTATTATTGTGATTATAAAATTCTTACTCCTTATATAAATAGGTTTTAGATGATGGTATGAGATCTGTTCGACATATAAAAAATCATGCTCCCGTACTTCTGGTATTGAGTTCATGAAATATATCCCCATTTATACTAAATAGGGTGCTAGTTTGGTGAGCAATGATCTCTATTTAGAGTGTAAACAAGATGGAACACTCACCTTAAAAATTTTATGTTCATGAAATTTTGATGTCTATTGGGATTTAGTGAATGTGCCTTATTTCTTGAGCATATATGTTGGTTCATACATGTTATGGATGACAGAGTTACACCCAGTCCATCTAGAAGCTATTAATCATGATATATGGACTTTAGCATCACCACTAGATTAATCGATAGTGGTTTATGATATATATATATTTACTATATTATATTATTACTATATATAGAGTTACATTCCATAATTCTCATTCTGGACATGAGTTGATGTAATTAGAGCCACTAGGTGTCCTTATGGGAACCAATCAGGTTGTTGTTTATTTGTTATTACATTTTTATTTATTTACACTAATTAAACATTGCATTATTTATTATTAATTTAATGGATTAAATCTTAGACATCATGGGTTTTAACCCATTAGGATTTATATCTCATACCCTAATTGAGCATCTATTGTGATAGGGTACCAGAGTAGTCCTTATGATTGTAGGTTCTTGGTTGATTTCATATGATGTTCTGATTTTACATGGGAGTGAGGAGAACATAATTGAGATAGAGCTCATTATTCTCATGGAGTACTCCCACGGGTCTTTTACTTATTTTCTTTATTTTGTTATTTGTATATTTTACTATATTGCGATTTCAACAGTAGGTATACTACATTATTTTTGTATCATCGTCTAGGTATGCATGAATCTGTTGTATTTTGGTGTTAGAAGTCAATTATTTTTAGATAAAAATATTTTTATGTTGTTGTATATTTCATTTATTTCTAATTACACATTTTGTATTGTATATCATGTATTATACTATTGTGATAATCTAATCATGAAGGTATAGTATCCCCACAATCGCATTCTATAAAACATGCTACATGTCAGAGGCCACTGTTATATGGGGAGGTGCAAATGAGGCCATGTGACCCACTGGTCCAGCTACTATATTAGTTATTAGCTGGTTCAGGATATTATAATTTCATTTATAGTCATTATAAAAATTATCTATGGTAAAAAAGGGTCCACCATGATTATATGGAAATAAGGTTAATTATAGTAAATATTCTCTAATAATGAAGATAAATGTAATACTGTTTATTATATTATGATGGTACTTTTAACATTATAACATAATATTTAATGTTTATTTTTTTACACATGTCACCTTGAGTAAGTCATTTACAATATTTAAATGTCTTGGAAAATTAAAAGTGTGCCACTCCCCAGACATATAACACTACCCCTCTTATATTCCCACATTCCCGGATTATGAGATATATATCATAGAGAATTCCTATCTAAATATCTCCCATACTTATCTTCCCATGTTATATAGGTCGTAGTCATATAAATACACCAACCTCTGATGAATTATGCTATAATCCAAGGGAGATTTTACAAAGAATGTGTATAATGAGTTACCATATATTTTTGTTCGTTTGTTATTCTATCTCTATAAAATCTTATTTATGAATGATAAAATTATAACATTATTATCTTTCATATTAATAAATTTAGTTATGATCTTTTTATGATATGTTTTCATCTCTTTTTTCAACCTATAAGAAATATAAACACCTCTTTTGTTCACATGTTGACTACCACCTCTATGAAACGATGTTCTTTGATTTTCATTAATAACTCAAAGGATGGTTATTACGATTAACATAATGAATATATATGAAATTAATGATATAATAATGATTCTATTATGATAATATATTTCTTAACTCCTTAAAAATCTAATTTATTTAAAATAATAATATTACATGAGTATACACATGAAGTACCAAATCCAAGAATACATGTGATTCATTTTTCATGTAAACCATTTATGTGTGGTCATTAAACTATTTATAATGTATTAAAATAAAAATTATTTAATTAATAATATTTTAGAGATGATTCCACCATTTAACCATTGACCATGGTCATCATATATATGTTCTTTTGAGATTATAAACCAAATATTCTCAAAATTTATAACATGAACTTTACTAGTTTAATAACTATTTAAGGCATGGTAATAACTGAAATATAAGTTATAAAAATAATTTAATATACTTGATAAATTTTAATAATATATGTAATATTTATATAATTTTATTATATAGGAGTTAAAGTCTGTTTACAATAAGTTAGACTCTTTTTAATAAATTTTTCTTTAAACCTAATGTTATAATTTAAAATTATTTTATTTTATTCACCCCATAACCATGTTCATTATAATTTATCATATATGATATTAATATAATTAAATTTAATTTCAATGTCATTTGATACCAGACATTCCATTATTTGATATGGTCTTAAACAATAATTATCTTACTTCTTCCAAACATGCTATTTTATGCATTTTTATAAATGTTTTAAATGAAAATTTTAACATATGTCACCAGAAAATAATTTCCCATAGTCATTATAAAGAACAATTAATCTCAAAAATTTATATTTCATATATTTAGATTAGTATTCATTTTATTTCAAAAATATACACATAATGATCAGAATAGTTTAGTTCCATTCAAATCATCGATCACAATATCCAAATATGGTGAAATATCTTCAATACAACCCAAAAAGGAAATAAAATTAATTTCTGATCATAGATAGACCCCACATAAAAGACTTATTCATAATATATGGGAGGAAATATAAGAAAGGGTAATCTAGTAATCTTAATATGTGTAAACATAATAGATATAAATATATAATCATGTGAAAGAATAAGATAAGAATAGAGTTATTTGATAATGATAAAAAATATGATGTACGTATCCAACCTATAATAGATCATAAACATGATTTTTGTAATTGAAATTTTTATTTAATCAAACATGAATGATAAAGGAATAAATGTAAACAATCCATGAGATCATAACATTGGCATAAAAATAGATTTTCGAACAAACATCAACTTATATTTTTATGATAAAGTATTAATTGAAAGAGGTTTACTCATAAAGTTATTGAAAAGAAATTATTCCTTCTCATAAACACATGGATATGAATTCATGTCCACACATTACATTATAGAGATGAAAAATAAGTACAAACATAAAATTATGAACATGTAACTAGGTTCATGAATGACCATGTGATCATGCAATCAGGTTCATGCATAACATAATTGTAGCCATGGTTCACTCCAAAGACCATTATAGAAGAACATTACATAATAGATTATGGATTACTACACATTACATACATACAATAATGATATAGTTTAACATCCCTTTCCATCTGTGTATTACATAACTCGGTACATTTCTTGTTTGAGCCATGTCTTACTGAACAAGGTTAACTTCTTGTTCTAGGCATGTCTTTCTAAATCTGGAACACCTACCATTGAATCCATATCTATCTTATGATATGTAAATAATTTCCAAATAAATTTTAGGTTTATATAGGTCTGAATAGTCACATAATGAAATCCATATTGATGTTTTCCACAAGTCTATATATATTCATCAGATAATATCCTATGAAATGATCTGGGATTTATTAACATATCATCTAATCAAAAAATATTTAAAAGAGATAGGTAACATAATAATTTCATCTTTTAATAAAATAATGACCCTTATATAAAAAATAATGTATCATAAAAATTATATTATGGTGTAACTCATTAAAGAGAAATAATTTTCTTAAACATATTTTCAACATAGATAATTTAGAGAAATAATAAGAATGGGATAAATGGATTTCATCTCCAATAAATAACATGTAACATCAAATTGTTTCATATTATTTGGATAATAATCTTTAATGGTTGCATGGGACATTTCATGAGGACAATATGTACTCATTCATAATTTTTTTTAATACAATATACACATTTAATAAAGTTTTTTGAAAAATAAATTTGAAAAAATATAATTGAATATTCAAAAACCATTTAAAACATTAATTATGAAAAATATAATGTCTAATTTGAAAAAAGTATTTTAAAATAGAAAAATAATAATATTTTCCCCCTTAAAAAACATCCAATAAAGATAAATGAAGCTTCAAAAAAGATGTCTTACCCTTTAAAACATTTCTTTCATGTTTTTGGGTAACTGATTAAAGATAACTATTTGGAAAACAAAATACAGAAAAATTTTAGAAATTTTTAAATAATTGATTAAAAGAAAAAATTTCTTTTGATAACAGTTTTATAAAAATAATAAACTTTTTAAATCATTCATAAAAAACATAGGTTTGGATGAAAATGGATTTCCAATTAAATAGAGAAATAATGTTAATTTTTTATAAAAATAATTACTCAATTATTTTAAGTACCAACGAGATTAAAATTTATAATAATAATATAAAATTTCATGAATTAATTCTTCATAATAAAATAAATTAGTTATGTTGATATAGATCATATGATTTTAACATCATATACATAATCATAATCAATATTAATATATGATGAGATTGTAACATTAACTCATTTCCTATTTGGTAACATTGAATCAAAATCCCTATGATGTAATAAAAAATGTAAACATATAATATCATGAAGATAAATAAAATTCCAAAATTAAAAGTAAAATTGGATTTATATAAAACATAGGAAAGAATATAGGTTTTTTACATAACTTAGGACTAGAGGAATGAAGAGTGAGAACAAAAATCCCTTATGGAGTTGTCTAATATTGAACCATAAACATCATGAAAGAGATATAGTCAAATGAAATTTTAAATCCAAATAATTATCATGGTAATAATAATAAAATACATTCTTTGGGAATATATAAAGTCCATAAAATAAATTGGCTGTGAATATTCCACGTGTCTCAAATAAGTAAAAATTTTAGATGCAAATCCATTTCCTAATGTCTTAAATCTATTCATAATCATTAAAAGATCATATATAATAAATATGATATTATAATATAACTATTAAAGAACCATATGAATACATATCACACCATATATTATTTTATTATTATTTTTTATATCCCGTTAAATAGAAATTATATTTTAAAGATTCTTTTTTTGTAATAACAACTTTATTTATCATATATTTCTTGGAATTTTTTATTCTGGGCTCTATTAAATAGACTATGGAAATATATAATCTAGAATGATAACCATAATATAAATATCATATACATTATATATATATTTATATAAAGTAATTCATAAAATTTAGTGATAGAAAATTGAATACACTGCTCATGGTGATGGGAGGTCATACGTATGCATGAATAATATTTCTATTTTGATGTCAATATGAAAGAAAATAAGTATAAATTATATATATATTAACATTAAATAATATATTTTATTATATATATTTAATATTTTTAATTTCATTAATAAATAACATGTAATGTGTAAACGAATCACATCGCTTCGCAAGGCGGTTGTCCATCGTACGCACAAATGACGTTATTACTTTCCCTGAAAGCAGAGAGTATGAAGGTATGTGTGATATAAAAAAGTAAAGAATAATAATAAAAATAATAAAAATTATAACTATCATATTTTAATGGAATATAAATCATTATGTCCAGTTGTGAGAGGTGGTAGTGGTAAAAGTAAGGAAATTGGATCACGAGATGGTAGTCTTTCGTACACAAGAATATTAATTTAATAAACCATTTAATGGATGTATATATGGGTGTATGTAAATAAAATTAATTAATAAAATATAATTATATTGGATACAATAATTCTATTATAAAATCATGCAATTAATATAAATTGATGGGATTAGAGTAAACAATAAATCAAAAACGTTTGTTGATGAACATTACCTCTTCTTCGAGTATCAAACTTACTATTAATGTAAATGATTTCCTAGGAATGTTTTCCCCCAAATTAAGGATTTTTTGATGTGGTTTTGGTATTTTGAAAGTTATTTTTTTGTGGTTCTTGTCAATTTAATTTTTTTTAGATTTGTTGAAGAGATCGGGTATTGTGTGCCATTTTATAGTGGTGGATTAGTGAAAATTTTGTAAATACCCCAATAGAATTAAATATTATGATGTCTCTACATCTTAATATAATAATAAAATTGTTCAATAATTGTTATTAGGTAATATTGTGTCTATAAAATACTCCACAAAAACACATTCCATGGTATTCCCCAGTCATTAAATTTTTTCGATTTTACATTTCTTTACCATGGTAACATGTTTCTTTTTATTTACCAAGGAAAATTAGACTTTATGAATTAAATTAAAATGATATATATTAGATAATTTATACACTCTTTTTATCAATATGAAACCCAATACATTAAATAAAAAATTATATTTTTGTAAAAATAATTTTAATATAAACTCATATAATGCGCAATCCCCCAATTGAACCTTAATCGTTGTATTTTATTTCAACTATCTCGCTGAGAATTCAGAGAAAAAAATTAATTTCATCATATTATATAACATATATTTCTTTTTTAGATATATTGAATAAATTTTTTAAAATTAATTTTACAGAAGTGGAAAACTTTAATTTCACAAACAACTCCATATGCGCGGCGAGAATGGATGTCTTTTAATAGAAAAATTTCAATAGTCTAAAATATTTGTATGTTTCATATTAAAATAAAATTTATTTCAATAAAATATATTATATTAAAATATTAATAATTAAAATAATTATTCTTTTAAAAAAAATTAAAAAAATTATCTTTATAAATTAATTAAACAAAAAGTATGTTTTCAATTAATTTTCATTATTTTTAACTATTCATAAAAAATAATAATTTTCATAAAAATAAAAAAACAGAAGACAATTCAATCATTAATAATTCAAAAATTAACTTTATTTTGTTAATTTTTTTTCTAAAACTCTTAAAAAATGCAATAATTTTTTACAGAAAAGGGAAAAAATATTTTGTTGAGAAAATCATATTTTCAAATCATATATAGACATTACATAAAATTCATTACATTTTGGTAATATTGAATAATTATATAAATAAAACATAAAAATATTTAAAATTTAGTTAATAATATTCAAACAACTATTTTTAATACATTTTATAATGGTTGTAATTAAATAATTTTAGTAATAATTTATCATGGTTATTTTTAAACTTAGTGTTGCATGTAATGAGAACTACGTTTGTGTTGCGTATAGTGCATGACTAACTTTTTGTTTCATGTATCATAATATTATGATATAGTGTATGAATAATTTTGTTTTCCATTTAACAAAATCTAATATATGTGTTTTTTATAACATAATATAAACATTATATTGAATATAACAATAAATTTCTATAAGATTAATTTGATTTGAAAAAAATGTTCTGAAAATATAGGTTTATTACAATAATGAACATTACTAATTGATAAATCTATTTTATAATGTTTCATGTTTTTTTAAAATAATACCTTATTTAAAAAAATTATATTAATTTTTAATAGGATTATAAAATAAAAATAATTTATAACCTTATTATTGAATGAATCCCAAAAGTGTTTCCTTATATGTTATAAAACCAATTAATTTAAATTTTGTTGAAGAAAGAAAAGATAATATGTTTTATTTATATTTTGGTCATTGTAAATTTTCAATCATGGTTGATGAGCCTGCTAGAATTCTCCATTCTATTTGGTAATGATTATGTTATCCAAGAAACTATATTTGGATTAACTGAGTATGTTATTCCATTTTTACAAGTGCATATAAAGAGTGATTTTGTGAGTGAAATAATGATGATTCAAAAAAGTAACTATATATATATCTGGGTTTTCGTATACATTTTCATTAATATATTTTGATTTAATTTGGAAAAATAAGTATATAATTTTATATTTTTGTATATTCTCCATTTCAGGTTGAATATAATGTTTTCAAGAAAAATGATTTCATGAGTGACCTTATTTTACAATAAAAACTAACAACTATGATTTTTATTATTATTTTACATGATATATTTTATGATAATACCTTTTTAATGAATATTATTTTATGAATAGTGAAATGAATTTTGTGCTAAAAATTTATTATTTAAAAAGGATTATATTTTTTATTGGATTGCATTATTTTAAAAATGGACTAATATGCTTCCTTAATTTTTTTAACCCTTACTATGATTTTTCATATCATACCATATTTTCATATTTTTTCATTGTTCCAAAGTATGAGTATTATATATTTAAAGGATAAAAACTCCTCGATGGGGGTTTAAATATAATGAAAAAGAATTTTTTAACTATAAATTAAGTTTAAAAATAAGTATCTTATTTTTTTGTAAAAGAGGGATTTTGAGTGGTAGTGTTTAATTTATCCTATAAGGGTTGTATATGTTAATTTTTTCTTAATTATCTTAATAAATATAAAAAATATCCTAGAAATATAGTATTGTGACTCCATTGTTATAAATCACATATTTATTGGTTGATTAATTTTAGTGGTGTTAAAATGAGTCTATTGGTGATGAAAATTTTATATCTGTGGATATGATGCACTAATTTCTAGGAATATTATTAGTGTATAATATCCTTTCAAAATTATTATATTCTAATAAAAATGGTTTAATTTAGTACACATATACATGATAATCGTAGATATGTTGATAAATTAAGAAAATTATTTTTCATGATATGTAACAAATTATTTGGTTTTATAAAGGGGAGAAGATAAATTTAATCAGATACATGATCAGATACATTTATCAATTGTGTTATGTTGGAAAAAATCTCTCAAGGTATCATTGAAGTATTTTTGAGGTGATTCTGTTTGTTGACAAAGTGGAAAACTGTGCTGTGATTATTGACAAAGAAAACCATGACATAAAAATTTGTTAACAACGGGTATTTCATGGTGGCTTGCTAAGTTCAAGATCTATGGTTGATGTTCAATGTTTGATTCAATAACTTCAAAAAATGAATGGATGATCTGGAGGCGACATAAAAAGAACAGATACAAGGTGGCACCATTTTCCAGTGTTTGCCAAATTTTTGGGTCTGCAAATCGACAAATGAAGAAAAGTGTTTTTGAAAAGGGACTTGTGAACTGAGGTATTGGAGTATAGGAAACTTGCATGCCATATGTTTTTGAAGATCATATCATCAAAATATGGAAAAGGGATAAGGATCGCGCAAGCATTGGGTTGGTCACGCAGGTGACTTGTGTGCCGAGAAAGGACTTGTCTGCCGGTGCCTTGGAGATTTGGAAACATGCGCGCCTCTTGTTTTTCAAGATCAGAAGATCAAAATATGGAAAAGGAAAGAGGGTCATACATGTATTTAGTTTGTTCGCACAAGTGTCTAAGAGGATAGAAGACTTGTATACTGAAACTTGCACACCGAGGGGTGACTTGCGCGGCGTCGCACAGGGTGTTCAAAATGCCTATAAATACTGGACCACCCATACTCATTTATCAAAGGAGTTCAACACTTTGAAGAATCAGAACTCCCATTGCACAGGTGTGGTGTTCGCGCAAGTGGTGGTGTGTCGCGGAAGTGGGACATGCACGCCATATTTGAAGAAGGGCGGTTGTTGTTAGTTGTGCGCCAATATTGGTTTGGGCGTAAAGGGAAGTGAGTCGCGCAAGTTTGAAGTTGTAGAATCTTGTTTTTCTCTAGTGTCTAAGGTAGACTTGTGCGCCAGTTGTGACTTTCATTTCGATACTTATGTGCTAGATTATACTTGCGTTCCAAGTAAGGTTGTTTTTCCAGCAGTGTTTTTGGCTGCGTGGAAGCTGGAAGTTTGCCCGATACCTTTTGTGCAAAGAGAGATTCATCTAAGGGTGAAAGTTGGGCTTCAACAGAGCATCTACATACAGAGGAAGATGCATTTCATCATGAAAATGAATATACCTACAGGTCTATAAACTGTGAGTGGATCCTTTCCAGAGCAGTGAGCGAAGGAAGAGGAAGAAGGTGATCCTCTCCACCAGTAGTGAGCCAACGAGAGTGAAATAGGGAGTGACTCTTGGGGAAGCAGTGAGCTGACCGGAAACCTTGTAAAGGTAGTGAGCCTGGGACAGAGTGACTGTTCCCAAACCCTATAATCCATTTCTAGTGATGTTTAATGGAATTTGGTAATACCAGAAACCTGTCAGCATATGCTCTTTGGACGTAGCCCTTAGTGGTGAACCAAGTAAAATTGCTATGTCCTGTGCTTTCTTTACTTTCTGTTTATATTGTACAACAGGAAATAGGGAGAAGAGTGTTTTTCTTAACTATGAAACAATATCAGAATGAGATTTAATTTTAAATTAGTCATACCCCGATTCACCCCCCCCCCCTCTCAGGGTATTCAGCCTTGTGGAACAACCAATTGGTATCAGAGGTAAAGTTTGATATTTTTTCTTCTCCCAATGGAGGTCACTAATCATAAAGGGATTCCGATCTTTGACGGATTAAATTTACAGATATAGAAGAATATAATTCCACACTACATCTGATCTTTGGGAATGGATGTGTTTTCAGCAGCTATGCATGGTATCACATCTGAAATTAATAGTGGTGCGTTATCATAAGCTAAGCATAAAGAGTTGGATGCTGATGCAAATGCAATTAATGCCTTAGGGGAGCCCTTTACAATCCCATCTACACAAATGTGATGTCATGAAAAACGTCACATGCCATGTGAGAGAAACTATTGAATATATATGAAAGAGATACAAAGGTCAGAGAGGCAAAGCTGCAAGTGCAATGGAATAAGTATGAAGATCTAAAGATGAACCCGAATGAGTCTGTTGATGAATTATTTGACAGGGTAAATATTTTTGTGGAATAAATGAGAGGACTCGCTAAAGTCATTGAAGACATAAAGATCATAACGTGAATCTTGAGGAAGCTTCCCCCTCAGTTCAATCTGAAAGTTTCAGTACTAGAAGATAAAGATACCAAAGAACTGACATTGGACAATTTTCACAGTACCTTGGTTGCATATGAGATGAGGAATGATGATAACGAGGCTATGGAAAAGGGGAAATCTAATGAGATGGCATTTAAGGCCATGAATACTTTCAGCATTGAAGATTCTCAGGAAGAAGAAGAGACAGATGAAGAGATGTCATTCCTTTACTCAAATCTGCAAAGAGGAAAAGGAATGTTTAAAGGGAAACTTCCACTAGCATTCTTTCGAAGTGGAAAGGTTGGTCATCTAGCGTCAAGGTGCTCCAAAAATTTTCAAGATAACGATAATGGTGATGACGAAGTAAAAATTCCCAAGAATAAGTCTTCATCATTTGTGAAAGGGAAGAAACAATTCAAGAGAAATTTCATCAAGAAGAAGAATCTTCGTTCATAAGAAATAGACAGTTCAAATGAGTCTCAGGATGAAGAGTTTGAGGAGTTTGAAAATTGTAATGATCATAGACAGAATGCAATGGTGGATATTGTCAGTATTGCTCAATAAAAGGAAGAAACTAGCGCTGATGAAGAAGAAGATGAAATGAAGGTAGAGTTGACATGGAAGCTTAATTAGATGTATCTCTTTAAGAGATAGATATTTGGAGAGATAAAATAATTAAATCCAACAAGGTGGTACATGATGCCCTACTATACATGGAACATCATGAAGACGAGAAGTACGAGCTTGTAAACGAAATAGAAAACCTTACATCTTCAAGGCCAGAGAGCACAGAAACAGTTGATGATCATAAGCTCAAGATTGAATAATAGAAAAAGGAGATCGACGGATTGAATGAAAAATTGAAAGATCACATCAAGAGTATCGAAGAGATTTAAGAGGAATTTGTTGGTCTACAGAGAAAAGTCAAAGACCAGGAAAAACCATTGATTCCTAACACATTCCTGGGAAGGAAGGTTGTTATGAAGACTAAAAAGATGAAATAGGAGCCTAGTAGTTAAGCAGGGAAGAAGAAGCAATTGAGATCAGAAGTTAAGTCTATTTCAGGGCATAATCAAAAATAAAAATCTATGAAAATTGATGTCAGACCGCAAGCACGAGTCCCAAGATTGAAAGTTTATTTAGGCATAAAGTAGAATCAGAATATTCAAAGATCCCAAGGGGAAACTGAAAGTGCAGAAGTACAACAAAGGAATTCACCATATATTAGGTGTTACTGTTGTGGGAAGATGGGATATTCACTGTATGTGTGTTCCATAGCCAAGAGATATCGAAGGGGACAAGAATAGAGGTGGTAGCCAAATGGATAATGGTTCTCTAGAACATATTTTAAAGGACACTGTTTTTGGTGTGGAGGATTTGGACACATGGCTAGGTACTGTACATCGACCATACAGATAAATGATCCAAAGAAGAATCAAAATTTTTGCAAGCAACAAATCAATAAACCCACAAGTGTGTTAAAAATGCAGAATAGATTTTTGACATTACAAGATGAAGCTAGTCTATCATACTCTGAGAAAGAAAAGAAGTCTCAATCTATTCCGAGTGTGAAGGAAAATGTATGGACCAAGAAAAAGAAAGAAGAAAAGGCAGTAGTTGTGGAAATTTCCCTCAAAGTTTCATATAGTTCAGGAATATGGATCCTTGATAGTGGTTTCACATCCCACATGACAGGGAACAATGATCTCATTATAGGCATAAAATTCGACAAAGAAGGAGTTGTGAAGTTTATTAATGATGAAGGGCTAATGATTTTTGGTTTCGGAAAGGCCAAATTTGGGGGAAAAGAAATGAGACGTGATGATGTCTTGGTAGTTGAGGGTCTTACTCATAACTTACTATGTGTCAGTCTACTATGTGACTGTGGGAACTCTATCCGATTTACCAAGAAGATGTCTGTTGTGAAATAAAAAGATGGAGCAGTTGTTCTACAATGGAAAAGGACAAAGGGAAATCTTTACCTTGTAAATGGGGAAGAAGATATGTGCCTTTTATCCAGAGAGGAAGAAAACCAGCTGTGGCCTAAGCAACTTGGTCACCTATGTCTACCATCCATGGAAGATCTGGTAAAATGTGATGCTGCTAGAGACCTTCCAAAAATATAACATGATCCTACTCATACATTCGATGCTTGTCAACATGGGAAGATCATCAGAAAGGCATATAGTCCAAAGGAAAAAAAATCAACTAGAGTGCTTGAATTGGTGAATGCTGATGTATGTGGACCTATCTAACCATGAGCCATAAGTGGGCAAAGGTACTATATCCTTTTCATTTATGATTATAGCAGAATGGCTTGGGTATTTGTAATTACCCATAAGACAGAAGTATTCAGTTGTATCAAGCAGTATAGGAGGGAATCAGAAATGATTCTTGGGACGAAAATTTTGAAGTTTCGTTCAGATAACGATACAGAATTCACAAACATTCAAGTGGAAGACTATCTCGAGAAACATGGGATAAGGCATCAAGTTTCATCAGTGAGAACTCCCCAACATAAAAGAGTTGTTGAATGGATAAATCAAATCATCAAAAATATATCAAGAACAATTCTTATTGAAAAGGACCTACCAGAGATATTTTGGAAGGAAGTAGTTTTGACATCAGTCTATATTTTGAACAGGTCTTTATTGTGTCCAAAGCAAGGGAAGACTCTATATGAAATGTGGTACGGAAAGAATCCAACGTTGAAATACATTCGAATCTTTGGAAGTAAGTTTTTCATTCTCAAAAAAGAAAATCAGAGGAAGTTTGAGTCACGAGGAGATGAGGGGATATTCCTTGGTAACTCTAGGAAAAGAAAAGCATATAAATGTTTCAACAGAAGGCTGGGAAAAATTGTTGAGAGAAATGATGCCATTATCGTCGAAAAGGAACAGAATACACAATGACCTAGTGAACAGTTTTCGGATGAAAGTGATGAATTGGTAAGAAACACAGGTGGAGTAGAAGTGGCAGAAGCTGACTCAGAAGAATATACTGATGATGAGTAAGAGGAAACAAAATCTTTGTCTTCAATGAAGCCAAAGACTCGAGCTAAAATTGATAGGTAGAATATCATTGGTGATCAGATAGCTCCAGTTCAGACTCGAAAAATGAAATCATCACAACAAACATGATTTTTGTCTCTGGTGGAACCGAAATGTTTTTTTGATGCAACTGAAGATGAAAACTAGGTTTAGGCTATGAATTAAGAGCTTGATCAGATTGAGAAGAACTAGACTACTAAATGAGTCTACCACAATAAGATGAATGAAGATAGAACTGGAATTCAGAACAAAGCACGACTAGTGTGCAAGGGATACTCCCAAATAGAGGGAATAGATGTTGATGAGACATTTTAATCTATTGCAATGCAGGAGACAATGAGTTTATTTTTTTCCATAGCAGTGCAAAGAAAATTCAAAGTGTTCCAGATGGATTTCAAATCCATATTCTTGATTGGTGTTCTGGAAGAGAAGGTGTATATTGAGAAGCCAGATGGTTTTCTAATTCATGAGTATTAGAACAATGTTTGTAGGATAAAGAAGGCGTTGTAGGGGCTGAAACAAGCACCAAGGGATTGGTACTCAAGGCTTGATCAGTACTTGAAAAAGCTTGGTTTCCAGCATGGAGGAGTTGATTACAATCTCTATTTCAGCAATGACAGTAATAAAAGAATGATGATATTGGTGTATGTCGATGAAATAATATTTGGCGGATCAGATGAATCTCATTGCAAACAGTTTTCCGAATTCATGAAAAATGATTTTGTAATGTCAATTATTGGAGAG
This sequence comes from Viscum album, assembly GCA_963277665.1. Lineage (NCBI taxonomy): Eukaryota > Viridiplantae > Streptophyta > Magnoliopsida > Santalales > Viscaceae > Viscum > Viscum album. The sequence continues at coordinate 1,496,074,028 of OY728128.1, read as the reverse complement.
ATAATGTTTTTCCTTGGTCTACAGGTGACAGAAGGAATGAATGGTACATTCGTTTCTCAATCCAAATATTCCAAGGAGGATTTACGAAGGTTTACCATGGATAATTCCAAGGAGATGAAAACCCTGGTTGCTACCTGGATGAAATTATCAAAAGATTAGGATAATAAGGCAGTTAATATCAAAGAATAAAGGAAAATTATTGGAAGTTTGTTGTACATGACCATGAAAAGGCCTAATATTGTTTTCTCCACATGCCAAGCAGCGAGATATCAGATTAATCCCAAGGAAAACCACATGCTTGCAGTAAAATGAATACTTCGGTATATCAAAGGCACCATGGATTTAGGTCTTATGTATATAGACAAATCTCAATCAGTGTTATTGGGTTACGCAGATGACGATTGGGCCGGATCAATAGATGACAGAAAATCAACGTCAAGAGGTGCATTCTATCTTGGTGGATGTGTATTTCTTTGCTAATCAAGAATCAAGATTTCATTTCATTAAGCACCACAAAAGATGAGTATATTGCAACCACTCAAGCTTGCACACAGTTATTCTGGATGAAGCAGCAGCTTGAAGATATGGGAGTTGAAGTAAAGTCTCCAATATGAATCTAATGTGATAACTCAGGTGCCATAAATCATAGAAAAAATCCCATCCATCACTCAAGGACAAGGAACATTGAGATAAAGTATCATTTTATCAAGGAGAAGGTTGAGCAGGGATCTGTGAAGTTAAAGTATGTGCCCACCGAGCTACAGGTTGCAGACATTCTAACAAAGGCCTTACCCAAGGAATCTTTTGAGACTCATCGACTGGATATGGGAGTATAATCGACTCCCTGCACTTGAAAGAGTGTGAATGTGGAACAAACCCCCTCTCCCCGAGGTATTATGTGTTTTTCCCTACTGTGCTGATATGTGTTCTCAACTCTCTTACAGACTACAAATGAGTGACCTTTGGGTTCATTGCAAAATGGGAGAAAATTGTGATTGTTCAAGGGGGAGACAGTGTGGAAATTTGATAAATCATGAATTATATGGGGAGAAGCTGACTGGTGGATCAGGATGAGGGGGAGATGAATGAGAAAGGGGGAGTATATTAAATATGATGATGCTAGAAGTGATCGGTCAAAAAAAGATATCATGACAGCTGAGGGTCATGATAAAAGCAGAAGAGTGGTGTTGGAAGAATATTTCCAAAAATTGGTATCAGTTTGGTAAAAATTGGTATCAGTTTGGTATCAATAATTGGTTTAAGAGATAATGTGATTCATTGGTGAACTTTTCATTTACTCTTGTTTCTCATGCTGAGCATTGCTCTTGTGGGCTTAGAGTATGTGTTGAGTAAATCCTTGATCGTTATCAAAATCGCAATGAGGCAAATAGTAGCTGAAGAATCAATGACGTATCTTTTTATGGAAGAGATTTCAACAAACAAAAAGGGGGAGATTTTTGGGAAAAAATCCCTCAAGGTATCATGGAAGCATTTTTTAGGTGATTGTATTTGTTGACAAAGTGGGCAACTATGATGTGATTGTTGACAAAGAAAACCATGACATATAAATTTGTTCAAAATGGGGATTTCATGGTGGCATGATGTGTTCAAGAGTTGTGGTTAATGATCATTGTTTTATTCAAGAACTTTGAAAAAGGAATGGATGATCTGGAGGCGGCATAAAAAGAACAGATACAAGGTGGCGCAGTTTTCTAGTGTTTGCCAAATTTTTGGGCCTAAAAATCGACAATTGAAGAAAAGTGTTTTTGGCAAACAGACTTGCATGCCGTGGTCTTGGAGTATAGGAAACTTTCATGCCATATGTTTTTGAAGATCAGATCATCAAAATATAGCAAAGGGGTAAGGATCGGGCAAGTATTGGGTTGGTCGCGTAGGTGACTTGCACACAGATAAAGGAATTACGCGCCGGTGCCTAGGAGATTTAGAAACATGGCGCCGGTTGTTTTTCAAGATCAGAAGATCAAAATATGGTAATGGAAAGAAGGTCGCATAGGTATTTGGTTTGGTCGTTCAACAGTCTAAGAGGACATAAGACTTGTGTGCTGAAACTTGCGCATCGAGGGGTGACTTGAACGGCGTCGCGTAGGGTGTTCAAAATGCCTATAAATACTAGACCACTGCTCCTCATTTCTCAATGAAGTTCAACACTTTGAAGAATCAGAGCTCCTGTCGCACAGGTGTAGTGGTATTGCAAGTGATGGTGTGTCGCACATGTGGGGCTTGCGTGCCAGATTTGAAGAAGGGCGGTTGTTGTTAGTTGTGCGCCAATATTGGTTTGGGCGTAAAGGGAAGTGAGTCGCACAAGTTTTGAGTTTCCCAAGCCTGTGTCGCGCAAGTGTCTAAGGTACAATTTCATGCCAATTGTAACTTGTGCACCGATACTTGCACAACAGATTAGACTTGCGCGCCAAGTAATTTTGTTTTTCAGTAGTGTTTTCGGGAAATGTGGAAGCTGGAAGACCACTCGATACCTTCCGTTTAATGATAGATTCATCTACGGGTGAAGTTGGGCTTCAACAGAGCATCTACATATAGAGGAAGATGCATTTTTTCATGAAAATGAAGAGACCTATAGTTCTATAAACTATGAGTGGATCCTTTCCAGAGTAGTGAGAGATAGAAGAGGAAGAAGGGGATCCTCTCCACCGGAAGTGAGCCAGAGAGAGAAACAGGGAGTGAACCTTGAGGAAGTAGTGAGCTGACCCTAAACCTTGTAAAGGCAGTGAGCCTAGGGCAGAGAGACTATGCCCGAACCTAGTAATCCACTACTAGTGAAGTTTAGTGGAATTTGGTATGACTGACAACCTGTCGGCATATGCTCATTGGACGTATCCCTTAGCGGTGAACCCAGTAAAATTTATGTGTCTGGTGTTTGCTTTAATTTCTATTTACATTGTGATACAAGAAAGAGAGAGAAGGGTGTTTTTCTTAACAGTGAAACAATATCAGAACGGGGTTTAAATTTAAATTAGTCATACCCTGATTCACCCCCCCTTTCAGGTTATTCAACCTTGTAGACTTAACATGTTATTAGAAATAGAATATCAACATTATCATTATTATAATATGATTTATTTATTTTTTTGTATGTCATAAATTATATATATACTTATGATTTTGGGGTGTAAAATTTCCAAGATATCACAACATCAAAGAGGGGTCTCTAACTAGCATGGTATTTTCATATAGTTGTTATCATTATTATAAGATTATTAAAAATAATGGGGAGAAATTTGTTGATCCATCTATTAGACATGAACATGTTACTTCATTTGTTGAGGGGGGGGGGGAATTCAGAGAATTTAATCCTTATGTTTCTGATCCTATTGGTGATGAATAACATCTATATGATTCATTATACTATAATAAAAAATATATTATTGAAAAGTATATTTATGAAATTCCATTTTCTTGTCCCACTATATTTTAAGTTGATGTTGTTTTTGTTAAAATTATAGATTATGATGAATAATTGACAAGGGAATCCCATCCCAAACCTGAAGCTAATAATGATCGAGGTCAAACCAAATACATTGAGGACTAAAGGGATAGTGATATAGAAAATATTGACTCATTTGATTTTGAAGGAGATGAAGGTATTCCTATAGTAAATATGAATCTATCAAAGTTAGGTAGTGAATAAAATTATTAAAAACTTTCTACTGGTGTTTTTAAAGAGTATATATGTTTTATAGTGGAGATTTGTGATCTTTCATTAGAGCACAAATAATCTAATTAAAACCTAAAATCATGGACTCTAAATCCAGTTAAAAAATATTATTTTGATGAAATGAAGATCAAAATTAGGTCTATAAATATTTTACTAAATAAATAAATATTTTAGTAGTCTCAAGATTAATATTTTTCACAAAAAATTCATTGGTTATATAAAAAATGATAATATCTAAGTTTGTTTTTTTACATTGAATCCAATTCAAATTGATTAATATAATACATTAAAGGACAAAAAATTTCATAATAAATGATTAAAATCGATTTCATCTTAATTCAATTTAAGGAATGAGAGTATATGAAACGTTCATTGTAACATGGTATCCCATAATAATCAATATGTTCGGATCAAGGATATAATGTATAAAATTAATGAAGATGATGAAAATCTAATAAATAATACTTATGGGATTTATAAATGTCTATTTAATGAAGATTATTTTTTTGAATGTTCATTTAATTATAAAGAAATAGATTCCTTATATTTGTTTCCAAGATAATTATACCTCGATGATATTAAATTTAATTCCCAAACCCAAAATTCCCAAAGATAATGAAATACTTTATTATATTGGCATGATTGGAAGGAATGGAATCCCAAAGGACTGATCTGTTTTTCATTCTTCAAATGTTAGATTACATACATGATACCCATAATTAATTTTGAACAAGAAAATATTAACTTGATACATATAAAAATTAAGTAAAATAGATCCTTGAATTCATATACAAAGATTTTTCTCTAAATCCACTAGAAAAGTAACGTAATGAGGTTGGGATCAAATACACAATAAGGTTAAATAAATTTGAAGAAATAATGAATCAAAGAGAATAAATTAACATTAAACGGTGTGTAACTGATAACACATTAGATTCAATAATTTTATAAGGAACATTCAGTATGGAAAGGAATGACACTAAAACACTTGTCATTTAATCATTGAATTGATAACTATATATATCCATATTTATGTTGATGCTGTATATTATGGATGAATAATAACATAAACTAAATGAGGGAAATGTTTAATTATTGGAAACCGTATTTCATAGGTACATGGAACCCAAAACATCAAGACCATTCACACTATGGTTCAGATATCAGGTAAAAATGCATATATTTTTTCAAACTATTTTGTCACATGAGACTATCGATGCTTTGAGGGGCTTTCATTAACTTGTCTCCAACCCGTATAAATTAACTTAAACGGTTCCAAACCCATGTATTTCATATCAAATTAATTCTATATATATAAAATAAATAACTCCCCATACCAATTATCCATATTTAGTAATGAATATGGATTTATCAATAATAACTAAGAGGATGATAAGTAACAATAGGTGTTGTGAACATTAAAAAAATCATTGAAACATTTAAATAATAATTCCAAAAGAATTAGATGAAACTTATAATTGTTGAGTCAATATGTTTTCCTTAATAATTTTTCATTCCTTCCTGTTTTGAAAATTAGAAACACTGTATCTTAAGGAAAACTTCTTTTCCACTATATTTTGTATTGATATGGAAAATATTCCTTCCCCAAGTAAATTCATCCTTACCATGTTTTCATTGTTCATATTATAATCTAACTCATTTTATTTCTATGTATAAAATCTGGTTTTTTTTCTAAAACCTCAGAATCTTATAAATACATAGATATAGAGAGTTTTATTTTTAGGATCCAAATTCAGGTTCCGAATTTCTGAATTTAGACTCCGAACTTTCTGAATTCAAGTTCTGAATTATCTGAATTTAGACTCCGAACAATTTGAGTTCAGACACCGAATTCTATGAATTCAGACTCTGATCTTTCTAAGTTCAGACTCTGAATTCTCTGAATTTAGACTCTGAAATTTTTAAGTTCAAACTCTGAATTCAATGAATTCATACTCTGAATTTCCTTGAATTCAGATTCCGGAATTCTAAAGAATTCATGTTCTGTATTCATTTGATGACAAAATCCAAATATTAATGTATTATAGACACCAAATGTGTTTTTATTAGACAAAGAACGTTTATTTTTCCTTACACTCTGAAAAATGGATTTGGTTAAGAAACTATATTTTTGATTACTATTGTTATAATAATAAAATGATGTCATTCTTTCTATTTCTAAACAACCTTTGATTGAGTGAAACATGTACAGGTCCATTAAAAATTCAAGGAAAAATATGACCGCAGGGGGAGGGAGCCAACCATTGAATATGTGCCTATAAATAGGATCTCATTTAAACGACATCAACACTATTCTACGACTATAGATATTACATGCTGAAGTGATTTCTAGAGAGAGATACTTTCATTCTTAGTGTGTACTGAAGATCATGTTCAGAATTGCTTCGTGAAAATCTGAATGTTGCTGAGTACATTCAAGGGCTTCCGAGGATAGGAAGACAGAGGGGCCGACTACCTTGATGTTTTATGGATTACGGGGATAGCATGACAAAGTTTGATATTCGTATTGAGGGTTTACCCTGGTGTGGGTAAAACAGACTTTCTAGAAAGTTTAAATTAAGGGACCTTTATCCAAGTTTGTTAGATACCCTGCTCTTTTGGTTAATAGATTTACTACTTGTTACATGTATTGTTTCATGATTTCTGCTATATTTTGGTTGTTAAGGAAAGTATAAATTTCTTATACTTTCTTATATTTTTACTCTAATCAGTAATATTTTATACGCACTAAGGTAGAATATTTATCTTTGTAAACTTTTCATAAGATTCATTTCTAGAACAAAATTTCCGGAATCAAGCAAGTTTGTAGAACTAAGAGGTATTGTAAATTTACATTGTATAACATTGTTCAATATTACTATCTTTAAAAGTTCCTAAGAAAATTTTTAAATTATACAATTCACCCACTCTTGTATATTGACCATCTTAATCATTATTTCGATCCTACAATTACTATCAGAGGAGTTATCTAAAATAATTATATTCACATATAAGTTTTCTTGCTAATCTTTTTCATTGTTCTACATTTACCTTGCTTATTATATCTTTATCCTTCATTACAAACTTTTATTACTGACATGTTTGTGTGGAATGATTTTATTTAAGATGTCAGGAATGAATGTTTGTTCAATTGAAATCTTAATCATACTAGACCACCTATTTTTTATGGGAATGATTATGAATATTGGAGATATCATATGAAGAATTTTTTTATTATCACTAGAGTGAACAAATTTGTTATGCTTACTGGAGATTTTAAGATTACTGATAAGTCAAAACTTTTATTAATCAAGCGAAGTGAAAATATCAACTTAACTATAATCTATGCAATAAATTGTTGTGTTCAATGATAAGTAATATATATATCAAGATTTATTCTTATGAATTAGCAAATTGTATTTGGAATAATCTTGAAGTTACTCATTATGGAACATCTAAAGTTATTGAAACTATTAGAGCTATGTTTAGAGTTGAGTACCATGGTTTTTTCTATCCTTATAGGGAATCTATATGTAAGGAATAATAGAGATTTATCACTATTATCACAACTTCTAATCCATGGGTGATAAATTTATTTATGATGAGGCTCTTGTAGACAACATTATAGACATCATTCCTAATGAGAGGGAATCCAAATGAACAACTATATATGAGAATTGGAATTTCCCATAGATTACAGTTGATGAGATTTTTAGAACTCCTCTTCAACATGACACTAGAATGAAGAGAGATGCTGATAATGTAAAGAAGAAGAATGGAAATGGAAGTGTTTCTTTTACAACTACTTGAAATCATATGAAAGCCAAGGCACCTGATAGAGTTACCTGATCTATGTCTAAGAAGGTCCTTATTTTATCTTAATCAGGTGAAATTGAAAATTTTGAGAATTAACTAGAAAATCTTCCTCAAAGAATGAACAAGTTAGTTGTAAACAAATAATTTTAGTATAGATACAAGAAGAAAGAAAGAAAGGATAAGAAAGGCTCTGAAGTCATTTTTTATGAATGAAAAATTGTTGTACATAGAAGTCTATATTTTCATATGTTTAAGAGAAAACAAAGAAATTAAAATCATTTTGATAGGAATGGGAAGAAGTTTTAAAATTCTAAAGCTAAGAATGTTTTGAAAGCTAATGACACCTGGAGTACCAGTGGCATAGACTCTTTTGATGAATCCTTAGATTATGAATCTTCTGGAAAAAAGAATCTTGGTTTATTTTCCATGGTACCTATTGAAAATCATAGTTTAATGGAAAAGGTACACAATGCTAAATCCAACACCAATGTATCCTTGAATGCTAATTATAGTGATAGTAAATTCAATGAATCCTTGGATGAAAAATCTTATTCTGATTAAGATAATACTTTACCTACCAAAGAAGAATTTTCTAGGTTTTCTACTCTTTTTGAGAATGAAAATTCTAATGTCAAGAAAATGATCGATAAGGAAAAGTCTAGAATTTCAATTTTTACTAAGGAAATATCAAATCTTTCTAAATATCTCGATAATAAAACCATTAATTTTTAAAGTATTTAAAAAACCTCAAGGATGTTAATTCTGAGAAGGATAAACATTCTATATATCAAGAAAAATTAATTTCTAAGAAAAATGTTTTCGAGCCTAAATCTTGTGCTAAAACAGATGTTTTTGAGGATAAATTTTTTTTTATTAGACTAAATTATGAAATATTTTCCTTGAGTATGTGTTTTTCAAACATTACCTTAGGTAAGGAAAATTTTGATAAAATGTATTCTTAAATTCGACCTCTAAGGAACAATTATGGTTTTGGTTATACAAGTTTAAAAACAATTTTTAATAACAACTATTTTGTTCTTCAAAGTGCTCCATTATGCACTATGCATCAGTGTTGTAGGAATTGGACAAAAAATTGTTCCTTAAACAAAACATAGTCTATAGTTTTTCTTAACTCTTTTTTTTTCAAATAAAATGTTTATTCCTAATGATTTACTTTCTAAAGATCCTGGATCCAAGAAAGTTTGGGATCTAAAAGACTAACAGTCTTATTTTCAGGAAAATAAAGAATGTACCAACAACAATACTTGGTACATGGATCGTGGATGTTCTTGGAATATGATTTGTAACACAAACTTCTATGAAAATATTATCAAGTTGAATGGAGTAAAAGTAACTTTTAGATATAATGCTAAGGGAGAAATTATTGGTATAGGTAACATTGTGCTTATTGTAAAATCTTTGATTTCAAATGTTTTAATTGTTAAGGATATTAAACAAAACCTCATTATCATATGTCAATTATGTGATGAAGGTTACCTTATGAATTTTAGGAATGACAAGTTCTTAGTACCAAATATCAAGGAAGAGTTTATTCTATCTTCCCATAGGCAGAAGAATGTTTACATATTAAACAAAGAAAACCTAAGGATCTAAGATCTACCCTTCCTTAGTGCAATGGATGATCATTCATGGTCGTGGCATAGAAGGTTAGAAAACTATAACCTATGCAAACTCTCTATGAACAAATTATTTAAGGATATACCGGAGCTTAGATTTGAATCTACAAAATCTTGTGATCTTTTTCAATATGGAAAGAAAGATAAATAAGGTTTTAAAACAGTCGGTGATGACTCAACCATTGATGCGTTACAGATAGTGCATATGGATCTTTTGGGTCCAACACAAATTGGAAGCATTGGAGGAAAATATTAAGTATTTTTCTTAGTTTATTATTACACTAGATTTACGTGGGTCTATTTTCTAGCAATTGAATCTGATGATTTTCCTTATTTCAAAGCATTTAGAGCCCATGTTAAAAATTAGAAAAACCTTCCATTGATAAATATTCATAGTGATCATGGAGGTGAAATTCATAAATATGATATTGAAAATTTTTGTAGTAGAAAAGGAATTACTCATAACTTTTCAGCACCCATAATACCTCAAAAAAATGGTGTTGTTGAAAGAAGAAATAGAATTATTCAAGAGATAACAAGAAACTTGTTGTGTGAATATTTAGTTGCTATCTTCGGGGAATGATTTTGTTTTAAAATGTTTTTTAGATGATGAATTAGGTTGATGTAGAATGGATAGGAAAAGTACATCAACAAATTTTCATTTCATAAGATATTCATTAGTTTCATGGTCATACAAAAAGCAACACTCAGTAACACTTTCCACTGCTGAAGCTAAATATGTTGTAGTTGTATGTTGTTGTGCTCAAGTGTTGTTGATGTAACACACACTCACAGATTATGGTATGAGTTTTGTTGGTCGAAGTGGATACTCAAGAGGGGTGTGAATTGAGTTCCAATTAAAATTTTGTTTTAAAAACATGGAGTTAAAAAAACCCCCAAAAAGAATACAGAATTAAACTGAAGTGAATTTATATCACAGTAAATGTTCTGTTAGGTTCTCAAGGGATTGATTAGTTCCCAGTTAACCAAATCAGTAGACTTGCTTAACCTTTGAAACTAACGTACTGGTTTACAACTAATATAAACACTTGCGAGTTTAATTATCAAAGTAGCATTAAGACAATTTTGGTCTTAATGTATTAGTAGCGGAATAAAAGAATAACTTTGAAAGATATAGCACAACACATATAACCAAGAGTTTCAATCTCAAGATGAGACTTAATCCTCTCAAAATCTTTAATAAAAAGATGATCCACAACCTGGATCAGGGATAACAATAGCAACCAGCTGTCCAGGTCCAAGACCTCTACCACAGTTATTCGTGGGAACAAACACAACAACAACCAGCTGTTCAGGTCACACGACCTCTACCACTATCCCAGTGGGAAAAACACAATGCAAGTGAGTTTTGTGAGGATTTAAAAATTCTCCAGTTAGAGTACAGTAGACAGTGTGTGTGTAAAATACAGCATATAACACACACTACTCAAAACTTAAAGAGATAAATCACATAGCAAATATATTGAGTTTAGAAATGGCTCTTGTGATAAGTATGCAGTTCTGGACTCCTTTGATTGATCAGAATTCGCTCTGAGTCCTCTTCTAGTTTTTTTCAAGAAAATAGAGTATCGTTTGTTTCCTTGAAATCCAGGTATAGAGACAGTCGATGAAGCTCTTGTGTTATGTTCTCGTCCTTAGCTCTTCACTGGTATACAGTAATGAGTTCGTCGGGTAGGTTTCGTCGTCTCTTTGCATTCACGCTCTGTGTTCTTCCAGCACACTCTTTATTTTTCATGTATCGTGTATTCGTCTATGTGTCTCTCGCACAGCCCTGTGTTCCTTTTTTGTATTCATCTATTCCTACTCTTTTGTAGGAGCATCCTTCCTGTAGTTAAACCACGTGCTCCGGCAAAAGATGATTTACTTTTTGCAGATACGAGGTACGGTTCCCTGACATCCAACAGCACACATTAAATAAATTTCAATGTCTTAAAATATACCTGATATGACCGTTGGTTAGATTAAATAATGATAAAGAAATTAAAGCCATGTCGGGTTCTGTCTTTGGAGCGGTAGCTCTGGATATCGGTTGGCTTGTGTTATGGTGGGTGTCTGTCGGTGGACTTGATCACATCAGTAGCGGTGGACTTGTAATGGTAGCTGTAGCTCTCTATCGGTAGTTGTGGCTCTGCCATGTATCCGTAACGGTAGCTCTCTATTGGTAGACTTTGCATAACGGTGGACTTCAGCATATCGGTAACTCTGTATTGGTAGCTGTCGAATTTGATGTAGCAGTAGGCTTGAGTACCGGTGAGCTTGTAACTGTAACTCTATCAGTAGATTTGATGTACCGTATCAGTAGACTTTGATGTAGCGGTGAACTCCGTATCAGTAGCTCTATTTGATATTGGTAGCTCTAATCCATAACGGTGAGCTTGATGTATCGGTGAACTCCGTATCGGTAGCTCTATTCGATATCGGTGGCTACTGTCCTGTATCGGTAGCTAGTGTGTAACTGTAGCTAAAAACTGTTTGAGCATTCACTTGGTAGAATGAGTTAAGTCATAGTAAACACATATCTGATAATTCCAAAGACTTAATTTAAGCATAATGAAAGCAACAACATATATTAAAGTATATTTGGAATGTATTAAGCATAATCAAGATATAAATAAATAATGGTTGGGATTATCAAAACACAATAAAGCCACTTAATTCCCAGAGGGTTCAACAATATCCCCCTTTTTGATAATCACAATTTACAAAAAAAAAATCAAGGTATGATATCAACAGTATAGGATTAGAGAAAAAAAATCAGCAATTTATATCAAACAATAAAATAGTATCAGAGGAGAAAGAGAAACACAAACAAGATTCTTTGGTTTGCATATTTCTCCCCCTATCAATTTAACTACAGGATTCTCCTCCAAGGCATTGATTTTCTCCCCCTTTGTCCCCTTAGGTGAACAACATTCTCTCTCTCTCGCTCTGGATAAATCTCCCAATAATTTCTCCCCCTTTGTGATTAACAAAATGGAGGGTATCAGAGAGAAAAGAGAAGGACGAGGAAAGAAAATAGATAGAGTAAAATAGACAGTGAAGAGAGAAATGAAGTATGTGATTGATAAGCCAAAAGATACAGTGGGAAAATCAGAAAAGGACAAAAATAAAATGAATCCCATCAAAAATGAAGCTAGAATCACTCAATCATCCGCTTGAATAGGTGTTTTTCCCTTGGGATCAGAAGAGGGTTCAGAGGTAGAGTCAGCAGTCTTGGGAATTCCGGAAAGAACTACTGGTGGATCTGTAACTGATACAGTACCAGATCTGTAATCTGAGCCTCTCTAAGTGATCATCGGTGTCAGGCTCCTGATAGCTTGAACGGGAGTCAGTTGAGGAGTACTCCCAGAGGTAGATGGTGGAAGGGCAGGTGGTACAATAACTGGTCGAGCATCCACATGTAGGAAAGGCAGCAAGAGATTCCTAAAATCCATGATGATGCTTCCACCTCTCTCCATAGCAGAGAAAAAATCATCTCTATTCTCAATAAATTTGTCTAAGGATGGAGTAAGCTCCCTGAGCTTACTAACTTGTTCTCGGAAGGCTTGGGTAACTGGTGGTAATTTCATATTCTCCATCAAAAGCTTAAAATGGTTTGTCATTTGGTGCTTGGTATAAATCTTATTAAAATAAACATCCACCTTATTTTTTATTTCCTCTTGAGAAGCAGTAGCTGCCCGCTGGTGATCACGAACAAAACTACTAACTTCCCTAGTGGTAGCAAGAATCTGAGTATCGGATGCACCACTAGGACTGGCCTTAGCCAATTCTTCCTGAATAATAGTCCGGATCTGGTCAAGGTTCACACTGGAGCTATTGGAGGGAAGAGGTTTCATTGAAAAGGCCATTGTCTCCTTGAAAGATTGAGTCAGACTACTAACTACCTTCTGAACAAGTTCATCCTGACTCTTCAGATGTTCTTTGAAAGACTTCTTAAAGGCCTCAAACACATCCACAAATTCTTTGACCACTTCCTTGATATATCGAATGGTAGTGTGCACTTGGGTTTGAGAACTGTTCAAAGTAGTCAATGAAGCAATGGATTGTCTAAGAGCAACTACAGCTCCTGTCCAACTCTCAATTTGAGTGTGGCACACCTTAAGTTCATCCACCATTTCTTTCACAGGACTGGACACACTACATCCAATGGATAACTCAAGGGATTTCTCCACGCTTTTCATCTCTTCAAACATACTTTTCTTCATATCGGCCATTGATTCTCTTATTGCTTCTATCAATTTGGCTCTTAAAGACTTAAGGTCATCCTTGGTTGCCACATGTTCAGCTACAGTGGGTAAGGTAACTGATTCCTTTTGGGGTTGGTCTTCCTCGTCAGAATCTCTATAGGAAAGTCCAAGAATCATATATCTGGGATCTGATGTCCAACCTTCAATGTCATATAACACTGATATTGAGCCAAGATTCTCCTCCTCACTTGTAACATTCTCCTGAGGTATCTCTTCCAACTATTCTTCCTGAGGTAAATCTGCAATTTTCTGTACAACCACATCAGATTCAACAGCCACTTGTTCTGAGTCATTAATGACTCTCTCATTAATAGGTGCTGCTGTGATGTCTTACTGATCAGCCAAAGTCCTGACTGTACTGACTATTAGAGGACTCAAACTGAGCCCTTTTTCAATATTTTCTTCATCATCTATTTCACCATCATCCTCTTTTTCTCCATTAACATTTTGATCAGATTCGGTTGTATCATCCTCCTCAGAGGTGTCCTTGACAACATACTGGCAGGCTTCTTCCTCTTCTTTTGTAGACTCTGTATCATTGTCCTTTAAGACAGTTTCTATTTTTGGTAGTTCTATTGGAGGGCTAGCTGCTCCATAAGAAATAACTTAATGCACAGAACTAGGGGGCAAGTCTGGATCTCCTACTTCCTCTACTGATGTCTCTTCCTCCTCAGCTTCATCATCACTGTAGACAGGTTCTGGCTCATCTGGTCCAAGACCAGGATCCCTCACATCCTTTGGTCTAGAAGGATGATCCATAGGAGTATACTTGTCATAAATATTTCCTTCATCATTCACCCATGATTTCTTCCAAGGATTCCAGCTGACTTTCATGTATTTACACACAGTTCTTGTAATACAGAAGTTATCCTTGACTACTACCAGATCATCCTGAGGTCCAACTATCTCCTTCACTTTCAGTATCACAGAAATTAGTTTTGAGAAAAACAAGGCATTTGATTTTGACTTTGGTCTAGTCATCTCTTCCACATGAACCATAATCCATCTACATAGATTGATTCTCACACTGCACTTCAACAAATGTAACAGATATATGTCTTGGAATCTCAAGGTGGAAAAGTCTCCTCTTCTCGGACTAACAACATGCTGAATAAACTTAAACAAAAGTTTGTCTTCTCCTACCATCTCTGCAGCAATCACCTTTCTAGGCGTCCCATTCCCTGTGAGTTCTAGAAGAGCATCTTCATATTGAAACACATCACTGGTTGGCGGTACAGTCTTTGAGAATAACGCATAATCACCTTCATGTGGAACTCTTAAGTTCCTAGCCCATTCCTCTGAAGTAAAAGATACTTCCTGGCCATTTACCACAGAAACCATTCTTCTTTCTTCGTCAGACTTTTTAAAACAAACAATTTCGTAGAATTGTTTCACCAGTCCTGGATAATAAGGTCCGTTGTTGTTCGCAAAGCATTCTAGCCAACCTTGTTCTTCTATTATTCTAAGAACTAACGATTTTCTTTCCATCAGCCATTCTGCACACACTTCTTTTTCAACAACAATCTCTCTCCTTGAGAGATGCGGGTTTATTGGATTCCGTCAAGCTACACTTCCACTTCCACTTCCACTGGCATTCGATACTTTTTGTCGTTTCGCTTGCATCTCATCACTCCCATCTGTGATTTGGGGTCTCTTGATGCAGGAAATTACGGATTTCAGGCTAGGGTTCTGAAGGTTGAGATGTTTAGGTTTAGGGGATTCGAGCAGACAAGTTCGCAGTGAGATTGAGTGAGTCTAGTTCGAGTTTTAATATCATTTAGGATTCATAAATCACATAAATCATAAATAAAATAAATAACGTTTCGATGACTCAGCTTTACAGAATTTTAAAACAGCACGAGATGTACCGGTAAAGTATCTTAACGGTGAAGTCTTCTATCGGTGAGGTTTCTCTAACGGGGAGGTTTCTCTAACAGTGAGGTCTCTCTAATGGTGAGGTCTCTCTAACGGTGAGTTTTCTCTAACGGTTAGGTTTCTCTAACGGTGAGGTTTCTCTAACGGTGAGGTTTCTCTAACGGTGAGGTTTCTATAACGGTGAGGTGTCTCTAACGGTTTAAGGATAAGTTATCATTCCTAATTCGTGTCTAATGAAACTTAATCTTTCTGAACTTAAAGGTTTAGTGAAAATATCAGCTAATTGATGTTCAGTGCCAATAAACTCAAGTGTTATATCACCTCTTTGATAGTGATCTCTTAAAAAGTGATGTCTAACATCAATATGTTTAGTTCTAGAGTGAGACACAGGGTTCTTAGAGATATTAATCACACTAGTGTTGTCACAGTTGATTGAAACATGTTTAAAGTCAAATCCATAGTCCAGTAGTGTGTGTTTCATCCACAGAATCTGTGCAGAGAAACTACCAGCTGCGATGTATTCTGCTTTAGCAGTAGACAATGCAACTGAGTTTTGTTTTTTACTACACCATGATACTAGGGATTTTCCAAGTAAGTGACATGTTCCAGATGTGCTCTTCCTATCTAGCTTACAGCCAGCAAAATCAACATCTGAATAACTTGTTAAGTCAAATGAATGTACTTTTGGATAAAACAAACCTAAATTTGCAGTATACTTAAGATATTTAAAAATCCTTTTAACAGCAAGCAAGTGTGATTATTTAGGATTAGCTTGAAATCTAGCACACATACATACACTGAACATAATATCTGGTCGACTAGCAGTAAGATAAAGTAAACTCCCAATCATACCTCTGTAATTAGTTTGATCAACTGGTTTACTAGTTTCATCAATATCCAATTTACAGGTGGTACTCATAGGTATATCACTTTCCTTAATACTATCTAAACCAAAACGTTTTAACAAATCCTTAGTATATTTACTTTGATTTAAAATAATTCCATCTTTAGTTTGAAAAATTTGAAATCCAAGAAAATACTTAAGCTCTCCCATTAAGCTCATTTCAAATTCATTTTGCATAACCTTTGAAACATTAGTACATAAAGAATTTTTCAAAGATCCAAAAATGATATCATCAACATAGATTTGTACTATTAATACATCTTTTGAAATCCTTTTTATAAAAAGAGTGGGATCACCAATTCCTTTTGTAAATCCTTTTGAAATAAGAAAGTTTGAAAGTCTTTCATACCAAGCTCTTTGAGATTGTTTTAAACCATATAAATCTTTAGAAAGTTTAAAAACATGATTTTGAAAATGAGGATTTGAAAAACCAGGTGGTTGTTCTACAAAAACAACTTCAACAATAAAACCATTTAGAAAATCACTTTTCACATCCATTTGATATAACTTGAAACTCAGATGTGATGCATAAGCAAGTAAGATCCTAATAGCCTCTAATCTAGCTACAGGTGCAAAGGTTCTCTCATAGTCAATTCCTTCTTATTGATTATAACCTTGTGCAACTATCCTAGCTTTGTTTCTAATGATGTTTCCAGATTCATCAACTTTGTTTTTAAACACCCATTTTGTGCCTATGGTAATAGTGTCCTTAGGTCTTTCTACTAATTTAAAGACATTGTTTCTTTCAAATTTATTTAGTTCCTCTTGCATATCCATTACCCAAAATTCATCATTGATGGCATCATTGATATTTCTAGGTTCTAGCTCTGACAAGAAGGCTTGATGTTCAACCTGATTTCTAAGAGAAGCTCTAGTTTGTGTCCCTCTATCTAGATTTCTTACGACAGCATCTAAAGGATGGTTATTTAGAATCCTAGTTGGTCTTGAAAAGGTAGGGCTAAAGATTTCAGGTTCATCTACAGGTTGAGGTTCAATAGAAGTAGGGTCTGGAAAGTTTCCATAACTAGATGTTTTAACTACAGGTCCACTGTTTTTATCATTAAGGTTCAAGCCAGAGAGATCATCTTCAAGATTTTCAAGAGAGGTCCTAGGTTCATGTGGATCAGTTTCATCAAATTTTATGTGAACAGATTCTTCCACACATTTGGTTCTCTTATTAAAAACTCTATAGGCTTTACTGGAAGTTGGGTAACCTAGAAAAATTCCTTCATCACTCTTGGATGCAAACTTATAAAGATTATCTTTAGTGTTATGAATAAAGACTTTGCAGCCAAAAACTTTGAATTAGTTAACCTTGGGTTTCCTATGGTTCCATAACTCATAAGGGGTCCTCTTTAGAACAGGTCTGATCAAGACTCTATTAATAACATAACAAGCTATATTTATAGCTTCAGCCCAAAAGTAAACAGGTAGGTCATACTCATTAAGCATAGTTCTAGCAATTTCTTGCAGGGTTCTATTCCTCCTTTCTACTACACCATTCTGTTGAGGTGTCCTAGGGGCATAGAAATTGTGACTATAGCCAATGTGTGAGCAGTAAGATTCAAACTCATGATTTTTAAACTCACGACCATGATCACTTCTCAGGGTTTTAATCTTAAGTCCACTAAGATTCTCTACAGACTTGGAGTATTTTACAAAGCAAGAACAAGCTTCACTTTTGTGAGCTAGAAAATATACCCAAGTATATCTAGAATAGTCATCTACAAGAACATAGAAATAATGCTTCCCATTTAAACTAGAAACTCTAGAAGGTCCAAACAAATCCATGTGAACCAATTCGAGAGTTTGAGAAGTTGACACTTCGTTCTTTGATTTAAAAAAAACTTTATGTTGCTTTCCCTTTTGTCAGGGATTAAAAACATTGTCTGCTGGAAATTCAAGTTTGGGTAGGTCTCTAACTAAGTTCTTCCTAGCCAGTTTTCTAAGTGAATGCACATTACAGTGTCATAATCTTCTGTTCCAAAGCCAAGACTCTTTATGAAAAGCATTTAAACAAGTAATATTTTTCTTAGCTAAATAATTTAAATCAACAGCATAAATATTTTCATTTCTCAAAGCAGTAAACACTAAAACATTTTTAGAATTAAAAACATTTCAAGAATCATTTTCAAATTTAACATAAAAACCATCATCACATAACTGAGAAATACTTAACAAATTGTATTTAAGTCCATCAACAAATAAAACTTTAGAAATTAATACTGAGTCAGTGTTACCAATCTGGCATAAGCCGATTATTTTTCCTTTGGAGTTATCACCAAAGGTGACAAAACCTCCATCAACTCTGACTAAGATTTTAAAGAATGAGAAGTCTCCTGACAAATGTCTTGAATATCCGCTGTCCAAGTACCAGGTCTTTTTACCGGATCTCTTCAAGCAGTTTTCCTTCAAAACAGATTTAAACAGGAAATAATTTTGGTACCCAGATTTTCTTGGGTCCAGACAAGTTAGCCAATAACACTTTAGGTACCCATATTTGTCTAATGGGTCTCATATAATTTGTATAATGAACATGCTTTGAATGATAAACCTTATTAGATCCATAACTATGAATATAACTCGTTGAAGCATATGAAGTTCCAGAGTTAGCTACAGTCTGTCCAGATTTAGGAATAAATCTATTCTTAGTAAACTGTCTCTGTTCAGGTTTGTAGCCTATTCCAGTAGTGTATTTTAGTGCAACTTTATTTCCTAGAATTTGAGTTAGAGTTTATTTACCATTGGTAAATTTCTCTAAATACTTTCTGAGTAGCTCATTAGACAATTTCAATTCAGTGTTTTCCTTTAACAGTTGAGCATTTTTCTCTTTTTCAATAGTGAGTTCAGTTTTAACTGTAGTGGTGAGAGCATGTTGTTTCTTTAACGATTTGTATTTATCCTTAAGTTCATTGCATGTCTCTTCTAACATATCACAATATTCAAATAGTTCATATTTTGACATGTTATCACATTCAGAATTATCTCTAGAATAGTATGAATTAGAAGCAGGTGTTTCTGAAGTTACCTCAGCAGCGTTTGTCATAAAGCACATGTTTGCCTTGTTTCTGTGTTCAGTTTCAGAAACTTCAAATTCACTAGAACTGTCCTCAGAAGCACTCCAGGTAGCCTTCATGGCTTTCTTATACTTGTTATCCATGTATTCATACTTCTTCTTGTATTTCACCTTTGGGCAGCCTGCTTTTATGTGTCCCTTCCTTTTGCACTCATAGCAGACAACTTCATCTGATTTATCAGATTTCTTCCAATCCTTTTTCCAATGTCCTTTGTTGTCATACTTACCTTTATAATTCGATTTTCTGAAAAATTTCTTCTTCCTATAAAATTTTTTAAATCTTCTAGCAATGTGAGACATCTCAGCATCACTGTTAGAATCACTCTCACTATCAACACAACTTGAACTTTCATTGACAGCTTGCAGCTTTTCCTTATCCTTATTCTTTGAGGTTGTAGTTTTGAAGGCAATAGACTTACTTCTAGGTTCATCATCTTCTTCTTTGTTTACTTTGAGTTCCTCTTCATACATCATTAGTTTCCCAATTAGTTCCTTTACTGGTAGTTCACCAATGTCACACGATTCTCTAATGGAGACAGAGGTTCCTCTCCATCTTTCAGGTAGACATCTCAAAATTCTCATGACCTGTTCCTTTGATGGAACATCCTTTCCCAGAGAAGTCATTGTGTTGAAAATTTCATTGAACTTGAGATACATATCAGAAATGGGTTCATCAGGCTTCATATTAAAATTATCATAATTAATAATACAGGTATTCAACCGCATTTCTTTAACATTAGTTGTTCCTTCATGAGAAACAGCTAAGGTATCCCAAATTTCATAAGCAGTTTTACAGGCAGATATTCTATTAAATTCTTCATCTCCTAAAGCACAGTACATAGCATTCATAGCTTTACAATTATTATTGTAGGATGTTTTAGTAGCTTCATTCCAATTAGTTCTTACAGTGGTTGGTATTTTGTATTCAGATTCTATAGCAGTCCAAATATCAAAACTCATGCTCTCTAAATGAATTTTCATCTTGATTTTCCACTGAGCATAGTTAGTTCCATTGAAAAATGGTGGTCTATTGGTAGCAACACCTTCAACTCTATTATCCATGATAGCTAAATTAAAGCAAATATTTTAAAGAGATAAAAATTTAGAAATAACAGAAATTTTAAGAACATTAAAATACAACTAAAATCACAGTTGAAAAGCAGAGTAATAGATTTTTTTTAAAACAAATCCCTCTAATACCAAATGTTGGTCGGAGTGGATACTCAAGAGGGGGGTGAATTGAGTTCCAATTAAAATTTCTGTTTAAAAACTTTGAGTTAAAAAAACCCCCAAAAAGAATACAGAATTAAACTATAGTGAATTTATATCACAATAAATGTTATGTTAGGTTCTCAAGGGATTGATTTGTTCCCAGTTAACCAAATCAGTAGACTTGCTTAACCTTTGAAACTAACGTACTGGTTTACAACTAACATAAATACTTGCGAGTTTAATTATCAAAGTATCTTTAAGACAATTTTGGTCTTCAAGCATTAGCAGCGGAATAAAAGAATAACTTTGAAAGATATAGCACATCACATATAACCAAGAGGTTCAGTCTCAAGCTGAGACTTAGTCCTCTCAAAAGCATTAATAAAAAGATGATCCACACCTTGGATCGGGGATAACAATAGCAACCAGCTGTCCAGGTCCAAGACCTCTACCACAGTTATTCGTGGGAACAAACACAACAGCAACCTGCTGTTCAGGTCACACGACCTCTACCACTATCCCAGTGGGAAAAACACAATGCAAGTGAGTTTTGTGAGGATTTACAAATCCTCCAGTTAGAGTACAGGAGACAGTGTTTGTGTAAAATACAGCATATAACACACACTGCTCTAAACATAAAGAGATAAATCACAGAGCAAATATATTGAGTTTAGAAATGGCTCTTGTGATATGCATGCAGTTCTGGACTCCATTGATTGATCAGAATTCGCTCTGAGTCCTCTTTTGGTTTTTGTCTGGAAAACTGAGTATCGTCTGTTTCCTTGACTTCCAGGTATAGAGACAGTCGATGAAGCTCTTGTGTTATGTTCTCGTCCTTAGCTCTTCACTGGTATGCAGTAATGAGTTCGTCGTGTAGGTTTCGTCGTCTCTTTTCATTCACGCTCTGTGTTCTTCCAGCACACTTTTTATTTTGTATGTCTCGTGTATTCATATATGTGTCTCTCACACAGCCCTGTGTTCCTTTTTTGTATTTGTCTATTCATACTCTTTTGTAGGAGCATCCTTCCTGTTATTAAACCACGTGCTCCGGCAAAAGATGATTTACTTTTTGTAGATACGAGGTACGGTTCCCTGACTTCCAACAGCACACATTAAATAAATGTCAGTGTCTAAAAATATACCTGATATGACCGTTGGTTAGATTAAATAATGATAAAGAAATTAAAGCAGTGTCGGGTTCTGTCTTTGGAGCGGTAGCTCTTGATATCGGTAGACTTGTGTTACGGTGGGTGTCTGTCGTTGGACTTGATCACATCAGTAGAGGTGGACTTTTAATGGTAGCTGTAGCTCTCTATCGGTAGTTGTGGCTCTGCCTTGTATCCGTAACGGTAGCTCTCTATCGGTAGACTTTTCATAACGGTGGACTTCAGCATTTCGGTAACTCTGTATCGGTAGCTGTCGACTTTGATGTAGCGGTAGGCTTGAGTACCAGTGAGCTTGTAACTGTAACTCTATCAGTATATTTGATGTATCGTATCAGTAGACTTTGATGTAGTGGTGAACTCCATATCAGTAGCTCTATTTGATATTTGTAGCTCTAATCCATAACGGTGAGCTTGATGTATCGGTGAACTCCGTATCGGTAGCTCTATTCGATATCGATGGCTACTGTCCTGTATTGGTTGCTAGTGTGTAATAGTAGCTAAAAACTGTTTGAGCATTCACTTGGCAGAATGAGTTAAGTCATAGTAAACACATATCTTATAAATCCAAAGACTTAATTTAAGCATAACGAAAGCAACACCATATATTAAAGTATATTTGGAATGTATTAAGCATAATCAAGATATAAATAAATAATGGTTGGGATTATCAAAACACAATAAAGCCACTTAATTCCCAGAGGGTTCAACAAGTTTTACCAGAACACAAATATAGTGTGATAATACTAGTGTCATTTCCATATGTAAAATCTTTGCACATCACTCTCGTGAAAAACACATAGATATTAGGCTTCTCTTCCTTAGGGATCAAACAGAAAAAAAAGATATCATTCTTCAATTTATTGGAACACAAGATCAACTTTCTTATATTTTCACTAAATATTTACCCTCCGATAGATTTGAATATATTAAATAGAAGTTAGGAATGAAAATTGTAAGGAAACCTTCCATGGTAACTTCCTGTTGAAACAAATCTCCTTATAGTAAAGAACTCCTTTTCAATAGGAGAGTACACTTGTTTTTTAGATTTCTAAAAATATTTCGTAGTTTAAAAGTTTTCGTTGTTAAAAAATTGTTTTCATAGTAAAACTTTTTTCGTACTCAAAATTTTCATAATGAAGATTTTTTACTAAAAATTTTCTTAATAAAGATTTTGTTACATAAAATCTTCTTAATGACGAATTTTGTATTTAAAAATTTTTCAATGGATATTTTATAATTGAAAATTTTCATAATCAAAATATCAGAATCTAATGTTCTTCAAGAAAAATTTTCATCATTACAAATAATCCTCCTAGAAATCCAAAAGGCTTGTTTCCTATATTTATTTTTTGTAATCATCCTTAACATGTTGATATTTTAATCAATTTTAAAAAAATTTGGCTTCTCATTTTCTTGAATCCAAATGTTTTTATTAGAAAACCTCAAAAGATCAGAATCCATCAAAATTCATCTCTGATCATTTTTTAAGCCATCAGATGTGATCAAAAGGTTTTTCAACTGTTAGATTGAGTATTGAAGTAGACTGGTCGCCTTAAAGTCCTATATAAAAGACCCCCGATGGTTGTCCCACATAAAAACTCAATCCTTCACGTGCTGATGATCTTTCGTCCAGCATAAGCTTATTCAGAATCATCAAGGTTTCCTCAGCTTAGAATGTCTGTTTAAGCATCATCTAAAAAAATGACATCCATGAATAAAATCTCTGAGTGGAAGGTTTACAGAGAAAGGTTGTTTCATCCAAATTTCTTCACTAAGTTTGAATCCATTATCTCTAATAATATAAAGATGAATTGGTGGGAGAGTGTTTGCATTTTGAAACATAAATGATTGGATCTGGTGTACCCGGAGTTGCTGATTGAGTTCTATGAGATAGTAACATTAGTTAAGGAAGAAGCCAGGTGAATGTTTTCGTTCAAGTGTCATGGGAAGACATATTCCCATTCCTACACCAAGGATGTAATCATGGTTGGTATTCATTATGAAAGAGAATCAGTGTTCTTATCACATAAGCTTCCTGGTGTTAATGGAAGTTTTATTAAAGAAAAAGCTATAGCATGTCTTGTTATTTCATATGTAAAGACTCTAAATATTCTTCACCTGTCTACAAGTTTTTAGATTCTTGAATTGTGGGTTCAAGGATTCATCATTCCATGAAAAGGTGATTATGATACGTTATAGAAGACTAACTTCTACATTCTGGATTTCATGTTAAACTTAATAAAGATAAACATGGTTGACCATATCTTGGTTATGATTGAGAACATAAAGAATAGAAATATGATGGCTCATATTATTCTCTATCCAGCTATTCTATCAGAGATGATTGTTCGGTGTATAAAATCCGTCAAAATTCCTTGAAAATCTATGTCAAGAAATATAAATTTCATGTTTTTGAGTTATGAAACCTTGACAAGGATGAACATAGGTTTTTCTAAAGAATTACAAGAATTCTATGATTTACCTGAAGAGGATGTTGAGGTTCATTCAATGAAGCAGGAGGTGACTGAAACCTCTAAAAAGGGTGTAAGGAAGAGGAAGGTAAAATAAGTGGAAGAGAAGGAAAAAACCCCAATAGAAAAGGAAACTCAATCTTCACCACCAAATCTAAAGAATAAAAAATCCTATCCTGAGGAGGTTATGGATAGTGGAGGGTTGACAAGAAAACTCAGAAAGAAGGGGAGCCTACATTTGGCTTGGATCGTACTAAGAAAAAATCATTGAAGGAAATGGTAGCTGAAGATCTTGAAAAGAAAGAGAAAGATAATAAGCATAAGAAATAGTTGTCTGAGGCAGATATAGTTCAATCACTTCTGAAGGCTATTGAGAAAGCTTCCGAGAATATTCCGTTACCAGAAACCTTCCTAATAGATCCTATTCCAGAGACTCTTAGAAAGTAATTTTTGACTCCAGAAAAAGTCCAAGAAAAAGAAAGAGAAGAAAGATATATATTAGAAGAAGAAGAAGAAGAAGGGGTAAATGGTGATACAGATGATTTGATAAAGAAAGTAGAGGATTTTCATGAGAAGTAAATACCTTCTAAAAAATTATCATTCCAAACCTCTGAAGCCATGTATTCAAAACTTGCTACCCTAGGGAAAAATGAGAAATGTGGAGAAGAAGTAAATAAAGTGATTGAAGAAGAAAGATCTAACAATTATTTCATGCAGAGAGAGGATGTCGAGGAAGGAGGTGAGAAGGAACAGGTAGATGAAGATGAAATTGTGCAACAATCCTATAGTGAACATGAATCACCCAATCAAGAATAAGTAATTTTGAAAGCTAATAAGGGAAAATATTTTGTTGTTGATACACCTAATAGATCAGTGGTGATGAAGAAACACGTGGGTGCTTTATCAAAGAAGAATGTTGGTGATATTGAAAAAGAATCCATACCAAGAAAAATCTCTGATTCATAATCATCCTCTATTGGACATGATTTTGTTGGCCAATAATTGAAAAATATTTTTGGAAATATCCCTCTATTTCCAAGCATTGACTCCAGTTGTTATATGCTTCATCATTCCTAAAATCATAAATCATATTCAGTATCCATGGAGATGGATAAGTGTGTCAATATTGAGGCTTATTTCGAAACCTTTTTCATAAACTAAAAATCCCACAAAAGATCCAGCAACCAGATGACTAGCTGGTCAAAGAAAACTATAGAAGACATGATAATTATTGATGAATGCAAAGAAAGTTTCAAGGATGCATTTAACACTGAAGATGTGAAGATCAAGGATCTCACAAATAGTTTTGAGGAAAATCTAACTCTTGAACAGAATTATCGGATTCAAGAAGTGAAAGATCTGAATGGTAAATTATATTCATTTGCTCAGAGTTGGAACAGGGAAAGAGATCTTAAAATTGAACTTGAGGGAAAAATTTCTATGCAAGAAGAAGTTCTAAAGTGATAGCATGAATCTATTAAGGCTCAAGATGAAAAAATAAAATCCTTAGAGAAGAAAATAGAAGATCTGGATCAGCTTCACATACATACAGAGGAATATAAAAAGGAGCTTAAAAAGCTCAAAACCATAGTGAAGAAGTTGATGATGAAGAAGAAGGAAGGGTAATCTTGGTCAATTCTGATCTTTTGTTTTATTCTTTACTAGTATAAATCTCTACAATCATAATGAAATTTTTGGATTCTATTTAAACTTATGGTTGTTTATTAATAATATTACAGGTACCATATTTCTTTTTTCCATACCCTATATTCCTTTTTGAAAATCACAAAGGGGGGGAAAGGAATGATAAAAAAGAATAATAATTAAAAGAAGAAATTTCCCTAATGGGGAGTTCATCTTAGGGGGAGTTCTTATCAATGATGATTTTCTTATGAAATAAAATGATATGTCTCAATTCGATAATCAAGAATACAATCCTCAGTGTTTCCGAAGCCTATGGGGGAGTTAGTAATATTTATCATTTCTCATGTGTTAAGGAGATAAGTTTTATTTTCACAGTCCAAAAAAATATTTTCTAAGTCCTTAAATACTTTATCGAAAGGATGTTTGTGTTTTCTAAAAATGGGGTGATTGTTGAGTCAATAAGGTGTCCTTATAACTTTTCCATACTTTCATGTTTTGAAAATAAAAAATACTCTATCTTAAGGAAAATTCATTTTCCCCTATATTTTATATTCATAAAGAAAATTTACCTTCCCCATGAAAATTTACCTTACCAGGTTTTCATTGTTCATATTATAATCTAACTAATATTATTTCTAAGTTTAAAATTTGGTTTTGTATATAAATCCTTGAAACCTTATAAATACTTAAATATAGAGAATTATATTTTTGGGATCCGAATTCAGGTTCCTAATTCTCTGAATTCAGACTCTGAACTTTCTGAATCCAGGTTCCGAATTCTCTAAATTCAGACTCCAAACATTGTGAGTTCAGACTCTGAATTCTTTGAATTTAGACTCCAATATTATTTAGTTTCGACACCCAATTCTCTGAATTCAGACTTCAAACATTCTGAGTTTATACACAAAATTATAAGAAATCAGACTCTAAATTCTATGAATTCAGACTCCAAATTCTATTAATTCAGACTCCGAATTTTCTTAAAATTTATATTCCATAATTCTATAGAATTCAGGTTCTGAATTATTTTAGATAAAGAATCCAAATATGCATTTATATAGACATTGATGGGTTTTTCTATTAAACTCTGAACATTTACTTTTCCTTACACTGAGAAAAATAGATTTGGTTAAGGAACCATATTTTTTCTTACACTTGTTATAATTATAAAATGATGTCATGATTTCTATTTTTAACCATCCGTTGATTGAGTGACAAATGTATAGGTCCCTCATAAATTCAAGGAAAAGTATGACCATTAGAGGAGGGAGGTGACCATTGAACATGTGTCTCTAAATAAAATCTCATTTGAACGAGATCAATACCATTCTATGACTCTATACATTACATGATGAAGTGATTTCTAGAGAGAGAGACATTCATGGTTTGTGCGTACTGAACATATTATTCAGAATGTCTTTGTGAAACTATGATTGTTGCCGAGTACAT
The DNA here is from genome assembly GCA_963277665.1 of Viscum album. NCBI lineage: Eukaryota > Viridiplantae > Streptophyta > Magnoliopsida > Santalales > Viscaceae > Viscum > Viscum album. The sequence continues at coordinate 1,496,046,819 of OY728128.1, read as the reverse complement.
TCAAGGGATTCGAGGGATAGGAAGACAGAGGTGCTGACTACCTTGAAGATCAAGGGCTTGTGGGGATAGCAAGACAGACTCTGATATTCATATCGAGGGCTTACCCTGGTGTGGGTTAGACAGACTTTTGTTGAAAGTATAAATCAAGGGACCTATATCCAATGTTTTTGGATACCCTACTCTTTGGGTTAAAATATTAACTACTTGTAACGTGTATTTTTTCATGTTATTCACTGTATTTTGGTTGTTAATGAATGTATAACTATCTTATACTTTCATATACATGTACTTTGATTAGTAAGATTCTATATGCTCTAAGGTAGAATATTTATCATGGTAGAATTTTCATAAGTTTAATTTCCAGAACCACATTTCTGGAATCAAACATGTTTCAAGAACAAATAGGTTTTTTGAATTTACCTTGTTTAAAGTTTTTTTACATTTCAATCATTAAAAGTTTCTAATGAATGTTTTAAAGTATAAAATTCACCATCTTTTGAATATTTTGCATCTACATCAGTCATTCGATCATACAATAATATCATAAGAATAATTATATTCATGATATATCATGTTAAATGGATGTATATACACCAAATAAAAGTGATTTTTTTCATAATAAAAAAAAGTCTCATTGGAATGTAAATTGAGATGAAATCCCTTACCATAACAAAATTTTATGTGTTCATTCATTATTGTCCATTATTTTGCTTTAAAATGTGTTAATAACTAATATAATAACCATAATATATTTTATAATATCATATATTAACTACTTACAAAATATAATTTCCCGTTTGTTGTTAAACATTCATTAATTTGACAATTTTGGGTGTTATTTGTAGATATTTCTCAAGTAAAATTTACCATGTTACTTATTGTTATTAATATATAGATCATGGATTAATCATATATAAAATATGAAACATGACATAATTATCTTATATATATCATTACATATGTATTTAGAATATTTTATAATATTTTGAGATAAGAAATAATATTCACCGTTCTTAGAGATGGTAGATTGTATATACACATTAATGCTACATTCATTTCTTTTTCATATTAAATGATTGAAATAATAAATGATACATATGTATATTATAATTCTGTTACAATATATATTCTATATAAGTTATATATGTTTTTTTTTAATCATTGGTAATATGCTGCATGTAGAGGATGAATAAGACACATTTGTTTGAGGGGGAGGTCATCCACACATCCTCATACTATGTTATTGTATAAACAAAAAAAGGGAAGTATTAAAGTAATATGTTAAAAAAATTAAATAAGTGTGAATACATAATAAATATAGAATATATCATATATAAACATAACTTCTATCATAATGGACACCATCATAAGTGGTAAAGGAAGAATGCACAATTACTGTTTCATGAGGCGGTACTTCGTTGTACACAGAAACAATATATTGGTTACCTATTAGATTAATGTGTGTGTTAATGTATGATAAAACCCTTTCATAATAAAATTATATTATATTTATGAATTTTTTATTATAAGAATAAAATAATTATTTTTTGGGGGTTGATAATGGAAATGAAATGAGAGATCTTGAGAGAAGACGATACCTCTTAACCAGGAAACATCTTTTGGTTTGTATTAAAAAGCTTCATTGGAGGGCTTTATTCCAAAATAAAAGCTTCATGGTCAATTATAGGGATGTTGGGAAGATATATTTGAATATATTTCCTGATCATAAGTTGTTTTATAGGTGTGAGGAAGGTGGAGAGGTGGGGACCTTTGATAAATAAGGGAAAAGGCTCACTTCGTATTTTTGAATTGTGGTTTTGTGTACCAACGTTTTTACTAAAGAAAGTCATTACAAATACAAACTCAATAATGGAAGGTTCTAGGACACAACATGTCTATAAAATGTTTTTACAATCCCAAGGTCATTTCGTCCCTTAGGATAAAGGTTCAGTCCTTTATTATGTTTTATTTTCCAAAAATAATTGTAAATAATTTTAATTACATTCTCTAATTTTATTCAACAAAAACTATGTTGAACATATTAGTAATTATAAATTATATTGATTACATTTATTGAATCTATTTTTCTAAAATCCAATCATATAAGTGGAACAATTAATATAAAATTCATCCCTAAGGTGAGATGATAATGGGGGTTTTTAAAGTAATAAGATCAAAAATGTTAATATATTTTTATAATTAATTTAAAAGTGAAAATGATTCCAAATACATAGAATGAAGTAATTTATAAAATTAAATATTATTAACCCTTAAAAAAATTCAATTTATAATTTATTCTTATAGATAAATTAGATGAAAATGTAATTTTGAACTAAATTTTAGTATTTTTAACTATTCATTAAAAATTGAAATGGTTCAAAAAATAATAAAAAATTAAAAATATGATAATTATTATGGTTATATTTCAATGATTATGTTTATTTTGACATATTAAATCTATTAATAAGAAAAAATTCTAATTTAAAATAAATTTTATTTTAAAAAGTGATAAAATAACCTTTGATAAAAAAGTAGTGTTTTATATGTTATGTTGGACTTATTCTTATCTTATGAATATCCAGACAAATGGATGGATATAAAAAATATTGGATAGAATATATGAAATTTATATTTCATTCTATAAATTCATTAATTTTTTATAATATTGTTTATAAATATAATACTCCTTTGGAATCATATATAAAATAATATTTCTTTTTATTTTTAATTGGTTCTTATTTTCTTTTCTCATTAATTGGTTTCCTATGAATTCATTTTATATTTATATAAAACATAAATTTACAAATGTTATATTATACAATTCATAAATTATAATTGTTATCTTATTATATTAAATACTAAAATTTTAGTAATATATCGTTGTTTTGTATAACTTAGTCTTGTGTTTAATGCATGCCATCGAAGAAGGTTTCTCCTGAGTGTAACAGACTCTAACTCGGACTTATGATAATTAAAAAATAAAAAATAAAAAAATATATCTGAAATAGTAAATATATTTTACTTTTTCATGGTATATATCCCCTTATTCACTTGGTGTTGTGTGCCATGAATGCTATCGAATATCTTGTTCTTACTATGAAATTTGGGGGTGTTACATTCTCCCTGTATTAATAAAATAACATCCTCACAATTTAAGAATGATCTTAATGATATAGGGATCAAATATAAACTATTTTCTAAATATCCTCTTTATAAAAAGTATTAATATATAATTTTATTAATAAGATATAATAAAATATACAACTATCACGTACGTAGGTTCCCTATTAAGAAAACATATGTTGGAATTGGAAACAAAGATATAGAACATAAATCATTAAAATCGTGTTCTGATTGTGAGTGACAAGAAACATGTATAGATGAAATATGTTGTCCCAAAATCCGTAAAAATATGTGTGATTAATGGTCTCGGATATGATAAGAAATGATTATAATAGGAAAAAAAATTGTTTCAAAACAGTTTTTTGTAATGTTAAGGAACTATTTTACATTTTAAGAATATAAGTATATATTTCTATACATATTATATTGTCATTTTTTATGACTTTAATTATTTCTACTTCATCTCATAGATTTTGATGCATTATATGGTTATAAAACACATCACCAAAAAATATCATCCCATAATCATCATAATCCATTTTATAAATAGTTAATATTTCCAAAAGATTATGATCCAATAACATCTTAAAGAGTGTCATTAAATTCCCAAAATTAAATTATCATTAGTGTTTAAAAAATATGAATTACCTCCAAATTTTCACATTCCAAAAATGTTATCATGTGTCCTCATTAAATATGGTAATAACTCGAATAAACATGAATCCTAATTAGAAACATGCATTCTTCCTCATTCCTTATATAGGAAACATGTTATTGGATATATCCATTAAATCCCAATGTGTTGAAAACTCCTTCAATGATACCGTATACAACTTATTTACAAGTGAATAATCATTTCCAAGGTAGTCATCACTTTTCCAAATTAATACTTTATTCATCATTATCTCAACATTAATAACATATTAAGGTTTTATTTCTAATAATCAAATGTTTTAAAAAATGTTTAAATTTATAATTAATCTTATTTCTCAGTACCATTCTGAATATGATCAAAAATCCTTAACAACAATGTAATCCAGTATAATCCTTTCATGTTTCATAAATCATACAGTGAGACCATCATAAACAAAATACGTTCACAATATATTCCATATATCCAAATACATATGTACATTAATCATTCAACTTTGGTTTTTCCAATATCATATTGTTGACCTTGAGCCCTTATGTTTTTCAGATTTTTATTATCTTGACATTTGGTGACTTCATTTTCAATGTGACCCATCTCATTACTGTTAAAATACCTAATATCAGTGTTTTCCTTCTTCACATTTCATTATTTATCATGGTCATCTTTTTTTAAGACATATAAAAATATCTCAATCATTTCAATAATTTTCCAATGTGATTATTTCCATAGATATCAAACGATGTAAAATTTATCTTTCCTATCATCTTCATTGGCTCATTCAATTTTTAATGGTGTTCATAGGACCCATTCTTTTCTCAATTTCCCTTGAATTCATAGGACCCCAAGAATTCCTTCTATTTTTATGGAACATATAACTATCTCTTCTTATGATGTGAAATTATTTAAATCCTATTACCTTAGAAGATCTGGCATAACACCATAAAAAGAAATGATCGATCTTTCACTTCATAATGCAAATATAATCAGTAGTATAACTGGATAACCATGTAATAGTAGCTTTATTATCCACAAAACTTTCTACTTCCTTATGTATTAAGATAAGGATCTTCCTCTTCATATAAATTTTCATATCACGAAGGAAGTATTTATCCAAAAAAAAGTATCAGGAAATTTGTTCATTCCATCAGTTTAATTTCTTATTCCTACAATATATTCTAGATCCGAGACCACCATTGATCAACAAAACCTTACATAAAATATTTCAAAGTTATATCCTTTTCCTTTTTACTTCATCATAATATAGTAAATATCTTATCCATAAACATAATATAATGGTGAAGAATAAATATATTATTAGTCCCATTAAATGATGGGGGATTGTGACACATAATTCCACCCTATATAAGAGATTGTCTCTATGGAATAGGTTTCCCCATTCAAGCAAGGTTATTTTTTATCACCTAACTACAACACCCTAATCTATACACAATTCTCCCAGTACCAATACCATCTTCCTTCATTTTCTCAATAGTAAAACCATCTCATTTTCCATGAGTATTGATACTTTTATTCTTTCTAGGAACCATTTATATACAATGGAATATACTAGATTAGATCCTAAAATTATGATCATTGTATAAATCTAAATATGGTATTAACGATACATAAATTTATGTATATTAAATACGAGAATCATTATAATTGTCTATATTGGGGAAATATTTACTCTAAAATAATTGATAATTGTATGTACAAAAATTGTAACCTATCCTAAGAATATCCACATGAAGTATCAAAGGAGGTGTGTAGTAAATCCTGTTGTCTTGTACCAGCTTACCTTGAGTATGGCCTAGAACACCTTTTTGATATTATTACTCGTATATACATATGTTCAAACCATACCTACTTGTAGTATCCAAATAGGGACATATTTCTTTGAATCCCCACAAAATATATACCTTATTAAAATTCAAGGGTGATCTTCTATAATCATCCTCAAAGTATACCATAGGGTTATATTCTATTATCTATGTTTCCTTAATAACACATTCACGGTTGTTTCTAACCATCATATTATACCAACTATATTTCCCTTACCCTGGAAGTCATCTTTCAGTAGATTACATCATACAATGTCATGATTACAAGGAATCAAATCAATATGGACCAATCAGTTTAGAAGTCGTGGAAAGCCATATTACATAAATGACACACATAATACATTCAAAATTAGAAAATACAAACATGATACATAATAAAATTAATTAAACTACATCCTTGAAATCTTAATCCAAAATTTATTCTTCACAAATGAGGCAAAGGAAACATAATGATGGTGAGCATAAATATTCATTAAGGGCAAATAATTCTAAAGATATAATGAATCAATGAGAATAAATTTACATGGAAATGTTTTCCTATGATAAAAAATTTAATTCAATAACAAGACAATGAAAATTCAAAAAGAAAATGTATGAATTTGGGACATAATACATTGAATAAGTTAACTAATAATTATATGTATCCATTGATATGTCAATGAAAAATCTCATAGATGAATAATAACTAAAAATAAAAAATATACTTGAGTATTTATTGGAATCCATGTTTTCTATATATTGGGAACCACTACCATAAATACCTTTCAAAAAATGGTTAAGAAATTATGTAATACACCATATATTTTGGAAAAAAAATTATCTCATGATACTACTGATGCATCAAGGGGCTTTCATTAACCAATACTCAACCCATAGGGATTTCCTTAAATAGTTCCCTACACTTTTATGGCATGCCAAATTAAATAATGATATATATAAAAATAATGTTTTTTTATTAAATATATATATTTAATAATGAATATAGATTTATCAATAATACCTCATAGGAGGATAAGTAATAAAAAGGGTTGTTGACATTAAAACATTATTGATGAAAAATTATTTTTAAACATTTCAATGAGTCCCATACCACATTGAAACAATTAAAAAATAGTTATCCTATTATTAAATGATACTTATAATATCTAGAGAATATTTTGATTTATAAAATAACATTTCCAAGGGAATTATATACACTATATAATATATAATTAGTGTATAACAAAAATAAGTCTCTAGGGAATGTAAATTGAGACGAAATCCCTCACGTTAAAATTCTATATTTTGTGTAATATGTATCCTCCTTCATAGTGGTTTACAATAAGTTACAAAAATATATCATAAATATAATAATATTTATAATATATTATATTAACATAATATAATATCTAATTATATGTTTTTTATCAAAATTTTCAATGTTATCACTTTTTTGTGTTAATTTCGGAATTTTCTCGAGATTCCATTAACTTGTTAATTTTTGTGATAATTAATTATATCATGTTTTATTCATCTATGGAATTAAAAAATGACTTAATTATCTTATTTATTCACTATATATTAATTTTTAATTGTAAATAATATTTGGTGATATGATATGAAGTGAACATTTCATTGAGACGATAGGTTATACATACACATGAATGCTACATCAGTTTCTTTTTCATATTAAAAGAATGTAAAATAAATGATACATAAGTATATTATAGTTGTAGAATCATATATATGTTATATATGTAACATATTTTTTATTAAATGCATCTTTAATATGTTCCGTGTATAGGAGTAATGTATTACATCACATTGAGGGGGTAGCAGTCCGCACTTCCTCAAACAACGTTATCATATTAATGAAAAATGGGAACTTTTAAATGTATATTATATAAATGGATTAAAGAAGTATTAATACATAATAAATATATCATATATCATATCTAAACATAGATTTTATCAAAATTTCTACCATGGAATGGGTTAAATAAAAAATGAATAATAATTGTTTTGTGATCTATTAGTTCGTTGTACAAAAAACATTATGTTTGTTACACATTATATGAAGGTACATGATTATGTGTAGGAATAAAAATTTGAATAAAAATATATTAGAATGTTTAATATTATTTTTTGTTATAAAATATTTTAATAAATTTATTTTTGGGGAAGGATAATGGAAATGATACTAGAGAGCTTGATAGAAAACGTTACAACTAAATCAGATAACATCTTTTGGTTTGTACGAAATGGTTTCCTTATAATGATTTATACCCAAATAATGGTATCAAGGATGAGAGGAGGTATTTTTGGAAGCAATATAGTTATATAATATCGAATCACAAGTTTCTTCAACGATGAGAGGAATGAGGAGAGGTGATGACTTTTATAAGGGAGGGAAAATACCAACATTGTATTTTTTAAAAGAAGTTAAGTGTACCCACATTATTACCTAACATTTTCTTTAAATAACATAATAAACTCCAGAATGCAAGTTTAATGGAATAATTATGGTCGTAAAATGGGTTTCTTAAATTATTCTAGGTCATTTGGTCATATAAATTAAACTGTTAGTCCATTATTTTGCGTAATGTTTCATTAACGATTTTAATAAATTTTAATAACATTGAAAAATATTTTTAGATAAAAACTTTGTAAACGTTATTATAAATTATAAATTATATATGTTATAAATATTAAACCAATAGTTCCAAATACCAATAACATCTATGAATAAAAGTAAATTGAAATTCATCCTACAAGAGTGACGAAAATGATGGTTTTTAATATAAATACGTTCAAAAGATTAATATGATTACATAATTAATTTCAGTGTGAAAATTATTCGAATGAAAAAAACATTAATGGGTAAAAATATTATATAATAAAATATTAAAACCAAATAAATATATTGTTTTCCTTTATAAATTAGTTAAATAAAAAAACAATTTTGACTAAAAATTAGAATTTTTAACTATTCAGTAAAAATCGATGTTTCATAAAAATTTAAAAAAAATAACCATAAAAAATAATTATGTTTATAATTAAATGATGAAGATTATTTTTAAATATTTAATAAATTAATTTTTAAAAATAAATGTTTAAAAGGGGCTCCCCATTAAATTGTTGTAAAGTTGCCTTTATAAAAATTTAGGGTTTTATGTGTAAAGTTGGTTTTATTCTTAACTTATGAATATTAAAAACAATGGATTAATATAAATAATATTTTATTTAATAAATAACATATATACATCTTTAAAAAAATTCATTATCTAAAAATAATTATGTTTATTAAGATAAAACTCTTTTGGAAGAAAAAAAATAATATTTCTTTTTATTTCTAATGGGTTCTTTTTTTCATTTCTCAGTAATTAGTAACCCATGAATTCATTATATATTCAAATAATTAATTGATCTTCATAGGTCAGTTGATAATATTCATATAATATAAAATATATATTATTATATTAAATAATAACATTTTAATAATATATTATTGTTTGATAGAACTTGGTCTTGCAGGAAACGCAAACCATCCAAAAAGGGAGTTCATGTGTATAAAAATCGATAACTCATTGTTACAGGAATTAAAAAACATAAAAAAAATAAATATATAATTAAAATATTAAATACATTTTAATATATTGTAGTTTTGTGTCCCCTTATTTTCTTGGTGTCGTGTGTCACGCTTTCCCACTAGTATAAGGTTCTTACATTAGTATTTTAGGGTGTTATATTAATAGAGTTGGAAGGATACAATACAATATAATTTCTCATTTTAAAAAAATAAATTATATTAATATTATCGAATATAGAATATTATTATTCTGAATTGTATTAATCATTTAATTGTTCGAAGAGTAATGATGTTTCTTTTCCAAATGTTTATACTAAAGTAATGTAGATTTTTGTTTTTAAGGAACAACCATTAGTTTTGGTATATTATATTATTATATCTCAATGTATATTTTTAGGGGAAGAACATAAAATTTTAATGATGTTGGTGGTACTGATTTCTCATATTAGTCACAAACATACTAGTTCAAAATAAATGATAAGTGAATATTCTATCAAGCACATATTTAACATTGTAAAAATTAAGATGATTTCAAATCATTCTTACTGAAGGAATATATAGTTAACTAGTACATTTCATGGATCATTTATAGCAACCCTGATTATCATACTTGTATATTACAACAATTCTGTCAAAAATCAATATTATTATAGAAATATATGTCTAACGATAATAATAGTTTAGTGTCTTTGAAACCTAGAAAAAAATATTCTATCATTCTGAATGATCATAAATGTTTCCCATAGAGATATTATAATTTAATAATCTTAAATAATAGTTTATTTATAAAATGAATCATGAAATAATAATAAAGGTTGAGCTCAATCACTCAATAAAGAAAAATAAAGTTGACATTTAAGCATGATATGAACATAAGGATATGAGAACCTGATCATAACATTTTAATATCATATAATGAATATATAAGAGATCATTATAATGAGTAATGTCATAAATATTAGTAGATCCAAATTCATGAATAAATAGTAAATAATGTCTATAATCCATGAGATCATAATATATTAATTAGACATGGAATTTTAAAGGAGGCAACAATCATATATATTCTTTAACATAATTTTCAATTATCCCATTCAAGTATATTTTATTATAATGGATTTTCACCCTAAACTGTATTACTAGACAATATTCAATCCTAATACCATTATATTAATTAGGGTTTAATTCAAATACCATCTTAGTAGTAAAGGTTTACTCCAATGATCATCGTAGCTAAAAAAATCTCATACTTTACCGAGTTCACTCTACATTCCATCCATGTGTTTATCATGAGATATAAATATTTTTCCCAAAACAATATAGGGAGATATAGGTACAAAATTTTTCATAATGAAATCATACATAATTGTTCAAAAAGAAAATAAAACATGTTTCACATCATGACCCATAAAAAGAGATTTATTTCATATAAATCGTATCACATCCTATGAAAAAATGGGTACCATTTGTAAATCATAATATTCTATCCTATAGAAAATAGATGGGTTTCATAGTTATTTCACCATAAAATAACATTTGAATGGGAGTGAGTTTCATAATAATTTTATAATTGTATAACATGTAGAAGAGAAACAGTATTCATATTAAAAAACATTCGATTTTTTAATAATTATAGGATCCTAAATCAAATACATATTAAAGAATATACTTTATCAAATGATTTCATTTTATATAGAGATGGATATTGAAAGACAAAATAGAGTACTTCATAAGGAAAAAAACCATTACAAGAAAATCAATTTCTTAATAAATAAAAAATCTTAAAAAGTTATTTAAAAAAAATTGGAATCTTTTTTTAATCATTAAAAATAATTTATAATTTTTTTTCAAGAAAATATCTTATCAACTTTGAAAAACACATTTTAAATGATAAAATATTTTTAAATCTTTTTCACTAAAAAATAATTGAAATATAATAAATTAATATTAAAATACCAATTTATTAAATCATTAATAAATTTAAAAATACTATTCTATTTTATTTTTCTTAAAATATAATTTAAATTAATTTCTGAAATCTTTTTTAATAAAACCTGGTTTTTGAATTAAACATATATCTGAAAAAATATAGAAATAAGGTCGGATTCTTTGAACAATAATTCATAATTATATTAACTTCCAAAGACTGTAATAATGGTACCATTACACGAGGATGTCATGAATAAACATAGGAGAATAACTTTCATTAGAATTATAGAGAGATAAATCATAATATTTCATTAATGGAAATATATTTATAAATAATGCTGATAGATGATGAAATTATATCTGTAAATTCTTGTGACTTTGACAAGATTAAAATTAAATCACCATGAAATAAAAATAGTCCATAAAGAATAAAATATCAAAAAAATTAGTATATTCAATATATAATATCTCAAAGGGGTATTATATACACTTCATAAAAGAATACACATGCATAACATAACATGTGTCTCAAAGAAAGAATATTATAACCAATTTCACTTAAAACATTTTTAACTTTTAAACCATAACAACATGAAATAGAGATCCTAAAATGGATTTTTAAATACCAATTTTTTTATATGTATCATAATTTACATTCATGGGAATTATATACTCCCCATAAATGAAGAGGGAGTACATATAGTATGTGTCTCCCAAAAGTAAATAGTAAGATGTAAATCCCTAACCTTATGTCTTAACTATAATTTTACTTCATAATACCCCATATATAATAAATATAATTTTATTATATATATATACTAATTAAAAAGATTCATATATATATATATAATACCATATATTATTTATATATGACTTTAAATTAACCCTTTATTAACTATTCAATTGTATATTTATGTTTCGTGTAATAATTGCGTTCGTTTTCATACATGTTTTGACATGTCATTTTTAGTCCTCTTTCTTCACTCATGGACTCATCGTCTTCATAATGTAAAACATGAAATAAATATATTTTATTGTCACTATATATGTATTTTGATTATTCCATAAAATTTTGTTTTGTGGAAATGAATACATAGTTCATGGAGACAGTAGGTCTTACATACACATGAATTATGTTTCTATTTAATTGTCGTATTGAATAGAATGATAATAATTGATATATATCATTGTATATATATATATATATTATAATTCTAATATAATTATTATTTCATATATATCACTTATTTTTAGTAAAACCATCCTTCATAAATCCCATTTATAGCATGCATGAGTCACATCGATACGCGGGTTAGTAGTACGTTATACACACGAACGAAATTATCACATTCACAAAAAATGAAAAGAATGAATTTATTTGCAATATAGTATTTAAACAAGCTTAAAGACAAAATAAATATCATATATATAATACATGATATATATTTTAATCAGTATTCCCATTTATGAAATGTGGTAATGGAAAACCAATGACATCAGATTGCACGGTCGTAGTCTTCCATACACTCGAATGATGATTTATAGATGTTCATGTGATTCTAAATTGTATACATAAAATAAAAAAACAACAGTTGATTTATGAAAATGAGGTTATCATTTTATCATAATATAATTATAATTTATGTGTTATGAGGATGAAATAAAACAAAATCATTAATTGATGAACATTTCTTGTTCTTCGGGTATCTCGTTTTAGTTATCACTAAAGAAATTCATTATTTGGATTTAATGGGGAAACATGATATTTCAATGAGGGTGTAAGGGGCGCAGCACCGATTAGGATTTCTCGGTCGCCACCATCTCCCCTTTTTCTCATGTTGGAGGCGGCTTTCCTCCTTGGCGCCTCATCTCGGCAGGTTTACAGTGTGTGTTTCCTCTTCCAGTGGTAGCGTCGCAGAGTGGTGTGACTTGCTGTGGCGGTGTCATGGGTTCACGGTGTTGTGAAGACAGTGTGGGTTCGTAGTGTGCTTCCTATGGCGGTTCTCCTTCCGGCCGTCTCTCTGGTGGCCCTGCGGATTATCGGTGTGCAGTTCTGGAATCGTGAGTCCGAGTTGGATTGTCGCGGCGTGGTCCCCTTGCCTACTCTGCAGCGTTGTTCCGTGGAGGTATGCGGTCGACCCCTGCTATCTCTCGTCGTGGTGATGATACCCGGTCTTCTTGGCTTGGGTTGGGGTTGCGGTGCATTTTTCTGTGTCGATTTCGTGGGTTCGTGGTCAACAGTGGCTGTGTAGCGGGTTCGTGGTTTGCTACGGCGGAGCAGTAGTTTCTCGGAGTTCGTCATGGTGTTTTCTATAGCGGCTTCGTGGGTTTGTGATCTACTGTGGCGGAGCTCCGGGTTCGTGATTTGATGTGGCAGATCAGCGGGTTTTCAGAGTTCGTCGCGGCGAGGGCTATCTACCCTTTTCTCCGTGGTGTCCAGCGTCGACAGTGGGGTCGATCTATCCTTCAGTTTGAGGGTGCTGCTGCTTTGATCTGCCGCCCGTGTGTGTTTTGGGTGGTTTATGTGGTCCTTCCGAAGGGTATGGTGGTGACGTGATTTGTGGGTCTGGTATGGTGTTTGTTTCTTCATTTTGAATGCAGGAAAGTGAAAATGGGGTGAGTTCGTTGTCAAGGTGTGATGTTGGAGGTTTGGTTCGGATGATTTGGATCTACTGTTGTTTCTTGGATTTGGTTTTGTGCCACTTCAGAGATGCAGGAATGGGATTTGCGGTGTGGCGTCTGTCCGAGGGTGTGCTGCGGGTGCCTACGTTGTAGGGGGAAACGTTGGGATAGCCTAGTCTTACTCGCTCTGGTCTGTTCGTCATCCTTTGTGGATGTGCTATTTTGAGGGCCCATCTCACTTCGCTAGAGGGTTGGGCAGATTCTGACCAGAGTCTGCCGGCGGGTTTGTGGATTTGGGCTGGTGTCGACAGTCGCATCGGTGGGTGGTCGAGGAGACCAGTTTTGACGATTGACGAGTTCTCTTGATGTTTGTTTCCCCTAGTTTGTGGTAACTCGACCATTTCTTGACCATTTCTTGGTCATTTTGGCTCCAAATATTATGGTTTATCAGTTTGAAGTCTTGAATTGGTTTTAGTGGTGATGTAGTGATCCTTTGAACTGGTGATGTGGTGAGGTCATGTATGGTTTCTCACTTTTTCTTTAAAAGTGTTAGCATAAAAAAAAATTCAGTCACTCATTGTTTGGATTTATTGAAAAATTAATCATTGTAGTGTTAGGGGAGGGATGTTCTAATTTTTGATGTATTCGGTCGATCCAAATGGATTGAGTGGTGTGAAGAAGTGGGTGAGTGGATTTTCTTTTATACCTGAGGAGGAGTGAAAAAATTTTAAATACTCAAACATAATCACTATTGGGAGGTCTATCTAACAAATTGTTCCTAATTTTTTTAGAAAATATTGTGTTTTAATGGAATTATTTTATACAATCACCTAAATACATAATAACATTTTTATCTCTTGTTCCTTGATATATATTTATATTATTTTACCATTTACTGGTTTTCATTGTTTTATGTAGTTATCTGTAGAAAGTAATTCCTATCATGAAGACTAAATTATTATGATAATGATAACCCAATATAGGCATAGTTATTCCAAAATATGATATCAAATTTATAAAAATTTCCATTTATTTTGGGAATTAATTGTATGATAAGCATGAGTTACACGTAAAAACACTTCTTTAACACTAACCATGTTAATAGTGTTTTTACAATTTAGGTGTTAATTTGATAATTATAAAAGATAAACAAGTCCATAAATTTAAAATTTTTAAAATTTATTATCATTTAAAAATTTCTTGGTAGAATATATATATATATTTATAAAATTTTAAAACACATATTAAATTGTATATTTTTATTAAAAAAATATGTCATTTTTAATTTTATTTATTTAATTTTAAATTATTAATATAAAAAATATTGAATAAAAATATAATTTATTACAACTGGTAAAAATTTATTTAAACATGTAAAAACTAAATTAATAATTAAATTCATTCAGTTTACTTCACTTCTAATATTTTTAGTATAATATATTTTAGTTAATTATTAATTAAATAATAATTATGTTGAAATTTCCTATGAATTTAATGTAATTAATTAATATATTAAAAATTAAATTAAAATTTAATAACAGCATAAACTCAGTTTTATTTCAAATTTTCCAAAATAACGAAAAATATGTTACATTTTTTCCTATCCCATTGTTTTACAAAAATTAAAAGTTAAAAGATAATCATTTTTTCTTTTTCATTACATAACATAATATATCGGTAACTATCATATAATAGTGTCCCATTAACTCATAGAAATAGATTCAAAGGAGTTATGTTTCATAATATGTCAATAAAATGGGTTCTGGACATGTTTATTGGTAATTTTACACCTAATATTCTATGTATAACCACACACTAATGTTGTTTTTATGTCAATCGCTTTAATTAATTTTAGGAGTTTCCAAAAATCACTTTCATAAAAAATTATATTTTTATTTTTTAAAATATTAATTATTAAGATTAAAAATATATAATCTTTTTTTTTCAAATTCAGTTAAAAAAATTGGATGAATATAAAATCAAAATTTAATCCTGTAAATTGGGAAATAAAACATGTTTTTAATTTTGGGATATTTTTAAATCAAATTTAAATGTGAAATTGATTGCAATGAATTAAATTAGATTTAATGATGTATAATTGAACTAACTATATTTTAAAATTATTTTAAAATATATTTTAACTATATAAAAAAATTATATAAAAAAGGTAGTTTTGAATTAAAATTCATTTTTTTTCATAAACAAGGAAACCTCTCATAAAAATAAAAAACATTCAAGCTAAGATATTTTTGGTAATCGAGTTTCAAAAAAAAATTATCGTGCAAATTAAATATACCAATCTTGGTATAATTTAAAATAATTCTATGTTCTCCAAGAAAGATTATCCATTATTTTAGAGAAAATATTGTTTTTTCGAATGAAATAATGTTTATTTTTAATTAGTTTTATTTTTTTACAATAAATATATCAACAATATTAAAATTTTAAAACTATATATTTTTATATGTTAGATAATCCTATTCATTATTTATATTACAACATATATGTGAAAACTATAATATTAATAATTTATTATAATTTGGTAAAAATCACTCTTTTGTGTAGAAAAATCTATCAAAGTAACACTATATTGTTTGTAACACCAATGAAATGTAGTTTTTCATTTACGAAATACTAAACAAAGTTTTTTATTTAAATCAAGCTTGATTTTTTATGTGTAATGAAATAATTAAATGGTGTAGCGTGTAATACATGCCATCAAATAATTTTAATTTTTATCATAAAAATTCTAACAAATTAATTCTGTTACCTATTATTCATTGGATATGGGATATAGTTGGGTGTCCCTTTTTTGAAATGATATATCGAAAATATCTTATAGATGTTATACAAAATATGTTTCCAAGTTATATGAAAAGATAGGAAGACTCTTTTGGATTCCCCCTTTATACTGTGCTTTTGAAAACGATGTGACCACAAATTCTTAGTGAAAAAAGGAAAGTACCTCTGGGTCATCCCCTATAAAACCAATTATTGTTTACTCCATCATTACCATTTTTTAGGATAAAATCAAAATAATTTTTTATGGTATTTTTTCCTTTAAAAAAATGATATATCACAGATAAGAATAGTATTGGATATATTAGGATTCAAAAGATAAATATAAAAAAACAATGGGGTCTTTATGAACATACCCACCAATCTAATTTTCTATCCTACTCCTAATATTGCTACTACAAAACTGTGACATGATCCTTAAGTATAACCCAACTATGATCCAAATTACTGATATCTCTTTATCTTTTGTTAGTATTTTATTTTAAAGGATATTTTCAATATATATGACATTGTAGATTTTCATATTAAAAAATAATTATTGATATGTTTTCTACATTGAATATTTGACTGTGATTATCTTATTGTTTAATCCTATTAATTACTATTTTGTAAATTACTATTCTTCCATATTCAACGTCCATTCCAATATCATTATACATTTATACTATATATTCATAGTACATAATATTTTAGTGTAACGTAAATGATGTGTTATACCCATTGTTTTATACATATGATTTTATAATGAATCGGTTAAAACATATTGAAAGATAAATGTTGTGAAATTATAAAATGTTTAATTACTATTAATCATGATTATATTTTAGATTTGAAATAAATTTCATTGAAAATATGAAATAATATTTTTTTAATATTTTTTTTGGTTTTATGATAATAAAAGGGGAATATAATTTGATATATAATTTTTTTGGACTTAATCACTTTCATTACATGTTGTTATTCAAACAATCCCTTATTTTCATCTATAATAATTATATTTACATGTATAGAGTAATTTTCTAATGGTCTATGATTTATTTTACATGGGGATTCTATTCTTGTTGATAAATTTTCATTGTGAATGGACATTGTATTATGTGTACAATGTATTCGAACATTTAATGTTTTTGAAATTTGATGATGTGTGTTTGTCATAGGCATACTAATGTTGATGTTTTATGAGAATCAAGAAATCTTAGTAGAATTATATTAATGTGATTTAATTATTACCAATTCATATTATAATTCTTAACAATATCAATGATTTTTTTTAAAAACAATGAATTATAAAGAAATTAATGAATTCCTTTATAAATAAAGAAGTAAAATGAAAATTATAATGTTCTAGGAAAATCATGAAGTGCTGCGAAAATCAGGATGTCTTACGAATATAATGATTTCCAAAAACAGTTAGCTATCTTTTATTAACTAATTACTTCTCAATAGTTATTTTTTGCTGCATATTAGAAATATGGATATTTAAATCTTACATATATATATATATATTAGTATATTCTAAAAAATAATATTTTAATGAAAATATCAATGCTCTTATCTAATCATCCGTGGTTGAGTTATTTTAATATGGAATGAAAGATTTGATTAAAGATTTTATTTCCATTATGTTTTACTACTAAAATGATCAAGCCACCTATTTTATTTGAAGAATGAGTTTAACATATTTTTTTCTTATTATCATGATTTCTTGATTTATATTAACCAAATATTATCTCGATTGAAGGAGTGTGAATAATATCTTCAGTAATTTAACTCAATAAGAATATAGTGAGATTGATATTCCATAACTCTTTCCAAGATGATATTATCCATTTTTTTCACTCAATATACACATATTATTCTTGAAGAATATAATTGATAGAGTATTATTGTTATTTTAATTCATTAATATCTATTTCATCAAAATAATATTTTTATGTTTCACTATGATGACCTATTCATTTCCTCAATATTCTTTATCTTTTTTTAGTTATTTCTAGCCACTATGTTCCAAAGGAATCATTATTATGGATATTTTTTTTTATTTTTTTGTGATAACACAATACTTGTCATTGGTGTGAAAGGAGAATATAAATAAGTCATATGAGGGAGGACCCCAATAATAGGTCATCATGGTCCTAGTAAATCCTTGTTGTAACAAGTTGCATATTCTTGAACGAAGATATCAAGGTAATTAGGAAAATAAACTCTTTAGGGAAGTCACTATGGTAATTTTAATTGTTAGTGGAGTGGACTTGTGAATATTCTTAAATATGATTACCATTATAAATCAATTGTTTCCTAATCTTTATTTTTTTATAATTCAACAACATATTATATTTAATATAGAATAATAAAAATATTTTTATTTAATTGATTTTTTATATTTTTGGAAGTATTTGAGGTACTCTATTCATCGACAAATAATTGATTATTTTTGATACACTAATGATACAATAAAATATACATTAACTAATACAAAAAAAATAAAATGTTAGATAATAAAACTCTATTATCTAATATAGAACCTACTTTGTTGGAAGAATCTAGAATAAGGGAGTCATGGGAAATAAATCCGAATTATGAATGGGATTAAATTTATAAAAAAGAATCATGGGAGACTATGTAGAAACTTAAAAATCACAATGTGATTAGTAAAATGTGAGTACTCATATATAATCTAGATAAAATTGGAATAGATAATCCAAATAAATAAAGGAATCTCTGTAATGTATATTCTTATATAGACGGTGTAGATATAGATGATACTTTAACCCTTGTGTTGATAATGGAATCTATTAGAATCTTTTCTAGTGGATATACAATGAATGATCAATGTGTCAGTACTGGATGTGAATAAAAAAATTTAAATTCATTCTTCAATGATGTATTTTTCATGGAGTAACCGATGGTAATTTTTTTGGAAATGATGACACCAAAAGATTATTGTTTAAGGAACACATTTTAAAAACATAAACAATAAAATAATTCTTAGTATTCATGATTGGATGAATTTATGAGGTATATATATTCAAATTTTTGAGGGGTTCATCACAACCACTATGTTATAATTTTTTTAAAAGTGTAGTTTATTGTGTTACATATGTTGATAATATCATGTATGGGTGAAATTTTATGATTTATTCAAATATATTTATAAAACAGTTGGTTTTGAGTTTAAAATATTGATGAATATAGATTTTACATATTTTTTGGGGATGTATATTCAGAAAGTAGAAGGGCTGAAATTTTTATCACAACTTAAGTATGATATAATGATTAAATACATTCATAATATAATAATGAAAAAAAATTAAACTCTAATTGTATTTGGAACTATGTTCATAATGAATAAAATAATAATGGATTAGAATCGAAATTATTAATTATCATTCCGTGTTTAATTTTTCCTCATTATTCTAGGTCTAATATATTCTATACTACATGTTTGGATGCATGTTTATGTTGTTTTTTGAAGAATTAACATCATCAAGATTGATAATTAAGTCCCCAAATAGATTTAGAAGATACTGAGTCTATTTTTTTTAAATATATGTTGATTAAATATGAAAGTAAATTTGAATGGAGTAATTCATAATGGAGTGAGTATTTACCCACCAAATGTTTTATTTATTCTCCAATATATTTTAAAAATTTAGAAGAATTGGATGCTAGGTTAAAAACCTGTAAAATATATAATTTTTTAGTCGGTCTAGATATAAAAGAAATTTTAAAACAATTGTGAATATTTTTTATAATACTTTTATAAGGAGTGAAGACATAGATATTATCTATACCTATATAGTTTTTTATTAATATAGTAAAATGTTATATAATTTCTTAGTTTGATCACCTATGGTATTATAAAAACCATGGTAGAGTAACTCATTATAAATTCAATAAATTTATGTTTATGAAAAAAATATAGAAAATGATTTTAACTTATTTTGAGGAATTAATTAATGTGATAAAAATATTTAGAAGATACCCTAACCTAAGTATTAATTATTTTAATGAGTGATTGAAAATAAATCTGATGTGTATTAGATTTTTTGATAAATTTACATGTGTAGATTGATGTTTTATATGTTATATAATCAAACCTATGATTATATGAAGAAAGAAGGAGCTTAATCATAGAATTATTGATTTATAATGTTCATATTTTTCCATGTCTGAGATAATGAAATTGATCAATTTTAATGAATATAAATTTTCTATAACACTCATTTTAATCTAAATATCAATCATATACTTTTGTCAATACCATCATTCTACCTTATGTAATCATATTTTTGATTAGTATTAACATGAAATCCTTTGTGTACGAATAAAACATGTTGACTTTATAGGATGAGGTACGTTATAACAACCAGATTTTGTGTAATATTTTTTAATTAATTTATCCTATTTAATATTTATCATTTAAAAAAACACAATTTTTTTATATTAATGCTATTTTTTTGTTAAAGTCTTACATAGGACCAAATAAAATGTAAACTACATACTAAATAAACATTATCGTTATCTATATAGAACACTGAGGTTAGCATTCATTACAAGAAAAAATGACTTTCCATAATGGCTTTCATGGCACATGTGACTGTGGTTTACCGAACAATAATATATTACAAAAATATTATTATTTAATATACTCTAATATAAATTAGAAGTTAAATTATAGGTTATGAATAGAATTAAATAATTTATTAAAATATGGTTTACAAAAATATAATATTAATTCCTAGGTTACAAATTAATAAGAAATTAATATGAATCCTGATTGAATATAATGTAAAATATTATAATTTTTATCGTTAAAAAGTTGTTTAAACATGAAAATAAAAATTAATAGTAATTAGTTATTGATATTAATGTAATATATATTTAATATATTAAATAAAATATTTTCTATATTTGTCCAATTTATATTACAAACATAAAATAAGAACCAAAAAAAGATTAGTCTTAAAACCAATATTTTATTTCTGCATTTAACATATTTCTAATGGATAAAACATTTGAATTCCAATTGTATGAAATTTTAGTGATATAAAATGACCAAATAAAATTAATATTTGAATTTTACACATAATAACTATTATGTGTAAATATTTGTTATTTTTCTATAAAGTATCATTTTTAATGAATAAAGAAAAATATTAAACTTTCGTTCAAAAATTATTTTTCATATAATTTATTTATGGTGATGAATTATATTTTAAATTGATATAAAAATATTATTATATAATATTTTTCATGTAATCCAATTTAGTTCATTGTTGAAAAATTAAAATTAAAATCCTATATAATAAAATAGTATACATTGAATATTTTTACATTTAAAACTCACAACGTTGTCACGTTGGTGGGATTAAATTAAAATTAATTCATAACACTTTTTTTATTGGAAAATGGAAAAATTGATTTTAAATTTGTAATTCGAATATTTTATAATTTCCAATACGTTGGAGCTTATTTTTGGCCAAATTATGAGGCAATTTAGTTAAAATAAATTACATAGGTTAATGTAAAATTAATCTTTACTAAGGAAAAAACCATAAATTTATGACCCAAATGTTACTAAAATCGTGTACAAGATCCATATTAAGGAAATATTTAGAACCTATCCTCGCATGTATAGAATTTGGTCTATTATTGCATCTGTGTGACATGTGGAATTTTTTTATGGAATTCCTTTGTCAAAATACTTCAAGAGTGTCACTCCTCACACACTATAAAAAGTCTTCCTCTCATCCACTACATGAAACCTCCCAAAAATATTATTTTTTTCTAATATCTACAAATATATCCTCCAAAAAATAATCCCTTTCCCCTTGAAGCATCTCTCTGGTACTAATTCCTTCCAATTAATCCCTTCATTGAAATCCAAAATGAGTTACCCTATTAAGTGGTAACACCCTCCCTCAAACTCCATTCTCTTATTTTTTATCCACTCCCTCAATACATATAATTCCATTATTATACAAAATGACTAGTATTATTAGTATAATTAGAATATTTTGTGGTAATATTTTGACCTACACATACATAGAACTCCATCGAATGTGCAATGAACTTACTTTTTATGTTTACAATGAACTACAATCCCATAAAATGATGATTTTTCCTTAATCATTTTCCACATCTCAGGGTGGGAATTAAGATAGTAAATATTTTTATATAAAATATATATTTTAGTTATTATGTATTTAATCTTATTTAATCCTTTTACCACAGTTATTTTTATACGTTTCAATTGGTGTAAATACGATAATTTCATTTGAGTAAATGTGTACTACCACCCCCTCTAAGAAATATGATTCACTCACACACAAAATGGAATGAATTATAGATATATTTCGGAAACTTTTATGATATATATGATATAATAAATCTAATATAATAATTATATTCTTACATATATATATATATTTGTCATTTATTTTTTTTATTTTTATATGACTATTAATAAAACAATGTTCATGCATACGTACAACTGACTGTCTTTAAAAATCATGTATTCCATTTTTTGTACATCAATATTCTATAGAGTATTATCGTAAAAATATACTAAATATAAATATTATTTATATCAGGATTTATATTATTGTAATCATCAAATAATTATAAGGACCAATGATATAAAAAATTACGACATGTGAAAAATACAATTGGGATATTACCCGAAGTGCAACCTTAACATTGAATTATTAAAAAAGTAGATAATATAAGGTCATAAAAAACAATATATGGTATTAGATATAGAAATATGAATATATAAAACCATTAATTATAATTTTTTTATTATATAGGAGTATTTTAGGGGTATGAAGATAGTCAAGACAAAAGGTATGTGGATTTCTTCTCACTTTTTAGTTTTGTAAGATTCATGCCCTATTCACCACTAATACCATTTGTGTGGGGGAGTATAAAACACATATATATATTCATATTATATTACATTGAAATTTATGTGTATTTACAAATAAATTAACTGATATTTATTTTATAGGGATTATGTATCAAATATTTCCAAATCTGTAAAATAGTTTTGTCTCAATTCACCTTATTTGAGACTGATGTTTTGTTATGTGCCTAAATGTTAACTCAAGTTATATATACATTTATTGTACATGTTATATCTTTAACATCATTTTTTATGATATTATTTTTATTTATGTAATTTAATATTCTTACATGGAGTGTATGATTTCATGTAACCAAGTTTTAAGTGTTCATCGAAACAATCTCATTGCATTTTGAGATTATTAATGATTATGGTTATTTGATGAAATAGGATGATACAACATTTAATAACACTCATTTGTTTAATTATACACTATTTATCTAAGATATATAAATTTATTAGTAGCATTTTTTCAGTATTTGGTACTAAATAATGTTATGGGAATTTTTCTAATAAAATCATACTGTATTTCCCTATTCGGCCAAAAGTCTGTTTTATTTAAAAAAACATGTTTCAAAAATGATTCCAAACATGAATTCAAATGATACCTCCTGATAAATTTAAGGAAAAATTATTTTATTGTTTTATTGTTTTTATAGATTCATGTAAAAAATTTCAAATCAATTTTTAAAGATATTTTTTTCAAAATATTTTAGTTTTGAATAACATTTTTTAAAGAAGAAATGATATTCTACTCAAGAAGGGGGTTTAAAATATGATTCAAAATTATTTCCCAAATAAAATAACATCTATTAGTGTCAATAATAGCTTTATGAGGATATTATTAAATGTTTCAATTCATATTAATTCTCTGGATGGATTATTTTTTATAGTATTTTGTTTAAGGAACCTATTTTTCTTTCATGGGTTATAATATTTTTCAAAAAAACATTATCCACTGGCCATGATTCTGATGAAATGATTACGAAACCTATCATTTTCCATAAGTAATGATATGATTTCATTTTTATAATACCCATTTGATTTCATGGGATATGAAATTATTATTTAAGATCCTTTGGAACAAGTATGTATGATTCCATTATGAGTTGGTTATAAATATATCTCCCTCAATTGTATTGGGTAATGATTAATATATCATGAGATAGACATGGATTAAATGGGAAATAAACTCATTTCAGTATTATAGGATTGGAATTTGAAATGGTCCCATTTTATTATTACAACGATGGAATGAGTAGGAAATTAGTTCAGTAATACCGGGCCTGAATAGGGTTTTAACACAGTTTAGTAATGGACTTTTTCCACAAATACGACCAAGGAAACAATGACTTAACTACTATAGAAATGATTAGACATTCTTGTGGGTATTCTACAATTCCATGTTTCATTCCAATGATAATATTTTATGTATAATATTCTTTACTTCATTATGATTCATTTCTTATAAGGTTACATGCTTTATTCCATGATTCATGTTTATGATATTTGATTTACAGGGTATTATTTTCTATTTTAAAAAACCTGTTCTCATAACATTATGCTAATTAATAGGCATATATATCTCCCTTTTAACACTTATGAGAATATTATCTCAAAATTTTTATGTTTTTATACATGAGGTTATGGTGATATTTATTTTGAATGATGTTTCTTAGAAGGTTACTTGTTAATAATTACCTAGTGGAAAATGAAATAGAACATTCCTATACTAGTTTTATGTTTCCTTGTATCTAAAGGCACTTGACTAGTACATTCTTTTGGAGTTTGTTTGTATAATATTTTATGTATTCCTGAAGTGTGATACAATTTCTATGTATGTAAATATTTGGTTGTTTTAGTTATTATTTTACAAAAGGTTTAGTTATCCATTGGAATCATTGATGACAAGTTTAATGAAAATTCTAGCGATAACTCTAAGGATAAGGAAAATTATAGGAAAATGTATCTGAATTTTGAAATATTATATAGTAAGTGGTTTCCTAGAAATATATTCATATTTGTATACTATAGGTGGATGATTCCCTCTCATAGATATACTTAGGAGTAACAACGTCGATAAGATGTTCCTAGCCTAAATCGGGGTAATCTGGACACAACAACCGGCCTTTCTACACACCTAGTTTGACACTACTAGGGGATATGTTTTGGAAATTAAAAAACTCTTCATGACCAATCATGAAGGAATTAAATGGATTATTCATGTTAATAAATTAGGATAAACCAATGGGATCATAAATTAATGACGATTTCATGATCTTGACATCATTGATGTATTTTTTTTGATTATGTGGTTTTCTTCTATGATATGTGTGTCTCACAATATGTTTACATATTATAGTAAATTGAGGGAACTTTTAAAAAATAATAAACATTGTATGATTAAGATATGGAATATAGTGGAAATATAAAAACTAATTTACAATGTGGAAATCCCATTGTGTGAATTATAAGGGTGGTATGAGTTTTGGTTATACTTCTAAAAACAAGAAGGAAAAAATGACATATGAAAGGTATGTCATGTTCTTTCAGTATTTCGGTCATTAAAAATAAGAATAATGGTTATAATTATGTTGTGTAACCTTAATACATTATTCATATTTCTTATTCTAAGTAAGAGAAATAAATGAATGTGTTGATGATCGAAAGTTATGTTTTAAGAATAATGATGGATGAATGAAGTATTTATGTTTTTTAATTCAGTGATTATTTTTTATGAATCATGAAATATATAATTATTTTCAATATAAGTTGTAAGTAAGGAATGAAAAGGTTATATCGGATGGTGATGTCATGGAAAGGTGATATTTAGATTAAGGTAAAAAACCCTTAATTATTGATTAATGTTGATATATGATATTTTGATAAAGATAAATTGGATATGAATATGTAAATTATATGGTACAGATCACCCGATAACATATTATTGAAATATTGTATGTCGAATGAATGATGAATATTAAAAATTCTAATATTTAAATAATGTACCATGTAATCATTAAAATATGAAAGCATGATGTTGTCTAAAAATGAATTATGGAAAATTAAGTTTATTAACACATTTAAAGGGGATTAATGATGTGGATATTCACATGTTGGTATGTGAAAACTATGAGATACATTGTTATATATGGGAGATGAATGATATTATTAATTTTTGTCATTATATTTAAATCATACGATTTTCATATTTCAGAAGGGTTATAAGGTTGATGATTTATAAAATGTTTATATTAAACATTATATTAAGATGGTAAGATTAAACTATTTTCAAAACATATGAGGATTTATTCATATTGGATAAAAATATCTAAAAATTTTGTTTTAATGAAAACTAAAGAAAAATGGGATGGAGTATCATGGATCTCTTGATCTCTTATTAATTTTAGAATGAAAAATTCACCTTCTTTTTTTGCGGAAAGTGGTTATAATTATTAATGAAAAGTAAAGGGTGAGGTTTTACTGAATTCATGAAGATATATGTATCCATGAAAATTCATAATCTTTAGGACAAATTGCATTAAATAAAATTTTTTTCTAATACCTTAATTTTTTTTCAACTGATCATCTTTTAATTAATCATTGATTTACGAATTTGTGGCTCTAAAATTTTATTTGATCATTCACTTATTTATTATTGATGAACTCATTCACTCAAAATGATTATTTATTATTTTCCTTAAAGTCCTTGTTTTAACTTCCTACCTGTTTTCCCTTATTTGTAAACCTATCTATGTGATAATTTTCTATAACTGTTATGTTTTTGAATTTTTTTAAAGATATCTTATTGTTCATATTTATGTTGTTGGTGTCTATGAAAGGAACATTCAAATATTACACCCCTGATAGCCTAGATAAATTTTGAGGGAGAAATTAATTTTAAGGATGGTATAATGTAACACCATAAGATATGGTGAATTAGTATATTTGAAATTAATTTAACATTTCTGATATTTTTCAATTCATGCAACACAGAAGATAGTTTATTTTATATTAAATCAATATGTTTTTATTTCACTATATGAAACCCCAAGTTAATCATGCAGTACATGAAACATAATATTTATATTTTACTATAAGGAATAACGAGGTTATCTCGAGTTTTGAGCAAATTGACATTCCTCAATGAATCACATAACACATATGACATAGTTTTACAGAACAATAATTTATTATTAAAGTATTATTATTTAATATAATAAAATATATTATATTTTTTAAATTAATGGTTATAGATATTATTATATTACTTGTGAAAATATGGTTTACATAAATATAAGAATAACTCATAGCTTACCAATTAATTGGAAATTAATATGAAAACTGATTTTATATAGAGAAATATAATTATTTTTATGGTCAAAAAGCTCTTTTACCCTAATAAATTAAATTAATTATAATTAGTGAGATTAATAATTGTAATATATGTGTTATATACTCCATAAATTTTTTTTCATATTCAAACAATGGATATTATATAAATATGATAAGAACAAACCGAAATTTTTGCTAAAAAACATATATTTTTAATAAGTCGTTTTTACATATTTTTTATAGGGAACCAAGATAAAATCGAATTTTTCTAACTTTTTTAGATTTAATATAATATATTAAATTCAATAATAGAATTATTATCATAATAATATTTTTGTGTTAAAATTTTATATTATTATATGATGTTTTAGATTTTAATTAATAGTGAAAAATACTAAATTGTAGTTCAAAACTGATTTTTATCTAATTTATTTATGATGTTAAATTACATTTTAAATTTGTTACAAGGTTTAATTAGATAATATTTTTACCCATTAATCTAATTCATGTTATTTTAACTAAATTTACATTGAAATTGAACATAAAAATATGGCTATCTTGGGAACAATTTTACATTAATAACCTATAGTGGTGCCTCATCAACATTATTTAATTTAAATAAATTTATACCACCTATACAATTGGTATTTTTTAAAAATAATTTTATATTTTGAATGAGAATAATTTATAATTTCTAATAATGTCAATCGTGTTTTTGATCGAATTTATTTGTGAATGTAATTAAAATTAATTACATTAATTAATGTAATATTAATCTCAACTAAGTAATATAACATATATTTATGACCCAAAAATACCTAAAATGTTTTCCAAGATCCATTTTATATCCATATATAGACCATATCCTACATTGGATAAAATTTTATCAATTATTGGACCCACATGACATGTGAAAAATGGGTATGGAATTCCTTGTTCTTAATATTAGAAGAGTGCCGCTACTCATCCACTATAAAAATACATCCTATCCTCCAATTAATAACAAATATAAAAACACTTAGGTTCATAAAATATCTACTAGAATATTCTCCCAAAAATTCTCCACTCCTACTTGACCAATCTATTTTGTAATCAATCCCATTTAGTGCATTCCAAAAGGATGTACTTGATTAAGAGATAACACCATCCCTCAAACAACAGTCTTTTATATTCCTTTTCCCACTCACTCAATACATTTTAATACAATAATATATAGAAATAAAGTATCCAAATTATAATAACATTTTTTTGATATGGTTCCAACCTACACATACATACACCTTCATCTAATGGGTAATGAATATAGTATTTATGTGTACGATGAACTATCATCTCACAAAATGATGATTTTTTGTTCTTTCAATGCTTCCTATCATGCTGTCAATTATGATGGAAAATATATTAATATATTATATATCTTGTATTTATTTTTTATTTATCTTATTTAATCCATTTCACACATATAATATTATAAAATCCATATATTTTAAATATGATAATTTTATTTTAAGAAGAATGGACTACCACCCCCTTAAAGCGATGAGATTCATTCACACACTACATTGAATGTATTAAAAATAAGTTCATTTAAATTATATAATAAATAATATATAATAATTTATATGAAATAACTATATATGTAAATATAAATACACACACACACATATTTCATTAATGTTCTTCCATTCAATATGAAAATTAAATAGAAACGACATTTAAGCATACTTATGACATTTCGTCTCTAAGAATAGTGTATTCAATTTTAGTATTCTATAATATATATATATATTATTATAAAACACATATATTAAATATGAATTAAATTTATATCATGGTTTGAATTCTTTAAATGATTCTTATAGTGTATGTACCAAAGACATAACAAATTAAGACACATGTAAATAACAAAGTGGATATTATCCATAGTGAAGCCTTAAAATTGGGTTCTTAATGAGAGGGTAATATAGTGTCCTAATAAAAACATATTTGGTATTATATATTAATATTTTTCATTAAAATATTTATAATTAACTTTCATTTAATATACAATAATATTTTAGGATTATAAAGAGAGTCAAATCACAAGGTAAGGGGATTTCCTGTCACTTTTTTATTTTTCTGAGATGCATCATTTATTCTCCATCAACAATTTTTTTGTGGTTTGTATACATCACATAAGTGTATCCAATTATTATTGTAATTAAATTTATGGGTATTTTGAAATATATTTTATTATCATTTTTAATGGGGTTTATGTTTCAAAAGTCCCAAATCGGTAAAATTGCTTTTTCTAAATTTACCTTCATTGATACTCATGTTTTGTTTTTAAAATAATTTTGTTCACGATGTATATATTTATATTTATAATTTTATATCATGAATCTATTTATATTAATTTTATTTTAGGATTTATTTAATTATATATTTTTTCATGGAGAGTGTGGTCCCATGTAATGAAGTGTTACGAGTATATTGAGATAATCAAATCATTTTTTGAGATTATTAATTATTGTGATTATCTGATGTAATACTATGATCCATTTATAAAGAAAAGTCATTAGATTCCACAAACAATATATGTTAATATGTATCCATGTATTAGTATCATATCTCTACTCTTTGGTATATAATATATTTAATATAATGATTTAATGAAAATCTGACCATATTTACCTCTTCCGTCATAAATATGTTTTATTTAAAAAACCATTTATTGTAAATTGTTTTAAAAAGTGTTTTCAAATGATATTTGAATATAATTGTCAATGGAAAATGATTTTATCTTTTTTTATTTTATTCAATGCTTAAATTATAAATTTTAATTGAAAATTTTAAACAAAATTGTTCTAATAAGGATTTTTTTCTCAACAATAATTGTTCCAATAAGAAATGATATGTTACTCAATAATTTTTTTAAAAGTATATTTCATAACTATTTGTTATATAGATAATATCTATTTGAGTTACTAATTAATTTATAGAGAAATTATTCAATTTTTCTATTAAAATTCTATATCTGAGTGGATTATATATTGAAGGAATGATGTTTATAAAACCCACTTCTCTTTCCTGGGATAATGTATTTTGATACCCATTTAATTTCACAACATATGTTTATGATGAAATGATTATGAAACATGTCTTTTTATACATTTTATGATATGATTATTTTTTTATAATAAAAATTTCATTTCATTGGTTATGATATGATTATTTGTGATGTTGTTGAATATATATCTAAGATTCCATTACGAGATGGGTGGGACATGTATCTCCCTAGAATACATTGGGTAAAGATTTATATAAAATGAGATGTACATGGTAGGAAGTATAAATGATCATGGTTCAATATTATAGCGTAGGAATGACAAATGAACATGGATCAATATTACTAGGCTTGAACGTGGAGTGATCTCACTTAAGTAAAGGACATTGTCTTCTAAGATTATCTCGTAAGAAATGCCTTGAATACTTTGAAATCATTATATATTCACTTGTTTCATCAATAATTACATTTTTTTCTTATGATATTCTTGTATGGATTATTTTCATTATTTTATTATGATTCATCTCTTATTAACTACTGAGCGTAAATCCAGAATTTATGTTT
Organism: Viscum album; assembly: GCA_963277665.1. NCBI lineage: Eukaryota > Viridiplantae > Streptophyta > Magnoliopsida > Santalales > Viscaceae > Viscum > Viscum album. The sequence goes on along the minus strand of OY728128.1, from coordinate 1,496,015,433 downwards.
ATGATATTTAATGTGAAATGTGTTATCTTTTATTTTAATGGTCATTTCCTCATAGTCTTATGATCATGTATATGATTATGTTTCTCCCTTGTATACCCATACTGAGCATATGAGCTAACCCATTTTTATGTTATCATCCCCTAGCGTATAAATATATGTATTTTGTTTGATGTGTCTATGAAGGATAATAGTCAATAAGGACCTTGTGGGAGATGATATTTCGCAATTATGTAATAGTGTTTATGTTTCCATGTTTTCAAAGGAACTAGACAAGTATAGTCTTTGTGAGTTTATTGCTATAATGTTTTATATATTTAGAAAAGGTGACTTAATGTAAATGAATTGGAACACTAGGTCATTTTATACTTTATAGGGATCATTTAGATACTATGTATACAATATAGTGTCATTAGCGAATATAATAATGTTTTTGTAAAAAAATGATTTTTATTTTTGTAAAAACCATTCAAGTGTATATTAAAATGAACTGTTAGATAATAATGATAGTTTTATTTATATATGTACAATGAATAGTATATATAATCCTTAGGTATCAGTGAAAGTGAAATAAAATTTTATGGATGAAAATTTTGTTTTCCAAATTTATTATAATTGAGAAAATTGGTCGGGATAATGATTTTTTTATTTCCCTTGATCATAAAATATCATAAATAAATTTTTTAGATATCACTAATTATTTATGTATCTATTCTATAGCATGAGGGAAACATAATCATGGAGGAATGAGTTTTGAGAAAAAATAATCGATAAAGAAGGAGTTTTTATAATTATTTATTTAAAATTATAATAAAGCATAAAAATATATATTGAAGTTGTGAATATATAAAGTATCATGGACACTATTATGAATATTAAAATTTTTAGAAACAAAAAAATATTTGAGTCTATTGAAGAAGATATAAATTGTCGCAAGAACTGTTTGAGATATAATTTGGCATAAATTTGAAATTATTCATTATTAAATCTATAAATGAGAAAATATTGTTGATTCTGGATATATTTCAAAAGGTTTTGATATTAATAAAAATATTTTTAATCAAAATAGATATTTGGGAGATGAGTGTAGTGTATTTTATTAATATATTTCTATGATATGGAATGTATTGGATTGGTAAAATCATTTATGTTAAATTGAGGTCGGTAAATGAAAAATTATTATGTGTTTCATATAATTAATATATCATGGTTAAATTTTTATTTTAGGATTTCAATGGGAATATAAATTATAATATACGACTCTTGAATCCCATACAGATATCTAGAATATAATTTCGATAATAAAAATGTGAAAAACTGAAAAATAGAAGGTAACTCCAATAATTTGATATGAGATAACCATTTGATACAAATAGAATATAAAAATATTGGGTTACTCACATATACAGAATATTTACATTAAATATAAATGTGGTCATGTGAATCAATTTTTCTGGTGATATTGTATATTTTAAATAAGGAAAATATTATTATGATGAACAAAATAAGGAAGGATAAAATGTAATTGAAAAACTACGATGTTCAAAAATAGAGAGTTGGTTCTATTTTGTAAATAACTAAAGAAATCATGAATAAATAAAATATACAGGATTAGATAATATTCTTAATTATATATCATTTTGGTGTTAAAGATGAGGGGTAAAAATAATCATGTGACAACCATTACATTAGGATCCTGACATGCAAAATATAAAAAAAGTTGAGTTTAGATGAAATATGATATTATGATATGATAACTAGATTTGATTCTTTTAGTGATTAAGGATTTAAAGTATTAAGAAGAAAAAAATAGTTCAATGTGTTGAGAGAACCTTTTAAAAACAGTTATAAGAGCATTTTAAGAATAATGGATGAAATTGTAGACCATGTTATAGGATGTTTTAAAGGACTATTAGAGTGATGTTGAGGACTCAATAATGAGAAAGGTGATAATAATTGTTGATTCTAAAGATTGTTGAGTAGATCTATTGATCTACATAAAAAGATATTGAAGGAATCTATTCATCATAAGTAATGGGAATCTATAATACCAATAATTCACTTAGTATACTAGGAGGGAACAATGTGATTATATGATTTTAGTTAGAAACATGTTTTTAAATCAATTGGGAATATGATATTTGTATACATGGTGGGAAATTTTGTTCTTGTGATGACTAAAATAATTTTAATTTAATATTATTTTAATGGATAGTCAGTGAATGTGGTTAATAAAAAATAATGGAAAGGAGCTGGTCTTAGTTCTAATTAATAAAAAATACAGCATTCTCTATTTACATGCATTAAAAGGATTGTATAATGTTGATTATTTCATAGAAAAACATAAAATTATCAATCCATCTTAAATGTAAAAAGTGTTTTATAACTAAAACTCATTATTGATTTAATGAATAATCGAATTATTGAAAAAATTATATAACTCACGTCTCAACCACCTCTCAAATTAGTATATCCACCAATCCTCATGGGAATTTAAAATACTTTCCAAGCTATGTTTCCCTCTAGTTTGTTCTATAATTTAATTGTATTGTTTTTTATTTTAATTTTATGATTTTTATATTTGAGTTATTTAAAAAATATTATCATTTCGATGAACCAGTTTCAATTCATATCAATCATGAATCAGAATATTAATCCAATATATTATGTAATAGTAAAAAATATTGAATATAAAATAATAAATAAGAAATACAAATAAATGAAAGAATCAACTTTAATTAATGGTATTTATAATAAAATTAATTTTGATAAATATATTATTTTTTTTCACTAAAAAATAATGATCAAGTTGTGAATATATATGAGTTTAGTAATAAATCAATTATGGTGTTTATTTAGAATTCAATGGTTAATTAAATATTATTTCTAAAGTGGTATAAAAATATTATATTAATATAACACAAAATAAAACATCATAGCTATAAATGGAAGTTGATTTCATGGAAGCTGCATTGGCTAAAAATGGTGGTATATATGAAATCATCAAAAAACTTATGAAATAAATGGATGAATTTATATAAAATTCAAGAAAATATTTTTATGATATTAATTAATTTAAAATGGTTGAATGTGAGAAATAGGTTCTTATAGTGGTTTTTACAAATGATATTAATTCACTATAGAATATTTTTAATTTTGGTGTGAATTTCAATGATATATATGTGGTTGTAAAATAAATAGTGTGCAAAAAAAGATTTATAATTCACTATTTGAGATTATTAAGAAGAAATATGAAAATTTTTCGAGGATGAAATTTTATTGGGATATTTGTATTAAATTATATTATTTAGAGAAATTTTCCATCAACATAAATTTTCTAGAGATAGGGTTAGATATCAAGATTCTGAGAGTAAAAAACACTAAAAACCAAAAGATCCGCAAACAAATACTGCTACAAGATATGATTCTGAGATTCATTTTCCAAAATAAGGGACAAATTATTATGATAAATAGATATTTAGAACATATGGATAGTAATACACCTTAAAATCATAGAATAAGGTATCTCACTGTCCTATAAAATAAGATTACACTAAATCATTTTAAAAAAATAGTGTTGAAGAAAAGACAAAATTTAAAAAATTATTTAAAATAAAAATGTTTTAACACCATAAGATATATTAGTTTTGGAGGTGATTAATCCTAAGAATATAATACCACAAATAAAATACCAAAAAATTGGGGATTAAACATACGTATAACATATATTATAATGTATAAAATTTGAAATGTTATTATGAAAGAAAGAATAAAAATAGTTTTTGTAGGTTTTGGTGCTCTTGTAGGTTTGGGAATATTATTTATATTTTATAGAATTAAATTTCACTTTATATTTTCAAGATAATTATTAATATAAAGTAGATAAATGAACATGTTATAATGACTACAATAATAATTAATTACAATTAAAATAAATGAAAAATCTATATCAAAAGAATGGATATGAAAAACTTGAAAATATCAATATTTATTGAAATATAAGTTATAATTTCGTGGAATAATGTATTTATTTTTCATTTGAGAATAAATATAATAATCATGTGATTATAGGTCCATATAACACAAATAATAAATGAAATGATTTTTAATCATCAATTTGGTGTGAAGAAGTTATTAATGTTTTTGATAATGCTACTCAAATGTAGTTAGTGATTAATGATAAAAATATGACACCACAAACAAAATGATGTAATTATTCTATTATAGAAATGTCCACATAATATAGAAATTTAAAACTTCCACACACATAAAATTTCATCTTAGAAATATCAATACAAATATAGATTCAATTAAATAATGTATGGTGAAGATAACAAAGGTGGTTCACATCCTAGATGATGATGTAGATAGTGTTTTTGAGAAAATAAACTCAAGGTAAAATGAAGAAGTATAAGGGATGTGGAAAAAAGTTATTCCACATTGAAACCAATTGTATGACCCGATGGACTAGTAAAAATGAGCTAAAAAGTGATAAAAGAAAAGTATGAGTGAATATTAATTCTAAAAAGAATTACATGAAAACATAGTCTTTACAAAATATAATGAATGAAAATGTGGATAAATAGTTCATGGTAATATATCCTAATTATGTGGGAAAAGATTAAAAAAAGAGAAATATAAAAATAACGAAATTTGTGCAGTATCTCATGAAAGGGACCCATTTTTTCCTAAGAAGAACCTAATAAAATTTGAGAAAAAACTACTTCTTAAAGGTGATCATATTTGGAAAATTGTTATGGATCTGAGTCAGAAGTTGAACAAATAAATTATAATTTCACATAATAATTTTCAAAGGATGATAATGAAGTCACATTTATACTAATCTTACTAATTAGGTAATATAATTCTAACTTATTCCGATATTTGAATATTTTTCTTATTTTGATGTTTGAATTTTTAGTGAGTATAAAAATAAATAAATGCTGATTTGTTTGTCGTTTTAATAGAAATGATAGTTATCCAGAATTCAGATTATTTATTTTTTATTAATTTTTATTTTGTATCTTATATCAACGCTTATGATGTTTTTTGGAGTATATTTTTTGGTATAAAACATCCATTTTGAAGAAGTATGGTTAGAATACCTTGAGGGGGATAAAAAAGGAATGAAAATTATTCCAATGAGTTACCCATTTTAGTAAGATCAAGATTATATAAATCCAATACAAAAATATAAAATATGATAACATTTTAAAAAACTAAATCACTATTTTGATATTTTTTATATATGTTATCCTTGGTGTGTTATTTTAGAAACAAATATCCAAGAAACAAACATTTAATTTAAAGTTACATATTTTTTTAATAAAGTAGTTTATTGGTTTATATAGATTCTTGAAAATATGTTTGTACAAGACCAAAATAAGTGAATTCAAACTCATTTCCACATTATGATAAAAATTGGATAAATTTTTTGGATTCAAATTTGATTTTTTTATACATTGGTCCAACCCACATGAACATATAATAGAATTCCCTAAGTATCATTTCTTGGAAATTTGGTTGTTCAAACCTTCATTCCTAAAATTACAATAAAATAAAGGGTAGAATATTTGTTTTCATATTATGGATGTAAAAATTCAATGATACTAATTTCTTATCTTTTAGGATATATTAATGGGGGTTTAATATTTTCCCCTTTTATTTTTTTCAAATATTTTAAGAAGAGTGAAATTTAACTTATAGAAAATTGGGTCTCAAAACAAAATACCATATTAGAGTTTGAAGTGGCCAAATGGATTTGGAAGCTGATAGATACATTTTTTCTTACAAATGTTGTGAAATGGTGAATGCAAATTTTTATGGTGAAATGGTTAATGATGTGGGTACCCAAACACAAAAGTATAAAAAATGTTCCCATGTATTTTGGTAAGGAGATAAGATAGAATGGTTTCATTGTTAGAATATAATAAAAAATATGATTATTTAGGATTTTCCTCATAGAAATTATGTGGACTCACATGGGAGAATAATGATGAGTACTATAATTTAGAAGATTATTGAGAGTTATGGGGTGAATATATTCACAAATAATTTTTAATATATATTAAGGATAACTAATTAAGGATTTTGCATATAGAAGATGTTGGTGATAGAATTATCATGAAACTAAGAGTGAAATATATTGAATTTTTGTGTTAAACAATATTTATATTAAGGATTAAAGATTGTTTTTCAATGGATTAATTAATTTGGATTGAATAAATGAATGTAAATATTTATTGAGTATTAATTTGATAACATAGTTTGTTATATTTTATATTATGAGATTTTGTTTTTATTTTATTAATTATGTAATTTTTGATGAAGTGATTTTATATAACATAATAAATGTTGAGTTTGTTTGATGAAAATTTTATCTTAATTGAAATTTTTGGTATTTTTGTAATTAAACAAGAAATTTAGATAACTATGAAAATTTTCATATGAATAATTTTGATGAAATGGAATTATATGTAAAACTCATGTTGATATATGTATGGATGAACAAATGTCTACAGAACCATCATTTTACGATGATTAGATATAATGTTGCTCCACATATTCATTAACTCAACAAAATAATAATGGGTTAATGAAGTTCGTATGATGATTTTCTTTGCAAGGATCATATGTAATTTCTATATAAATCATCATGTCATCATGTTAAGCAACAATATGGCTATATTATAAATATTTGTATTTATATAATCATTATTTGAGGCTCTTATAATATACAATTTTAAGCCACATGGGTTATTTTCTCATTACGTGGATACCATATAATCTATGTAACCATCATATCATTGTGAAAATCTTATTAAATGTTATAGATGGATAATTAAATTTCGAGATGTAATATCTAAAGGAGAAAACTAATTGGGAAGATTATTGTACAAATTTTCCTAGATCAAAACATAGAAATTTAAATGTTATATGAGAACCAATTTTTCATGATTATGACATCAAGATTGTGAGAAATTAGATCCAGGATGGAAGAGCTTCATAAAAAATTAATGAGAAGAAATTGAGTTTTTATATTGGTTTAATTTCTATAAATATTATATTTTAAATAAAGATTGATATTTTAATGACAAAATCATCACATTAACTATTGTAATGGATGAATTTTTGGGAGAGAAGAGTATCATTAGGCCAGTTGAAAAAGTTATAAAGTGAATGATTATATTTATGTGATATTATTTATTCCAATGATAATATTATATATTATTAATTAAGGAAATAAAGAAATCGTTCAAATTACATTAATGTTCTCATATATCATAAATATCAAAGAAATGTTTTGATTGAATCTAGAGAATGGTTTCATGATTGTAGTGTAGGTTTTTAGAATAAATTCATTAATTCCGGAATTTGTTCGAATTACAAAAGCAGTGAAGTCAAAATGAATGGTAAGCCCTGATGAAAATATATGATTTTATATATTTCTAATAAAACAATTGTAATTTATTTTTTAAAATATTATTTGATTATGAATAATAATATATGTGTCTCAAATACTATATAAAATATATAGAATATTTGTTTTCAAAGAAATATTAGAATTATTTAAAATGATAAGGGAACCGTTGATATTCGATACTAGACAACCATTGGATACAATAGAAATTTTGTTATTGAGGGTGGGACCCAGATATATAAAAATTGTTAAATAAGAAATGAGTACATTAGATCAGGATTTTATGACAATTTTCTATAATCTAAATATTATTTATATTATTTTAGAGTCTTATATAGAAATAGAAAAAATTGAACGTGAAACAATTAATGTTCTGAAACTGAGATACATTGTTGAGTGTGAATAAATAAATAAATATTTTCAAATTTGAAACATGAGATTTCAATGATATTATAAATTAAGTATCCACTTCATATTTACGTTGAAGGAATAATTGGATCCAATGAAGTATATCATTATATAATCTTGAGAAAAATAGGAAATAACAATTTGAAATAATTATTAATTATGTTGATAATATATTGATAATTGGATTTCATCATTTTACTATTTAATGTTATAATATATTCCAAATTTTCTCCAGAGTTCAGTGTGTTGAGTGAATCTAGAAATTTTTTTAGAATGTTATTTTAATCTAGATAACTTATTTAAATAAGGTGTATGAGTTTCATATGATCATAAAAATTTTGTTGATGAATATATAGTGAGGAATTATATTATTCTTAATGATTTTAAATTATCCGTATAGATGTTTTTATCAACATTAAATGGTATGGGAGAAAACATTTGTATATATACATGGTGATATGTTATGTAACTAGTGAATCTCTTTGTATAAAAGAAAATAGAGTTGAGAATATTTTATTTTAGTTAGAAGATGATTACATGAAGTTTATTGATATGTTTTATTTTGAAAAAATGGTGGGAATTACTTTTTGATATGGGAAGAACCATGACTACGGTAATCTAAGATTTCATATAGTGGAGAATCCATGACTTGGGTTAATAACCAATTAAAAGAAGATATATAACTTATACTGGGACCTTATAAAAATAAAATGTTCAATTTTTAATGCCCTACATTTATTACATGTGTTTTTTGATTTTTAGGCATAAAATAAAATAATCCATCTATATTGACTAGAAAATAAGGTTAAAAAACAACGGGAGTCCCATTTTTAATAATTATTTGTATTTTGTAAAAAATTATATCTCCAATGATTCATTCTCTCCCAAACCCTAACACATTTCTATGCATCAATACTCTGAGAATTTCAACAAATATCTGATATAAGGAACCCTTTGGTTAGATTTATATTTTACATGACCTAGTTTTGAAAAAATAATAATATAACGAATATTTCTATTTTTTATGAAGGGCCTCAATTTAAAGAACCATTTATTATTCATATTAATGAATTATAATATGATTTAACCAATTCATCATGAAATAGTAATAAAATAAATTATATTATGCGGAGGAACATATCAAAAAGATGGAGGTCCCACCATTAGAAAATCTCATATGGAATCACAATTTTTTGATAAATATTTTGTTTCTAAACCTCAAATAAATATAGTTTTGTTTCCTAAGAATATTATTTTAGTGAAAAATTGCATTATGGTTTTTATTAAGAAGTCAATGGCTGCATAAATAATTTTTTACATGATATTTTTGATAAATTTTTTCTAAACGTTTGGGACTATGTAATGAAACAAAATAGATGGATAATTATAATGATTTCATAGAAGATGAATTTTATAAAAAAATATTTTTTAATGTGTTGTCTTAACAAAACTCAATAGTATATTTTTAAATAAATGTTAAGAAATTCCCTTGATTGTTTTCAAATAAATTTTTTTATTTATGTTTCACGATTGTATTTCAATTTTTTTTTTCTTTCATCGATAAATTAAAATGTTATGGATGTGTTATGGAAACACTTTTCAAACCCTATGGTTGATAAATTAATGTCCGGATCTTCATCCCTATGCAATATTGAATATTTTTCATACGAAGTAGAAACCCTACACTGGATATTACATGTATATAATGGAATCCCTAATTTCGAAGAAATGAAGAATGTATGAAATAACAACCCTATATTGTAATATGGAATCATTGTTTATTTGATATGTTCGATAATTTGAGCATATGGTTAATTAATTCTACGTCTAGAATTTAATGTTTTGTGGAAGAATATATGGATCACAACTCTAATGTTACTTTTGTTACCTACATTATGTTCATATGAAAGTACTGTTATGTAACCATACAGTTGTAAGAAACCTACACTACGCAATGGAACTATACGCTACACAAAGGAACCCTACGCTACGCAAAGGAACCCTACACTATGAAGAGGAACCCTATTATATTTAGAGGTACCCTACAAAACACACAAAAAACCTACAATATTTTGTTCAACCCTACACTTGCCTATTCAATAGTGGTGTTTTATAGACTAAATTTAATCATATTTTCATGAATCGGTCTTGGCAGAATTGCTGACTAATTCAATGATCATTATGATCGATTCAATGAACCATATTAAACTGTTAATAAAATTTATACTATTATCTGAATATAAAACTCCCCTAGTCAATTCTAATTTTTTTCTTCATTCTATCAGGTGATTTCATGGATATATACAACCGAATTTAACCTATTTATAAGATTGAACATTTTTAAAATTATGGTGGTGGTTTGTGTGATATACATGATATAGGTGATACAAGTTTCATTCACACATATGACTATATTCATATGAATATATTTTATTGTGATTCTATAATGAATAATCCACAATGATATTTTTAGAAGAGGCTAGAATTCAAAAATATACATATTTCAACATCATGATACTATAAGATTACTTATTCTATTTGTTGATATTCAAATTTAATATTGTTAATCACCCAGATCGCATCCAAATCACTAATTATTGGATAAATTAATTTCTAAAGAAGGAGAGTCATCAACTAGAAGTTGTTGATACTACAACTGTGAAGATGAACCCAAAAAAACAAAAAATCAAACTATTTTGATTTTCTGGAATATCATTTACTCGTACACAATTGTAGTCAAGTATCATCTTATGATATTTTGATATAGATAATTGATTCCTTATTAATGAACTAGAGGTATTTATTTATCCTTGTAGTAAAGGTGTCAGCTTCCGTCATTCAATTGAGGATTTTAATGACTTGTGACAAGAATTAATTGACATTGAAATTCAGAAATATTGTAGATAGATCATTGGTGTAGTGGACTAGGGTATTATGACTGAGACCACAATAAATATTCTCTTTTCCGTCTTTCTTTTTTCCACTAGTCATATTCATTATAGAATAAAACACTACATATCTCTATAAATCACAAAAGTATTCAAAATTTGTAATTGTGTAATTTTATTTATAATACATAATTCACCCCCTTTATGTAACGTATTATTTAAACCTAATAATTGGTATTAATGGTGATCCTTATGGATAATTATTTAACAATCTGAAAAGTATATGGTCTAAATAAATGTTATATTAATGTACTCTCTATAATAATGATTATATATTAGTCATGCGCCATACATTAATGGAAAAAATAAGGATAGTTGAAATCATGAATGATTATCTTTTTGAAAAATCTTCAATTCACTGTTTATTAAAAAATCACCACTACTTATGAAATTCTTGAAAACCAGGAACATGAAATAAAGAAGCCAAAGATAAAGATGCCATCAATTCAGATGAAACAAATTCTATGATATGTGGAATAAATTTGCAGTTTCATATTAAGGAATAGAAGAAATAAGATAGATGAGATACAATAATACTAATCTAATGATGGAAACCATTAAAAATATTGATTTTTAAATAATTAAACAGATGAATGGAAGGTAAATAGTGATCTTCAACAATATTATTGCCATATGATATCCCATCAATCAATCATATCATGTAAGAAAAGTACTCAGAGTACTTCCCTCAAAATAGAATGGAATATTTATTGAACTTATCAATCACAATATGTCTAAAATGTGGCTATGAAAGAAAATAATTTGTACACTGATTATATATTAATATTAAATTAAATCTAATGTTAATGATCATATGATTTTAGTAATAAAAGGAAAAATATATCCTTGAATGTAATATATCAAAAGCATAAGAGAAAAACTGAACCAGAAGACAAAATAAAAAAATAGATTCCTTTGATTGTAAAATGTAAATGTATCATCAATAAATAATGTTCAAAAAAAATTATAAGAAGAAAATAATATTAATGAAATCATTCAGTAAGTATAGAAAAGTATTAGGGAAGTTTGATGTCATGAATGCAAGAAATCGGGTCACAGAAGACATGATTTCCCTCAATTGAAAGATGAAAAAAATATAGAAAAGAGATATCAAATAAATTATGACTAAGGGAATGATATAAAAATAAAAAAATCATTGTGGTGTGTTTTTAAAGGGTCTATAATCTCATTAAATTCTTATTTAAAGAAGGATAAAAAAAATAAACAAATCCAATTTGTTCATTATAAATGATGAAGATGACAAAAATACCAATTTCACTTCTAATTCTATTACATATGATTTCTCAATTATAAAATTAAACCCATAAAACTCAATTTTAGAAGATAAATACTATTCCCTATTAATTAATTATAAGTCATTAAAAAATGTCCATGATGCTGGTTAATGTGAAAGAGATATCATCCTAAAATAAAATAAATAACTAGTTGAAAAAATTCACATTATCTATAACAAAATGCATTGATCATGATAAAAGTATTAATGAGTAATAGGATGAATTATAATATTTTAAGATTAATTCAATTTACTTTACTAAACGATAATTTTTTTTAATGATTTTCATAGAACAAATGTTTTTGATAGATTAATATTTGGAAATGAATGAAAGCTTGAAAAATATAATTTATTGAAAAACTATTTTTTCCAATGCAAAAAAATGTAACATGTTAATATTGTGGTATAAAATGTAATTTCAATAACAACAATTTTTTTTAGAAATGATCAAATTTGTGGTATAAAAAACCCTTGTATTTTTAAAATCATTTCTAAAGAATGCAATGTATATTATGGTAAAAATAGGTAAATATGGATTCCCAGATCTCTGTTTGATGATACTGTTGGACCTAAGAAAATATGTGTACCAAAAATAGTATTCGTTTTAATTATTTTTCAATAAAATTTTAATTTGACCAAAAATGGTATATAGTATACAAATAGTGTTTCATCCAGACACATGATTGAAGAATCATCAAATATCCATAAAATGACGGAATTTATTGTAGGTCTATTCACATTTAGTGAAAATATAAATGGGAAAACCATCTGAGGATAAACTGTGGAGATCCAAAGACTATCTCAATCAATAAAGTATAGTATGTCAAAGGTTTAGAACACAATAAGATAAGTATCTATCAGCTTTTTTATGAAGTCTTTAATGATGATTGTTTATAAAAATTCATTTTTTTATTAAGTGATAAATTTATTAAATTTATAACACCTATAATAGATAATGTTTATACATTGGATATATATTCAATTTGAAAATAGAATGTGAATTTTTTAACTACTAAGAATAATGAGTCATGTATTTGGCATATAATTCTTGAAAATATAAATATTTATGGATTACATAAATTCTCCAAAAAATAACTTTCTTATTTTTCTAGACTTTTTATTTAAAAAGATAAATCCTATGACACATTCTAAATCAGATAACAACACAAATATTCTATAAAATTAATTATCAAAATTTCTACATCTAAAAAATTATAAATTATTCATATTTATTTGTTTGGTCCATCCAGGGTAGAATCTTTTCAGGGTAAATTTTTTGTATATATTTTAGTTTTTAACTATTCATGATTAAAATGTTTGTATTTTCTAAAAATCAAAATTGATGTTTTCACTATTTTTAAAGGTTTTTCAAATTTGTTCAACATAAATAACGATGAAAATTAATTTCATTATGAAGTGATCATGGTGAAAATTTTTTGAACGAAGAATATAAATCTTTTTTCATAAATATGGGTATTGAACACACCATATCTACACTAAGAACACCTCAAAAAATGGAATTTTTGAAATAAAATAAGAACTATTCAGGAAATTAAAAGGACAATACTTAATGAATAAAAGATTTCAATTAATTTTGGACCTAATATATAAGCACAGTTTTATATATCATAAATATAGTATTAGTAATACCAATTTTAAAAAATAAACCCTATGAACATTGGAATAAAAGAATATCTAAAATAACGTTCTTTAATATATTGGGATACAAGTTTTATATCTGGAATACAATGGAAAACGTTGTTATGTTTGATCCAAAAGATGATGAAGAAATATTTTTAGGATATTCTACTATATATAAATTCTATAGATTGTATAATAAAAAGTCAATGATTGGTAAAAATTAAGTGTAAGTGATGTTTGATGATATTGGGATTTTAATTAAAGAATCATATCAAACATATGACTTTATTGACTCATTCCAAAACATATGACTTTAATCAACTAAAATAGAAATTGGAAATAATATAAATAAAATTTTGTGCAATTCAAAAGAAAAATAAACTAATTAAAATGAAATTTTCTTTCCAAGAAAATCTTGAACCAAAAATAATCATCATATATAAACTATTATAGGAGACCTAAACACTTGAAATAAAAAATAGAATAATTTTAGGAATCCAAGACGTATTTTAAAACGTTCTCTCTCAGTCAGAACCGATTTCTATTGAGGTATCCATTGAATATGTGAGATGACTATTAGAATTGAAATATGAACTAAACCGGTTTAGATGAAATGATGTTTGGGAATATGTAGAAATATCATCAAACTATAGATTAATAGGAAACAAATAGCTCATTATAAATAAACATGATGATCATGAGATCATAACCAAAAATAATGATAGATTAATAGATAAAGGATATTATAATGAATAATTTATAAATTATGATGACAAATTTTTCCCTATATATAGATTAAAATCTATTAAAATACTTTTATAATATTGTTCTTATGTGGATTTTTAGTCATATCATATATATGTTAAATCTGCCATTTTAATTGGATACTTAATGGAAAATATTATGTGCAAAAACTTTTTTTGAAAAACCTCATATACCAAATTCGATTTTAAAACATAATAAATCACTTTATGTTCATATACTATCACCTTGATCTTGGTAGTAAAGAGTATGTTCTTTTTTAAATGCATTTATAGTTGGATTAGAAGATCAACTTTTTTAGAAAAAAAAAATTTTTCTAATATTTTATTAGTAAAATTTTCTTAATGATATTATTTATGGTTTAACATGTAAGATGATATGTAATTATTTTTCAAAAATATTTATATAATATTTAAAATGAGTATTATTTGATAATTGAATTTATTTTTATGTCTAAAAACATATCCATTGTTGGATTATGCAAATGTTTTAAATACTATTAAATATATTAAATAATTATTTAAAAACATTTTTCATGAAAACGATGTGACATATACAACTCCTATGTGTACAAATATAAAAATGACATGGATGAAGCTAAAAAACTAGATGAAAACAAGATATATAGAGGTATTATTGGTAGTTATTATATCTTACTACTAAAAAAATACACTATGTTTTCTCTTTTTTTTGTTCTCAATTTATGTCAAATAAAAAATAAACCCATCTTATTTATATTAAAAGAAATTTTCGAAATTTAAAAGGTACTATTTTTCAATATATTTTAATCCAAAACATCATATTTTAATTTAACTTCATATTCGGATGATTAATTTTTATGTAATAGGTTATATACAAAAAGTTCTAGATGAACCAATCACTTATTAATAATTTTTTTGTCATGGTTGAGTATGAAACAACACTCCATTTCCATATCTAGGGCCAAGGTAGAATTTTTTTCTGCTGACTGTTTCTATGCAATGGTATTGTGGATGAAAAACACACTACTAGACATTGAAATAAATTTTAATGTTATATGTATTTTATATGATAATACTATTGAAATAAATAAATCAAAAGATCTAACAAGTTATTCTTGGATTAAGAACATGGATATTATGAATGATTTTCTATGATTTCATGTTCACAAAAAGGATATATCTTTACAATATTTTAATACTAAATATCAATTAGCTGATATTTTTATGAAACCACTTCGGAGTGAATGTTTATATTTTATTAAGGGGGAGTTAGGAATAATTAATTTTAAATGAAATATTATAAATTTGTACTTAATCTATTTTTTATTGTAATATAAATATATATTGTATTTAATTATTTATTTCTCGTTGCTCATTTTGCTTAAGTATTGATTAAATTTAGATTAATTTCATTCTGATTTCTTTTTTTATCATTTGAAAATTAATTTTAATGTGTACATAATCAATCTGTGTGAGAAAAAAATATGCCATCCCCCACTCCTCACCTTCATGGATGTTCAGTTTCAATAGCATCTCTCAGTACAGTTTACCAAAATCCTAATGCCTTCAAACCATTATCCTCAAACCATCATAAATGAAAAAATTAGTAAGACCAAAAGATATTTAATTGGGTGTATATGTTTACCCAATAGTAAATTATTTTAATGTTACTCATTGTATGGTGATATATTTTGACTGTTTGAATAAGAAAAAGATTTTAATAAATTGATCTATTAGATTCCAAGGACTGGATTTTATTGGAGATGTTAACAGTCATTTTATGCTTTTCATTTAAGTGAAAGATTTCTATAGAAATGCCTATTTTATTTTGGCAGTTAATTAAGAATCTATGATCTATATGATGCATGATGATGAATTTTATCTCTCTTTGATTGATATAGATAAGAATTTACTTTATCCCCAAGAATGATATTTTCATCTCAACTTGAGAAATTTCATTGATGAAAAATTGAAGTCACATGATGATATATATTGTTTTATTTGAATGAGGTCCATCATGAAAATTATGAAACATGACCATACATTTAATAGGAAATACATAAATATTTTTTAAATAGTAAATTTTCAACCAATAGCTCAGATTGAAATATTCTTTTATCTCGACACATATGTTCTATTTTAAATCCAAATTAGGTTAAATTTCCCTCATTTTATATTAAGGTATATAATACATTACAGCCACCAAAACCTATATATCGAATTCTATCCGTATAGAATAATCATTTCATTTTTTTCTTAATATGGAAAAAATATAAAATATTTCCCTTGGATATAGATTTCATCATGCAAAAATAATGAATGTTGGGACTATGAATAAATTGTGTTATGATTAAAGAAACTCCTTAAATATTATATTTCATATTAGAGTTGAACTACAATAGATGCTTTTGGAAGATGCTCAAAGAATGTAGGGGCTGATTACATCTGCTGGATCAATCAGACAACGACCTGATGAAGAGGTGGAATGAAGACCTGAAGATGATGGTCTTTATCAAATAACAAGAATAACAATCAACATTATAGATACTACTAATTAAGCAATAGATTTAGTTTATCATTAGAATAAAGGGAATTATAATGTTGATAACGGGACGCATAGAGAATAACATCTCATGGTAGATGTCCCTTCCCCTAAAAACATATCACTCATTTCTCATGATTCTGTTGTTGTAGATAGATCAAAAATTTTGAAATAGATTATAAACTCATGAGTATCCATGTATGGATAAAGTAGTGGGTGGACACCCTCCAAGAGATATTACTCTAGAATCTTCAGACTCTAATGATGAACCTATGAATCGAAAGTGAATTCATTTAGAGAGCTAGATCTTTTCTTTAAGATAATATTTATATGTTAAGAAGAAGGAACTTTGATAACATAGAATTTCAATAGTTCTTTGAAATGGGTTTACTGGCCTTCATTCTCAATAAAGACATGTTTATTAAAATTTCTTTTATGTGGGGGATCATGAAGATTTAATCACTTATTTAGATACAGAATTATGATCATTAGAAGATGAGTCTTTGAGAAAATATTATCTTGATGAGATAAATCGTATGTTGAGAAGATAATTTCAATATATCATGGATAGTAATCATGAATAAATATCTACAACTTAACCAACTAATCCTTACTTGATATAGTGGTTTGGAGATATTACCTCTATCTTGTATGAATTAAATAATAGGATGCACTCTAATGAGTTTGACAATACAACTCTACATGTAATTGTGGACAATTAGAAACATTTGATCAGTCATATGACCTCTAATGAATATTGGATGAAAGAATTCATTCAAAGTTATAGAGATATACTCACAACCATTATTCAATATGAAGAATTAGTGAGTGAGTTTATTATGGTGAAATTAGTGGAATGATTGAAGACACGAAAAGATTCCCAGAATCTTTTTAAAAAATATACAGATATCATTAGAAATCATTTCTAGACTCTCTCAGTTAATCTAATTGAAATATAAAGTATTATTCAGAAAATTTATCATCCGGAGGTAACTACTACCCATGAAGATTTGGATCAAGACTACCCTTATATTCCAAGAACCTCGTTTTGAAGACCTCTTATGTTGATGTTGGGATGTACTCATAATTTCATAAATCATTTTTCTTATATATTACATGACTTTTCATTTATATTTTTTGCATTATATATATATATATTTAATTTTATTGTTATGTTATTTATGTTCATATTTAAACCTCCATATCACATTTTTTTTTCAACCTAGTAAACTATATCATTCATTTACCCTTCAGTTTTATTTTATCTATGGTTTACATAATTTTCTCGTTTAGACTTTTCATTTGATATCATAGACGGGGGATAATATATGAGAAAAAAATATTTATGATATAGTCCTTTTAAATTAATTTTTTTATGAAATTAAACAAATTTATAGAGGGATGTACAATAAGTTAAATGTATTTAAAAAGTCTATATTTCATATTAATAATTTTATGGGTTTTGTGGTCATCAAAAGGGGGATATTATTGGGTATGTATTTTCCCAACAATACTGTGAAATATATATTTATTTTTATGCTCACGAATACACTTGACTGTTTTCTAATAAATTTACATTAAATATGTTTTTGGAATATACGACTTGTATTATATTTATGTCTATGATAAAATGAAAATCTATGAATGTTGTATGGAAACAGTATTCAAACATTACGTTTTATAAATACATGCATTGATCATCATCCCATGCTGGGATGAACAATTTTCATGTAGATCGGAAACCCTACACAACATATTAATCCTATGTATTGGAAACCCTATATTCAAAGAAACAATTAATGTATTAAATATAAAACCTACATTGGAATCTAAAATCATTGTTCCAACATTACATCCGAGAGTTTGACCATTTTTAATTAGTTTTACATTTTTTTATTTAATGATTAAAGGATGAACAATAGATCGTCATCACTGTATTATGTCTGTTCCCTAGGTTGAGTACAGATGAATGTATGGTTATAGAACCATACATTATTAGAAACCCTAAACTATGAAAAGGAACCATATGCTACAAAAAGGAACCCTACACTATGAAAATTAACCCAACACTACATAATGGAACCCTATTTTATGGAATGGAACCATACCCTATGAAAAATAACCAAATGATACATAGTTCAAGCCTGTATCTAAAAATTCAATAATAGAGATTTTAAATAGAAATTTTATCTGAACATAATGGAATGGTCTTGATAAAATTATTCACTGGTTAAAAGATCATTATGATTGATTCAGATAAACTAATTTAACAGAGAAAATCACTCATATTCTTTGGGGAAGTTATGAATCTTGTAGGTAATTCAGAATTGAAATTAAAAATTATTTCATGTAAATTTCTTGGATCTATTCATCCAAAATATATCTATTTATATGATCATAGTAATTTCAAATTATAATGGTGGTTTGTGTGATATATGTGATACATGTGATACATGTTTTATTCAGACACACAACTTTATTCTTGTGAGTATCATTTACTATGTTTCTTAAATGAACGATAAAATCTATTATTTGAAGAATAGGCTACACTTTAGAGATATATATAATTCATCCTCATTCTTTTGTGGGATTAATGATTCTATTTGTTGATATTCAAGTTGAAGATAATTTTCATCCTTAATCTCTGGAGAATTACTCTTTATTATAGAATTTTGTTTTTAAAGAAGAAGATATATCTTATGTCATTTATAGCTATTAGAACTATAATGATCTACCCAAGCCATAAAAAAATCAATCCCTTTTGATTTATTGTAGTATCAACTACTATTATTATGTTTTGCTGATCTATTAACATCTTTTATTAAGATATGGATAATAGGTTCCCTATAAAAGATCCATACGGATTTTTTTAAAGCTTTTCTGATGGATTCAAACACATGCACACATTTTTGGATTTGATGGACTTGGGGTAATTGGACCTTCCTTGTAAAATTTCTCAATCTCATATAGAGGGCAATGGTGGAGTGGAATATGTGATCATTATGCCCTGAACCACTATAAATCTGTTGTGGCATTTATTTCTATTTATCTGATACTGATAATCACTATAGATCATTATGTTTATTATCTACATAAATAAAAAATAAATTCAAAAGATAGTATTGAGGAAGATTATTGAGAAGAAAAATTTTTTCCACCTCTTTTGTTACTTTGTATTATTCTAATCTAATAGGTATATCGAACAACATCAAAAAAAAAATTAATGGAATGGATGGATTTGTCTATGTTTTAAATGAACAATTTTCTGAAGATAATGAAGATTTTATAATGGATTAATGTTTGATGATTAAAATTATTTAGAGTTATTATATGTTAGTTCATTTATTAGAGATATTACATAATGATAAATTATAGTTAAAGGATGAAAAATTTGACTGGAAGAAAAAAATAGTGATATATATTTATAGTTAACTGTAAGAGATTACAAATATATGCGATTTAAAAAAAATTATTTAGAATGTAATAATAAATCAATTAATGTATGGTAATATTTCATAATAATAGAAGTCTATAGTTGAAGGTAATGTTATTGAATTTTGTAGTGACAAAGCCTAAAACATTCAAATTTCCAAAAATTAAAAATATCCCCTATCCACATTTTAGATATGTATTCTGTCGAAATAGCCTCCTACTACTGATAATGTTAGATAATGATTATATGAAGAATATTGGATATAAAAAACTAGGTAATGTTCTAATAAATCATTTTCATGTCTTATGATATTTCGTTGATTAGTTTTTGTAGAGTTATGTTGATGATAATAAAATAAAGTCATTTTTAGTGAAAAAAGATTTATTTCTACCAAAATATGGTTTATATGTAGTATATTGTTTTATATAAAAGATAAATTTCTAATATTAGTTTAAAGAACCATAAAAATTCAAGGGAAATTTTTTCTTAATTTTCCTTGGTATTTTACAAGAACGCAGTTTCTAACGGCACCTAATTCCGAGGCCCTGTGTGCCCGGAATCTTTTTCCGAGGTTTAGCTCGGGTATGTTTAGTGAACGAATGAGTGAGTTTTTCTAAATTTTGAACCGGTGCTTGGAATCGAATTCCGAGGGCACCAAAGGAATTGTAGCGCCGGTAATTTCTTAGAAACACCTTTTCCGGAGTTGCATTTTCTCGGGTTTGGTTTTAAAATTTTCGGGTTAAGTAATTGAATAAAATAAAATGGTGCGACCAATAATTTTATTTTTCTTAACTTAAAATAAGTGGATGATGTGGGACCCACAATATCCTACCCACTTGGTAGAATATTTGTGAGGTGGGACCCACACGAGCCCCACCGTTTCATTCACCTTTTTCAACCCCCTACTTTAATTAAGTAAAGAACCCGCACCCCCTTTTTAATGAAGTCTACTCTTGCGTTTATTCTGGATAATAAACGCCTCATTAATTGGGCGGTTTTGAACACCTCAAATAATTCATTAATTGACTGTTTATTTTCTTTTTTAATTTCAAACGTTGTTTTGTGTGTAAATAAAATAAGACCCCACTTATTTTATTTTAGTCTTGTTGTTTTGAGAGGTGAGGGAGAATTTGCCCAGGTTCTTGAAGTTCTTCCTCCTCTATGAAGAATGTGAAAAACCTGAAGAACGTGAAGAACGCCAACCTCCGACGAAGGTCGACAAGAACGCCGGATCCTTGGAGCCACCTGATACCGAAATAATGGGAGGGGGTCAGACCACACGAACACGGCCGACCCTCCTCTTCCCTTTGGTTGTTTGATGTTATTTGCAGCACGAACAAGGCAATGCGGTTCCGAAGCACTACGCGGAAATATTAATGAAAGGAGGAGAAGTGGTGCCGTCGCGCCACGCCGTTGATGAAGAACCAAAGACACAGCGCGGTCGCGCCACGCCAAAGAACTACAAAAGCACCGCGGTCGGAGAGGGGCCGTGACGGAGGGGCGCTGCGCCATCGCGTGGCGCTGGATGGACCAAGGCCGTGGCTGAGGCCGCAGCGGAGCGGGGAGACCGGTGGCCAGTTCCGGGCCGCCGTCGTCGTCGGAGGGGGACCGGCCAGCGCCAGTCCTGTGGCGGAAGGAGCTGGCCGGCAAGAGCATGCCAGCCAGTCAGGGGAAAACTGGGGGTTCATAACCCCTAGTCGGCTATCAGGTCCGGTCCCCCACATGGGGGCCACAGATTCTCAACGCGGGAGGCAGTGCACCCCCCTTCAGCGCCCGGCAGCTGGCCGCGCCCAGGCCCGGACGGGCCATGCCCAGGCCGAGATGGGCTGCGCCCTGGCCAGGCCACGCCGTGCCCAAGCGGGCCTGACCCGGCCCCGGTTAGGGTCTACCCAGTTTGGGCCGACCCTGGGGGTATCGGGCCGGGTTGGACCGGGCCCGAACCCCCCAATACCGGAATTTTTTGGTATGTTGCCCATAACTTGGGCTACGGATCTCCGATCGACGCACTGTCAGTTGTGTAGAGATCCTTGGATTGAGTTGGTCATTTCGGTATCTTATAATCATGGTTTAAGAGAACATTGAGTATGGCCGGGTTGGTTCGGATACGAAACCAACCAGGCCCTTGTAGCTGAAATGCTTATATCTCGAGCTACGGACGTCCTATTGACGTGCCGTCGACTTTGTTGGTTTCCTCTTGATAAGATGGAAGTTTTGGAATGCTTAGCCTGAGTTTTGGATGCATTTGGATAATGGATGGGTTGGATGGTACCCGAAATCCAACAAGGCCCTTAGGACGGAAAGGCTGATAACTTTTAGACCGGACATCCGTTTGACGTACCGTCAGCGGTGTTAGTGATCACATTGAGAAATGGACCCTATGAACATACCCTATGAGAGTTCGGGGTACAGTCGAGATATGACCGGGTTGGTTCGCGCACGAAATCCACCAGGCCCCGGGGACGAAAAGGCTAGTAACTCACGGACTGGGCGTCCGAATGACGCACCGTCTATTGCATTGAGACCCCCATGACGAAGCGGTAATTTGAGATACATCTCCATGGAAATTTGTGGTACTTGGATTATCGACCAGTAGATCGTGGAGCGGACCCTCCTGTTGACGAGCTAGCAGATGCAAAGACCTAGTAGCTCGCTGAGAGTTGGTGACTATGGATCTATCGACTCAGTGTGTTTCAGATAGCCTAGTGGAGATCCCTTGGTTTTAGAAGAAGAACCATGGAGGAGGAGTGGTTTGAAGTAGCGGAAAACCCACGATACTCAACAGAAGGAGTAACTTTGGAGGCTATGAGGGGGAGCGCTTGGTTGTAGTGGCAGACCCACGGTGGAGGAGCGCTTGGTTGTAGCGACAGACCTACGGTACTAAACAAAAGGAGTACCTCTAGAACCAATGAGGGGGAGCGCTTGGTTGTAGCAGCAGACCCATGGTGGGAAGCTCTTGGTTGTAGCAGCAGGCCCACAGTACTCGACAGGTGGAGTACTACAGCAGTCCAAGTAGTCTGGTGCGCTTGGTTGTAGAGGCAGGCCCTCTGTACTCGACAGAGGAGGTGTTCGGTGCGCTTGGTTGTAGCGGTAGGCCCACTATACTCGACGGAGGGGGAGTTCTCCAGCAGCCGTGGTTTTGATGTCA
This sequence comes from Viscum album, assembly GCA_963277665.1. Lineage (NCBI taxonomy): Eukaryota > Viridiplantae > Streptophyta > Magnoliopsida > Santalales > Viscaceae > Viscum > Viscum album. Next base: position 1,495,991,862 of record OY728128.1, on the reverse strand, counting down.
TGAATAAAAACCTGGTTGAGCTGAGTCTGTAATCTTTGTGTTTCCTCATGATTGAGATGGGTTACTTGATAACTTAGATATATGTATGGGCATATACCTGGGTAGAGGGTATCTATTGATTTCATAATCCTTGTGTTTCCTCATGATTGAGATGGGTTACATGATAACATGGGTATATGTATGGGCATGTACCTAAGTAGAGGTCATCTGTTGAGATCTTCTTTGTGGTTATCCTTGTTGGATTTAGTGAGACCATGAGGGTATCAGGGTCCCTACTGAGTATCGTTATACTCACCGCTGCACGGGCAATGCCCGCACCTCATTGTGTTGGTTGCAGACGACGGGAAGCGCAGACTGAGGCCGAGTGTTCGAGGACTAGACAGTACCTGAAGATGGAACTCATGATGAGACAGTATCCAGTGGTTGACTTCATGACGAGGCAACACTCAGAGGTGGTTGATGGGTGAGAGAGTTATGGAGGCTATCTGTACCTAGCCTTCAGGTAGGATCCGTGGAGGACATTTCAGGAGCTGCGCTATCTGTACCTACCCTTCAGGTAGTATCCGAGGAGGATGACCCATGAGCTGCATCTATCTTCTTCCAGCTACTTGTCCTTGTTGTTCTTTCTTTCAATTGTAGCTGTACTTTCGGTTGGGTCTGTATTCTGGCCCATTTACTTTTCAGCACCTCTTTTTTTGGTACTTAGTGTTTTACTTCTGCTTGTACTCTGTGGTGTTTTGTTACTTTTATAAAGGCAATGCCTTCCCAGTTATCAGGTTTTAGGCCTTTGGTGCTAGTCTCCAGCCCCTGGCCTATGGAAGGCGGGCTTGGGGTAGTCACGACACGGGCCCATAGGATGGGTCGTGACACGGCCGACCCTCCTCTCCTCTTGTTTGTTTGATTTGGTCCCCACTGAGTATTGTTATACTCACCCCTGCATGGGATATGCCCTCACCTCATTGTGTTGGTTGCAGATGACGGGCAGCGCAGACAGAGGTCGAGTGTTCGAAGACTGGACGTTACCCGGAGGTGGACCTCACGACGATACAATATCCAGTGGTGTAATTCACGACGAGGCGACACTCGGAGGTGGTTAACGGGTGAGAGCATTGTGGAGGCTATCTGTACATAACTTCAGGTAGGATCCATGGTGGATGATTCAGGAGCTGCGCTATCTGTACCTACCCTACAGGTAGGATCCGAGGAGGATGACCCATGAGCTTCTTCTATCTTCTTCCAGCTGCTTGTCCATGTTGTACTTTCTTTCAGTTGTAGTTGTACTTTCGATTGGGTTTGTATTCTGGCCCATTTACTTTTCAACACCACTTTTTTTGTACTCCGTGTTTTACTTGCGCTTGTACTCTGTGGTGTTTTGTTACTTTTATAAAGGCAATGCTTTCCCAGTTATCAGGATTTAGGCCTTTAGTGCTAGTTGCCTGCCCCTGGCCTGTGGAAGGCGGGCTTGGGGTAGTTAGGACACATGCCCCGAGGGCGGGTCATGAAAAATTGGTATCAGAGGAGTTCGGTTCTACCGCATAACTCAGGAATCTGATCTTTTTTATGTGAAGCAATAGTATTGAGGGTATTTAGTGTGTTTATTAGTCCAAGGAGTCCATTGTTGGTGCAGCGGCCGACGTATCCGTACACCAGGACCCTGACTTCTGATTTCTGACCTAATGCACGAAAACATTGATTGCGTGTGTGTTTCACGTTTTCTCTGTGATTACATAGTGTCAGCTCACCAGGTATACTGTTTGACCGTGGCACACCTATTTCTTTTCTGGATGGTGCCACGATGGCAGCCAGCTAGGGTTCTGAGCGATGTGCGTGACGACAGCCCACCGAGCGATGTGGCCTCGGTACATGGCCCTTTGACAGCAGAGGCACTGGTGGTACCTCTACTCGCCGAGCCACCGATGCTACCAGCCCCAGCCGCTGACGGTGCATGTTGCCTTAGTGCACTGCACAAGTTTCAGCGTCAGTGACCGTCCAGGTTCCGTGGGGAGATGGACCCTCAGGTAGCCGAGGAATGGATAGAGGCTGTTGTATGAGTTTTCCATTTGGTAGGGACACCGGTTGACATTATGGTGGTCCTTGCAGTGAGCCTCTTGCACACGGCAGCAGGCAGATGGTGGAGCTTGATGCTCCAGGTGCACGACGAGGCATCTCTTCTTTGGACGGACTTTGAGGGCCTATTCTACTCAGTGTTCGTCCCAGCCACCCTTCGTGTGGTGCGCATCCATAAGCTACTACAGCTGCGGTTGGGCAGCATGACAGTAGCCCAGTATGTGATGAGGTATACCGATCTCTCATGTTATTCCATGGACATAGTAAGAGACCCATTCTTCCAGGCCCGAATATTCGAGCAGGGGATTAGGAGAGAGATCAGAGATTCAGTAGTTTCTCACAGCATTCTGACACAGAAAGGGGTGTTGGAGCGACCCCTCTTAGTGGAGAGTTTCCTTGCTGAGAAGTCTCCAGAAGTAGGACCCACCACTAGCCGGCAAGCGGCGGAGTCTTCTACAGTAGGAAGTAGACAGATGACACAGAGGTCCAAGAGGACTAGTCCTACAGGTGGTCGATCGCATGAAACAGGATCGTTTGTGCGAGGCACCTGGTGTGGAGAACGACATACCATGCACGGACAGTATTACTCCTATGGAGGGGTTGGTCAAATGGCTCGTGACTATCTTACTCGCCATACATATGACCAGTAGATGAACGAAGGACCTCCCAGGTAGAGGCAGAGGTTCGGTCAAGGGGGACCGCATGGAGCAGGAGACCTTGTCAGGGGAGTTGGCCGTGCAGCTGGAGGTGGACGATGCTTCGAGGTTTTACCACCACCACCACCAGGAGGTTCACCCCGACCGCAGGGAACAGGTGGACATGGGAGAGCTCAACTTTAGGCAGCTGAGGCCTACGTTCATGGAGCTCCAGGAGTATATGGATAGGAGCAGGACTAGCTCCAGACCTGGAGACTTTTTTTCATGATTCTTCTAACTCTGTTGATGTTTGTTTGTTGATGCTTTGTCTCTTTGTACTTTGAGATTCAGTAATAAAAGGCACCTTTCTTGTGGATTTTACCTTCTTGTCCTCACTCTATGTTGTTACTAAGAGGTTCCAGTTTAAAAACCGTTGACTTGATCCTCACTTTGAGATTCCTAATAGAGGAGACCTAGTGACCACACACTGATGCCGACAGTGTGACTCAAACCTTGGAAGCGAAAGTAATGGTTGGATCTCTTGGTAGTAGTGTCGAGGCCTTACGACGTCATCCTTGGTATGGGTTAGTATCATCAATGTTGGGATTGACTGTATTAGGTAAATAAAGTGGTTCATCGAGGGGATGAGACCGGATTTCTCTTATAGGGAAAGAAGAAATCACAGCAGATCTTATAGGACCAGAAAGTTCCAAGTCATCTAAGAGAGAATGAGGATAGCATAGAGCTGGAAAAAGTCTTGTGTTGATAGGGGGCAGATACCACTAGAGTTCGAGGATGGTGACCACGTTTCCCTACGGGTCTCACCTCGATGTGAATTACGAAGATGTGGATGAGGCAACAAGTTATCTCTAAGGTTCAACAGACCTTTCTTGGTCCTCAGCAGGGTAGGCGAGGTGGTTTACCACTTGGCCCACCCACCTCAGTCACACCAGGTGCACGGCGACTTCCATGTATCTCAACTGAGGAGATACGAGCTCGACCCTTCGCTTTTCATTGACCATGAGGAGATAGACTTTGGAGATGGGGTGACCCTCACAGAGGTTCCACTGGGGATCAAGGAACGACAGGAGCGGATCCTACGAGGACTGTCGATTCCTCGGGTGCACTTTCACTCGGAGTACAAGAACTTCCAGGTGAGCACATGTGAGCAGAAGGCTCAGATGCGTGCTCAGTACCGCTTTTGTATCCCTAGTTTGTGTTAAAGGTTTATGGGGATGTAAATCCCTGAGGTGGGAGTAATGTAATGACCCGTAAAAATTCAAGGGAAATTTTTTCTTAATTTCATTTGGGATTTAACAAGAACGCAGTTTCTAACGGCACCTAATTCTGTGGCCCGGTGTGCCCGGAAACATTTTCCAAAGTTTAGCTCGGGTACGTTCAGTGAACGAACGAGTGGGTTTTTATAACTTTTGAACCGGTCATCAGAATCTAATTCTAAGGGCACAGATGGAATCGCAACACCTGTAATTTCTTAGAAACACCTTTTCTGGAGTTGTGTTTTCTCGGGTGTGGTTTTAAAGTTTTCGGGTTAAGTAATTGAATAAAATAAAATGGTGCAAACAATTATATTATTTTGTTTTACATAAGATAAGTGGATGATGTGGGACCCACAATATCCTACCCACATGGTAGGATATTTGTGAGGTGGGGTCCACACGAGCCCCACCGTTTCTTTCACCTTTTTCAACCCCCTCCTTTAATTAAGTAACGCACCTGCACCCTTTTTTTAATGAAGTCAACTATTGCGTTTATTCTGGATAATAAACGCCTCATTAATTGGGCAGTTTTAAATGCCTCAATTAATTCATTAATTGACTGTTTCTTTTCTTTTTGAATTTAATACGTTGGTTTCTGTGTAAATAAAATAAGACACCACTTATTTTATTTTAATCTTGTTGTGTTGAGAGGCGAGGGAGAATTCACCCAGGTTCTTGAAATTATTCCTCTTTGATGAAGAAAGTGAAGAACGCGAAGAACACAGACCTCCGACGAAGGTCGACAAGAATGCCGGATCCTCGCGATGCCGACGAATCCTTTCTCCGCGACGCGACGATCCCCCTTCTGTGACGCCTTTTTCCGCGATGAACCCTCGCGCGACAACGCATGAGGTAGGGATTTATTTTAATTTTTGTTCGTGAATTCTTCCATTGCCTTTCATCATTTCTATTAGAGCCGCCTGATACCGCAATAACAGGAGGGGGTCGGACTGCATGAACACGGCCGAACCTCCTCTTCCCTTTGGTTGTTTGATGTTTTTTGCGGCACGAACAAGGCAACGCGGTGCCGAAGCACCGCGTAGAAATATTATAGAAATGAGGAGAAGTGGCACCGTCATGCCACGTTGTTGATGATGAACCAAAGACAAGGCACGGTCGCGCCACGTCAGAGAACTAAAAAAGCACCGCAGCCAGAGCGGGGCTGCGGCGGAGGGGCACGGCGCTGTCGCGCCGCGCCAGATGGACCAAGGCCGCGACTGAGGCTGCGGCGGAGCGGGGAAACCGGCGGCTGGTTCTGGGCCACCGGCATCGGAGCAGGATGACTGGCCACCATCGGTCCCGTGGTGGCAGCAGCCGGCCATCCAGAGTGGCCCGACCGGTCAGGGGGAAAATGGGGGTTCGTAACCCCTGGTCGGCCAGCAGGTGCGGCCCCCCCACATGGGGGCCACGGGTTCTCAACGCGGGGGGGGGGGGGGGGGGGGCAGCGCGCCCCCCTGCACCGCTCGGCCGTTACTGACGAGCCGCCAGGCCACGACCACGCCGACCGTGCCGGACCTGGACCCGGGGCGGGTCGACCCGGTTCCGGCCGACCCTGGGGGTATTGGGCTGGGTCGGACCGGGCCCGAACCCCCTAATACCAGAAATTTTCGGTCTGTTGCCCATAACATGGGCTACGGAAATCCGATCGATGCACCGTCAGTTGAGTAGCGATCCTTGGATCGAGATGGTCGTTTCGGTATCTTACAGTCAATGTTTCAGAGAACCTTGAGTACGGCCTGGTTGGTTCGGATACCAAACCAACCGGGCCCTCGGAGCGGAAACACTTATATCTCGAGCTACGGACGTCCGATTAACGTGTTGTCGACTTTGTTGGTTTCCTCTTGATGAGACAGATCATTTGTCTTACTTTTCCTGAGTTTTGGATGCAGTTGGATAATGGACGGGTTGGATTGTACCCGAAATCCGACCAGGCCCCTGGGATGGAAAGGCTGATAACATTCAGTTCGGACGTCCGTTTGACGAACAGTCAGCGGTGTTGGTGATCACGTTGAGAAACAGACCCTATGAGAATACCCTATTTGAGTTCGAGGTATAGTCGAGATACAGCCGGTTGGTTCGTGCATGAAATCAACCAGGCCCCTGGGACAAAAAGGCCAGTAACTCACATACCGGGCATCTGACTGACGCGCTGTCGGTTGCGTTGAGACACCCATGACGAGGCGGTACTTTGAGATAATTATTAGTGGAACATTGTTATAATTTGATTATCGACCAGTAGCTCATGGAGCGGACCCTCCCGGTGACGATCTAGCAGAGTGCAGATACCTATTAGCTGGATGAGACTTGGTGACTGTTGATCTATCGACTCGGTGTGTTTCAGATAGCCCAATGGGGAGCACTTGGTATTAGCAGAAGACCCGCGGTACTCAACAGAAGGAGTACCTCTTGAGGCTATGAGGGGGAGCGCTTGGTTGTAGCGGAAGACCCACAGTGGAGGAGCGCTTGGTTGTAGGGGCAGACCCATAGTACTCAACAGAAGGAGTACCTCTGGAACCTATGAGTGAGAGCGCTTGGTTGTAGCGGCAGAAACTTGGTGAGAAGCTCATGGTTGTACCAGCATGCCCACAGTACTCGAAAGGGGGAGTATTACAGTAGTCCAAGGAGTTTGGTGTTCTTGGTTGTAGCGGCAGGCCCTCTGTACTCGACAGAGGAGGAGTTCGGCGAACTTTGTTGTTTAGGCTGGCCCACTGTACTCGACGGAGGAGGAGTTCTCCAACAGTAGTGGTTTCGACGTCATGAATAAAATCCTGGTTGAGCTGAGTCTGTAATCTTTGTGTTTCCTCATGATTTAGATAGGTTACTTGATATCTTAGGTATATGTATGGGCATTTATCTGGGTAGAGGTTATCCGTTGATTTCATAATCCTTGTGTTTCCTCATGATTGAGATGGATTACTTGAAAACTTGGCTATATGTATGGGCATCTACCTAAGTAGAGTTTATCTGTTGAGATATTCTTAGTGGTTATCCATGTTGGATTTAGTGAGACCTTGATGGTATCCAGGTCCCTAATGAGTAACGTTATACTCACCCTTGCATGGGCTATGCCCGCACCTCGTTGTGTTGGTTGCAGACGAAGGGCAGCGCAGACAGAGGCCATGTGTTTGAGGACTGGATGGTACCTGGAGGTAGAAATCACGACGAGATAGTATCCAGTGGTGGAATTCATGACGAGGTGACACTTAGAGGTGGTTGAAGGGCGAGAGCGTTGTGGAGGCTATCTGTACCTACCCTTTAGGTAGGATCCGTGGTGGACGATTCAGGAGCGGTGCTATCTGTACCTACCCTTCAGGTAAGATCTGAGGAGGACGACCCAAGAGCTGCTTCTTTATTCTAGCTGCTTGTCCTTGTTGTACTTTCTTTCAGTTGTAGCGGTACTTTTGATTGGGTTTGTATTCTAGCACATTTACTTTTCAGTGCCTCTTGTTTTTTTGTACTTAGTGTTTTACTTCCGCCTGTACTCTGTGGTGTTTTGTTACTTTTATAAAGTAAATTCCTTCCCAGTTATCAGGATTTAGGCCTTTGGTACTAGTCGCCAGCCCCTGGCCTATGGAAGGCGGGCTTGGGGTAGTCACGACACGGGCCCCGAGGACAGGTCGGGACAATTAGATCATTTTAATTTTTTAAAAATAAAATAATTTCCTAATAAAACATTTTGAAATTACGTTAGGGTGAATTTATAGATTTTCCAGAAAGCATTGACATTTACTTGAACAATGAAAATTACATATATTTATTGGAAAATTTTCATTTCAATAATTGAAAAAGTTAAATTAAATTTTTAGATACTAATTAAAATATTATTAATTATTTTATCAATAAAAATCCAATTACGGTATTTGAAAAGAATTTTAAACATGAATTTGGTATAAATTCAAATATATATGTTAGTGGAATTTTTGTTGAAATATAGTTTTTCATCAAATTTTGTGGATTTATTTTAAAATTAAATTATTTTCATTTGTTTTATTTTAGGTTTTATTTTTTACTTTTTATTATTTTAATGTATGGAAAAGTATAGATTTTCAATCTCCTCTTTTAAAATACCACTTATATATATTCAAAGAGTGATAAAAATATTTTATAAAATTATATTATTTTTCATATTATAAGTATATTAATTTTTTTATTAGTGTAAATTATTTCTTATATTTTGGGATTATATAATTACCTTAACTTGATATACATTATCGATATAATGATTGTGAAATTTGTGGAAAAATATAGTAATAGATATTATAGACTCCAAGATTATAATAATATGGATGAGGTGATGCGTCCAACAAATTGAGTACATAAAAATGAAATATTAGAGATTTTCTAATGTTTTATTTTTGAATTTTATTCTTATCCTAGATACTTAATGTGAATGTAAACAAATAGTTCAAAAAATGTCTGTAATGACATTTTATAACAAAAAATATATTATTATATATTTTCAATTAAAAAAATTACTATATTAGATAAATATAATATAATATAAATTAAAATATCCAAAAAATTCTATTTAGGAGTCATTTTTTATTTTAAAATATTATACTTGTTCCATAAATAATAAAAACATTGACGTCTTCGTAATTTTGAAAAAGGGTTACATGGTTTAAAACACAGAGATAAGTGTTTAAAAATAATATAAACTTGTCAAAATTTTATAATATGATATTTTTTAGAAGAAATCATATATAATCATTAAATTATTTCAATTTGGGTTATATTGACAATGAAATTTAATTTATATAAATTTAATACATGAATATATTCGAAGAATGCTCCTCCTTTAACATAAAATAGGGATGCTCATATCCCCCTCAAATAATTTTATCAATCTAGGTCACCCAATACATGGAAAATAATTTTATGAAATTATAAACTAGTTTATATGTGTCTTAATTTTGTTATATTAATATCCTAATAAGTCTTATGTTGTGAAAAATATGGAATTTCCAAGAAGAGGTAAAACATTTAACATAATGTTTTTGTATTATATATTCTTCTACATCCATAAATAATTTGTAAAATTTGTTAAAATAAAAACAATAGTACATTCCATATACTTAAAAATTAATATTAATATGTAATAACCAACATATATCTCTTCTTCCATCAAATTATAAATGAAACAATCATTGTTGCGTAATACAAAGTACCGCCCCGTGAACCGATTTATTTTTTTTCCATCACAACCTCTTATGGTGGAAGAAAATGAAATAATTATTTTATATATATGATATTAATTAACTATATGAAAATTTATAAATATATTATATCATCTAATTTCATTCCTTTACATCCAATTGACAATGATGATTCCATTCAGGTCTATGTGTGGATTACCACCTCCACGAAATGATGTTATTCATTTTTTAAGACCACATCACATGAGTGATATATAAAAGTGTTTTTATGGATAATGTATGATAATAATAATATAATAATACTTATTGAATGATATAAAAGTTCTTTCCATCTACCAATCATTTTCATTTAAAAAAAGGAAGTGTTAATCATTCGTATGTACAACATACCGCCATCATAATTGTAACATAGTTAATTTTTTATAAGAATATCTCATGGTTGGTGTTAAATGTATATTTAATGTATTAATATTATATTTATTTAAATATTATTATTCTAGATTTCATTTTATAATGATAACATTTACCATTTTCAATATAAAGATGTCATTTTGGACACACATGCTGAATATCGTTCAAAATTATGACATGAAATTAAATTATTTTTTAATATAATGTAACATTGTTATAATAACATTAAATGAAAAATAAACATTTAGAATCTTAATAAAAATATAAATTAATAATTTATGTTCATTACTCATTAATTAAACAATTTAAATGATGTGTTAGACTCGAGGTAGGATACACATTACATTAACAACCTTGTTCTCATAGTTGTAATTATTTATTTTCTAAATATTTTCAATCTTTTTAAATTATCCAAAAAGATAAATATTTTTTTATTCATATAGAAATAAAATAACTAAAATGGAATTTTTATGTCATTTTTTACAATTATTTAATGGGTTTTAAAAGAATTATTTTTATGCACAATTTTGAATTTCAATAAAAAAAGGGAAATGTACTATTTTAATGTATACAGTGTCAAATGATCTTCCATACCTGATTACTGTTTTGTGAGGATATTAATTACTTTATATAATAACTTGTTTAATAAAAATATGAAAACTTATTCCATTTTCTATGTGAATATATGTTCTGGAAATTTAGTTTTGAAGGAACGAGTTATGTCAATATCTAAAAATGATTTACACATTGTCAAAATATCATATTTTTTTGAGTTTGATAGTGAAATGAAATATGTTATTTGTATCATAAAATTTATAGTCCTTGGAAAAGTTTCATAATTATGTGTGAGCCTGATATAGCTCAAGATGATGGGTGAGTCTGATATATCTCATAATAAATGGTGATCCTGATAGAGGTATTAATTGGATTAGATAACGTTTATAATCATGGGAGAATTATAGTTTAAGAATACATTATTGATTATTCCACTTTTAAGGGATCTTAAGAGGTCTATATGCAGTAGTTGTCCTAAGGTTGATATATGGAATTTAATTTCATTCTATTTATTTTTCATGGAAATATTTTCATTTCAAAATGCATGTTAATGGAAATTATTATTAAATAATGTATTATTCACATATAGGTTAAAAATATTTGTTTTTATGAAAGAATTTTTCATTGGTTCTCATATTTTATATGAAAAATTCATAATTAATACATGTAATTTATGACTTCTTATAAATTTTTTTATGAAAAAAATAACATTGTAAACATAATTTCACGTGTCAGTAAACAATTAGTTGAGAAAAAGGTTTATTATGTAAAAGATAAATTTTATTTTATGATATCATGGTTATATAATTGACTAAAAAGTTTATTTATATGTTTTTACATTTCTCTTAAATATATATTTTTGTTCTTATACCATTTTTCAAATGTTCATCACATGTTTTAAGGATTTCTGAGAATAATTATATTTCATGTTGAAAATCATAATGATATTTATTGAAATAAAATGTGTTTTATATTAAAATTATTATACTGTATGAAAAATTAATACTGAGTGGAAATTTCAAACATTTAATCTATGGGTTTGTTATTTAATAATTATGATATAATTCTCAAAGAAAATATAATTGAAAATTAATTTATAAAATAAATAAAATCGGTTCTTGTCTAAAAATGAAATTATGGATTGAATAAGGGTCGGTTCCTTATAATTGAAATCATATAAAAGGGTTAGATACTTTTAGTGGATAAGATAATAGATTTAAATATCCTTATGATATTAAAATTTATAGTTATCATGATATATCATTTTAAAATTTACATGATTCTTTATCCAAAATTATTTGATTCAAAACAGTTTTAGTATTAGAAACTAGGAAACTTGAGTAGGAAGGATCTACGAGGAAAATATACATTGAAATAAATAACCCATAATTGATGTAATTGGAATTTAATAATCTACTATTATAGTGGATCAGATGACATGATATGTAAATATTGGGGATATCCATGAAACAGAGAAACCATGTTCACCGCAGATTCACAAGTTTATTGTATGATATTTTCTAAAATGACACCCTCAAATATATAATAGATCATATGAATACACGATAAGTAAAGAATGGGTTAAAGCATTGTAAAATATATTTGAGGAAATTGTTTTTCTAGATCATCAGAAGAAACTATATATATTTAACATCATGAATGATAATTTGATCAGTGGTTAATAATTAATAAGAATTGTATTGAAAGGGAAGAGGATGATTACATGAAATGGGACACAATTGATGATCTTCTCCATGATACCAAACATCCTAATTTTCTTGAATTTAGATATAAAATAAATCCATGGAATTTATGTAGAATGGGGAGGATTTAGTGGCCATGTATAATGAATACTTTACCCAGTTGGAAAGGTATGAGCCAAAAGTTATCCACGGTATGGATAGTAAAATTTATCATTTTTACTCATGATTAAAGACTTGATATCGAAGGAAGTTCTATTTTTATGAATTAAAATGTGACATAAAATTATAAATAGATTCCCAAAATATTGAAATATAGATGTTTAGTTACCACATTTTCTATGAAAAAAACCGTAATAAATGGTCCATGTTGTATAAAATAGGGAGTTTTAGGCCAATGGAATATGAAGGTAAGAAAATCATATTCCAATATTTTGTTGAAACTGGTAAAATTTAATATGGAGAAAGTGTTATAAAATATGGGAGGTTTTTCTGATGTTGATTTTTTGGACATGTTGTGCATGACTAAAGGGAAAATGAACATATAAATAATAAGAATTTTATGGTAGGATGTTTTATTTGTTTTGATACGGGTTATTATGTGACTGATTTTCCAAATATAAGAATAAAGGACATAAATCACAAACATTACAACTGAATTAGTGTGTATAAATTCATTGTGACTACTATTGTGGATGTTAGACTATATAATAAAATAGTTTCAGTTACATTACATGTTTTTTTAGATTATAGGAATTCCTAGTTTGATTTGGGGTCTAAAAACTCATCAATTTATTATAATTTTTATACTAAATTTTCAGAGTCACCTCAATAAATGAATCCATAACATTTAGTAAAAACACTTTGGCAGAATTATTAACAAATAATACTATTGGAGTCTTCTGATTAATGTATCCAGAAATAATTTACCAAAAAACCATATTTTCTAAACTGTTTTAATGGTTGATGTTATTCTAAGAATTTATGGGATTTTTATTTACAAAGATAACACAGTTATAGAGCTAAATTTGCTATTTTCCTAAAGGAATTAAAATTTTTATAAAAGAATGAATTCATACATTTGATAATTTATCAAAAAGATTATATAAAATTAAAAGGTGATAATTAATGTAATCTTGCACATATTGGTAGAAATATATAGACTCTTTAAATCTGTTATGTTTATATAATTAATCAATGTTAGGTTACATTTCATAACATGTAGACGGATATTATTCTTTATTCGGAATTTGAGTTTATTTTTTATATAGTTCTGGAAGAAAAGACAATTACAAAACCCCCTTATTGACTGCTTCATGTAATTATTATAGATTTGAAAAAGTAGTTATATAGGTTATAGATAACAGTTCATTCAAATTAACACTTCAATGAGCTTTAATTTTATTTAATTTTTATAAAAAATATGATTATATTATACGTTTCAATGATAAAAAATCCTTGACTAACATCACTTTTAAAAAATGACTTTTTAATAATATTGATGATCTTCTTTATTAGCTTTGGGGTGAAAAATATTTTTAAAGGAGTGCCCTCAAGTCATGACAAAATCAACTGATGATAAATTAGAAATATATACTAAATATATTTTTTTCAAACAAGATACATGTATTATGTTTATTTAGTTATTCCCATTCAGTTCTCTAATAAACAACCCATACTGTTGGATATAATGAATATATCATTCCATTCAAATTTAGATAAATATGTATTTGTGTTTATTTATGATATATTTGAATATTATAATAATCAAGAATATATTAATGGAAACCAAATTATTATTTATAATGAGTTAGTCTTAACATAAATTAACATTACATTACTTTTAAGAATTACTTTAAGCATTATATAAATAGATTCCCAAAGACCATAATTAGTCTAGTTCCTTTGGAAAAATGAAAACATAAAAAATAGAACACTATAGAGATATATTATCTCCCACTATTGTATTCTTGACTAGAATATTTTATAGACACATCTAATAGAATACATATATTCATAAACTAGGAAAGGAAACATAAAAGTTTGTGAGTTGAGAATCTCGGTTAGGATAAAAAATGGAGGACATGTATGAATAAACATGTTCATAGGTGTATGAGAACATGATCATAAAATCACAATATCATATACTTTAAATCATTGATCCTAAACACAAATAATTTGATGAATTATTGTAGTTCACAAGTCCTGAATCACATGGATATAGGTAACATAATCCATGAAAACTTAACATATGAATAAAACAGGGAATTTATTCATGCATAAACAATTGTTATCATTACCTACGATTCAAGACGCATTACTATAACCTGTCACAAACCAGCCCGGGAACCCTGGTAACCCGATAACCAAGCTGGCCCTGACCTAGCCCAAAAGACGTTCCTGATCCCCACGGGTTGGCGACTAGCACCTGATATCACACAATATGAATGTGGGAACTATTTTTCCACATGAATGTGGAAGAAAAATAAACAAGAAAGTATGAATAACAAAAACAATCTCTACTGGGAGTAACGTACCAGAATACAAAGGGGCATAAAAATCCCAAAGTACTACAACCCAAGTACTAAAAAAAGTGAAAAACAACCCCATGGTCCCTAAGGACACAACTCACCAAGACCAAATATCAACAGCTGGATCCACCTCCAAGAGGTCCCTTCCCTTTCCTAGATCCTGGAAGAAGAAAGTCTACAAACCCCTGAAGGAAAAAGTAGGGTGTGAGCCTAATCCTAGTAAGATACCACCAATGATTCCGTAACAGATTCCAAATATAGATTATCCAAATAAAATCTTTCAATGTTCAAATTATCAGGTTTTTCTATTCAAAATCATATTTTAACAAAACATGTTATACATTTTCAAAAGTTGGATAAATTAATTTAAGAAAAGAATATAAAATGATGGAATATTTCTTAAACAATGGAATATGAAAAAAATTTATATAAAACAGTTTATATAAATCTATCAGGCATGTAAGGCAGTTCAAAAGCATTTTCATACATCTATATCTGACATATAAATAAACAAGCGAGCAACATGGTCATATGCTAAAATGTATGATAGTATTAACTAGTTATAGGATTCCAAACTCTCAATTTGAACCCAGCTAAATGTGTATACACAATTCCCTATGACACTGGCCAATGGAGACTTGTCCCCAACCCATCAGGGATGTGACCCGCCGAATGTATGTTTTAGAATGTTGTCGTAGCATAGAGTGTATCCAAATAACTAACTAACTACCTAAGGATTTCATGTACACTTACATGATGGGTGAATTAAATTAAGAATGATTAGAATTTGATCAATCCCATTCTTCCATTTCAAAACTTCCAATTTCATTCCATTTAATACCACAATAGGTTTTATTAAAAACATGGCTTTTTCACAAGATAAAACCAATGGGTTTCTATCAAAACATGTTAAGCCATTTTCACCAGTTTGAAATCCATTCAAAACCAATTCCATCATTACACAATTTGTCCCCACAATTAAATTCAATAGTTTAATTTAAATCATTTCCATCAAATACACAATTTAAATTAAAAAATTTAAATTGGCCAAATTCCATAAACACACCCAATTCAATGGAATCAGGGTTTTCAAAATTTCCATGCCAAAACCATTTCTAATATCTCGATTAACAGGAATAAAGTTTTTATCTCTTTAATTAAAAGAAAAAATGATAAATTGAATTTAAATAAACCATTTAAATAATTCAAGAAAATAAAATGATAATCAAATTTTCATGTCGGGACCGAACCACCTACCTCGAAGGTTTTGACCAGAACCACAACGATCGAGAAGGATCAAGAAAACCGGGTTACTTCTTCAAGAACCTGCCTTAGATCTCTTCTCCTAGAAACATCAACACCAAATATCAATAAATTTGGTACCACACACTTAGATCTACCCATAACTGGCGTAGATCTACGAAACCTAGAGAAGATGAGAAGTTGATCTAAGTAGATCTATAAAAACAGTCAGGAACGATGAATAACTATCACATACCTCAAGAATCTGGCTTCGATTCACCAAGAGAAGCCTTTGGATTGCCTATGGAACGATGTGAGAACCTTATATGACCTTAGGATAATACAAATCCCGAGTTAGGGCCACATAGGAGGAAAAAAAGTCACATAGAGGCAGAACCAAGTGAGATCCACAATTTATGGATCTCATTTTAGTGGTCTCATAGTTAGCTCTCTCGGTTTGACAAACCGTGCACTAGCCATACGTTGGCTTCTGCCTCGGCCATCCTGATCACATGGTTTGGTCACACGGTTATACAAACGGTGCACTTCCCATGCAGAATGTACTGCCTCCAAGACCAACTGCACACAGTTTGGCCGCATGGTTGAGACAACCCGTGTGCCGCCCGTGCGACTTCCCCTTTTACCCAAAACAAAATTTAATTTTCACTCGACTCTCCAAAGTCACTACTCTAAAACATAGGTACTTAGAAACATCCAAAGTACCAAAAAACGTAATGCGATGTTACAACATCCCCACCATAAGATCTTTATGTCCCCAAAAATACTTTGAATAAAACCTCCACTTCCAAAAGATGAGGCCACTGCTCTCTAATTAGAGCCTCCCTTTACTACGTATCATGAGAATCGAAACCATGCTAACAACGTACATGGACTAGAGGTATCATTCTCCCATGAAGTACCTTAGTCTTATAATCAACAACCTTGACTAGTCGTTCAGTAACAGATAAATCTTGTTCAATCTCAAGATCACTCCATCTCACAACATGAGATGGATCAGAGTGATACATTGATAGCTGAGATACATGGAACACGTTATGTATCAACGTCAGTTGTGGCGGTAGAGATAGATGGTAAGCAACTTTCCATATAAGACCAAAAACATTGAAAGGTCCCACCAAATGAGGAGCAGGCTTACATTGCCTCCCAAGCCGTCGAAGACCTAATCAGGGTGAAATTTCAAGAACACCTGGTCACTAACTAAGAACTCTAAACGTTTATGATAATGATCAGCATAAGACTTGTATAGACTCTGTGCTATAAAAATTATATAAATAAATTTACTGGATCATAATTGTTGTCTCTTGGACAAAAACTTTTTCCTACCAAAGAACTTTCACCAATCACTGACCAACATAAAATAGATTTACAAGGATGACTATACAATGCCTCAAAAAGAATCCATTTTGATCGAAGACTGATAAATGTTGTTATAAGAAAACTCAACTAGCCCTAGAAGATCATCCCAAGACCCACCAAAGTCAAGAACACATGTGCGGAGCATATCTTCAAGGATCTGAATAGCTCTCTATGTATGGCCATCTGACTGGGGATGGATGTTTGTGCTCAAAAAGACATGAGATCCCTGTGACTCCTGAAAGCCACTCCAAATGCAAGAAGTAAACCAAGGATCCCTATCAGATACTACAGCAGACGGAACTCCGTGCAAATGAAAAACTTCTTTCACATAGATTTTTCCCAACTCGTCAACTTGGGTTGCATCTCGAATAGGTATAAAGTGAGTCGACTAGGTGAGTCTGTCGATCACAACCCATATTTCATTCTTCTTCCTCTGGGTTTGAGGTAACCAAACCAAAAAGTCGATATAGATTTCATCCCACTTCCATTTAGGGACTAGAAGTGGTTTAAGAAAACCCAAAGTATTCTGCTATTCATATTTCACCTGCTAGCATGTATAGAAACGAGATACAATCTCATCAATGTCTCTTCTCATACCTAGCCAATAGAACTATTTCCGCATTTCATAGAACATCTTCATGATTCCTGGGTGTATAGCCCACTAAGAGTTATGGAAGCCCCCCATCACATCTGTCCTTGCCGCTAACGGCACAATATAACGGTTTTGATAACACAGAACACCCTCTTTGGAGAACGACCTCTGGGAGTCAGTCTCCCTACCATAAAAATAGTCCTTAAGGACATGGAATTCATCATCCAGTTGTTGTACCTGAAGAAATAACTCAAGGAGAGTAGAAGTCAACTGAACAATGTCTAAAGAAACATCATTCCCCTTCTAATGAACTCCAATATGCAAATAAGAAAAAAGATCCATCAACCTCCACTCTTCTGATGATTCTTTCATAGTTTGTGATGGAAATTTCCTTCTTAACACATCTCCAACTTCATTCCCTTCTCCCAGGGTATGGGAAATGTCAAAGTCGAAGGATTGAAGGTAATCCACCCAACGTCTTTGGCAGAGATTCAAATATTTTTGAGAGAAGATATAACTCAAGCTCTTATAGTCTGAAAACACAGTAAAACTTTCTCCATAATGGTAATGTCTCCAATTATTATGTGCATGCATTAGAGCTGCAAGTTCAATGTCATGGGTAGGATAGTTCTTCTCATGAGGCTTAAGATGAAGAGATCCATAGGAAACACCATGATTACCTTGCATAAGGACACATCCCAAACCTGATCTCAATGCATCATAGATGACCACATAACCAATCCCAGCCTCAGGAATAGTTAACACCAGCGCAATAGTAAAAAGACGCTTTAGCTCAACAAAATCACTCTAAAATTTATCATTCTAGGAAAACTTCACTCCCTTTCAAGTCAGACTAGTCATTAGAGAAGTTAACTTTGAGAAGCCGTTAACAAATCAGTTATTATATGCTGCTAATCCAAATAAGGTCCGAATCTCAAAAACATTTCATGGCTGTTCCCAAGTCATAACAGCCTTCACCTTCTCAGGATCAACTGGTATTCCATGTTCTGACATGACTTGTCTCAAGAATTTCACTTCCTGAATCCATAAATTGCACTTTGAAATCTTGTCATAATGTCGGTGATTCAATAAAAGACTCAGAACTGTTATCAAATGATGTACATGATCCTCCTCAGACTTGGAGTAGACAAGAATGTCATCCAAAAAGACTACCATGAATATATCTAGATACTCAGGGAAAAACTTGTACATAAAAGCCATGAAATCTGCAGGAGCATTTTTTAGGCAGAAGGGCATAACAAGGTACTCATAATGGCCATACCTACTCTGAAAAGCGGTCTTATAAATTTCATATTCTTTTATCCTCAACTGATGGTACCCAAATCGAAGATCAATTTTTGAAAACCACTTCTACCCTTTAAAATGATAAAAAAATCATCAATTCATGGTAACAAATATTTTTTCTTTATTATAACTCGATTGAGCTTTTGATAATCAAGACATAAGCGATGAAAACCATCAGCCTTCTTGGCGAAGAGAACAAGTGCTGCCCAAGGTGACACACTCGGGTGTATAAAACCTTTCTCATGAAGATCATTTAATTGAGACTTATGTTCTTTTAGTTCATCTAGAGCCATTCTATAAGAGGGAATAGAAACTGGTTGAGTACCAGGACTTAAGTTAATAAAGAAATCAACCTCCCTTACTAGTGACAAACCATAAAATTCAGAAGAAACATGTTGGGAAACTCAGCAACGACTGAAGGAAGATCACCACACATTGAATCTCTCTCTATGTCAAAAGTAAAAACTAATATAACATTCCACAACTTTGGATAAGAGGGTCCATCTCTGCTTGACCTTGGGTCCCATTCTCCTTGAAAAACAAGAGGCGCACCACATGGTGTATTAAGGTAGACCCGTATAAGATAACAATCAATCCGGCCTTTATTGGCAATGAGCCAATCCATCCCAAATACGAAGTCAAAATATTTCATGTCGAGAACAAAAAAACTCCAAGCATGAACAACCTTTGATAGAGAAATGACACAAGAAGGACTACAGATACCCTTCTCTCTTATTGTACCAAGGGGTCTAGTAATTTCTATCAAACAAGATAAAATTTACATAGGTAGATTAAGAAAATTTACAAGATGGGTTTAAGTAAATGACTGAGATCCACCAGTATGAAAAAGAGTTGTCACAAGGATGATGATATAGTAATGGTTCCCGTCACAGTTGCAGGACTTATATCAGCTACCTCTGGTGACTATTACACTGTGTTAAGAGGCTTTATTTCAGATACCTGTGGCTGGAACCCTTTTGTTCGTGAGGAATTTGATTTCCCTGATGTTTTTGGAGGTGCTGATGATCTTATTCCACTACGTGTAGTAGAGAAGTGACGACAGAATCTCTGTAAGTGACCTAAACGTCCACAGGAGCTACAGTTATTAGGTTCCTCAGTGAAAACCCTCTTAGAATGCCCTGGATTCCCACACTGATATCAATTCAATGAATCCCCTCCTAGTGCTACCGAAGGTATGGGATGACTCTTAGATCGAGAACTACCATTAGAAAAGTCACGCTTCCATTTTCCCTTAAAGGAGACCACAATGCCACTAGGAGGGAAAAGAACCTCCTTCAACACTGACATTCCTGCCATGTCCATATCAACCACCATCTCCCTATCCAGCACATCAGCATAAGTGGGTAGCTTCAGTAAGAAAACCTGAGAACAGATATCTGATCAAAGTCCCAACATGAATCGTCGAGCCTTCATCCTCTCATTAGATACAATATCAGGAGAAAACTGTACCAACTCAGAAAAATGATTTGAGTACTCAGTCATGGTTTTGTTGGCCTGATCATGCTTGAAAAACTCCATAGCCTTGGCTAACACCATTGATTCTAGATAGAACTAGTTATTGAAAAGAACCCTAAAGTCTTTATACTCCAAACCCTTATATTTCCTAGCTATCACCATTGTGTCCCACCATCTCCTACATGGTCCCTCTAGTACGAAGGTGGAACACTTCCCCTTGATCAACTCAGGTGTCTGCAAGAAACAAAAAAGATGTTCAATCTTACTAAACCATTCCTGAACATGTTGAGGGTCAGTCGAGGGTTTTAAAACTGGTGGCTTTTGTCATAGGATCTCTTGAGAATGACTTCAGAGAATATTACTATGAGGATCTATAGCTGCAGCCTGAACATGAACTAGAGGTGGTGCCTGTCCTAGAGCTTGGACAGTGCGAACAATCACCTCTACCCGACTCAGATCCAAAATAGGACTCGCTTTCTGATGTTCAACAACAGCTTCTTTTAGGATCTGAGCTCCATGTCTTCTTAGAGGTATGATGCTACACAGCCTAAAAAAGACATAGATTAAAACCCAAAAAGAGTATCAAGTAAAACTATTATTAAAAGAAGGGTTAATAAGATTTTGATTCCACTCTATACAAATCAAAATAGTGAAAAATACTAGAAACAATCCACATTTCATATTTCCCAAACCAACCCTGGTGACATAAGGTTCATTGTGGTGAGAGTTGGCCAGGCAATCAATCACAACTTCCTCCTAAGTCCTGACAAAAAAAAAACTCAAATGCATACTATGATCAAGGAAAGATTATTAACCTACCTCTAATACCACTTTGCCTCAAACCTGCCCGTATAACCTGGTAACCCAATAACCGAGCCAGCCCTGACATAGCCCGAATGAAATTCCTGATCCCCATAGGTGGAGACTAGCACCTGGAATCACACAACATGCAAGTTGGAATGATTTTTCCACAAGAATGCAGAAGAAATAGAAACAAGAAAGTTTTCATAACAAAAAAAACTCCACTGGGAGTAATTTACCAGAAAATAAAGTGGCATAAAAGCCCAATGTACTACAACCCAAGTACTAAAAAAGGTAAAAACATCCCCATGGTCTCTAAGGACACAACTCACCAAGACCAAAGATCAACAGCTGGATACACCTCTAAAGGGTCCCTTCCCATTTCTCGATCCTAGAAGATGAAAGTCTGCAAACTCATGAATGAAAAAGCAGGGTGTGAGCCTAAGCACAGTAGGATACCACCAAATATTCCTTAAGGGATGTGAAATATAGAATATCAAAATAAAAGCTTTCAATTTTCAAATAAACAGTTTTGGAAATTCAAATGAATATTTTAACAAAACATGATTTACATTTTCAAATGATGGAAAAATTAATTTAAGCAAAGGCTTTACAATGATGGAATATTTCTAAAACAATAAATTAAGAAAAAAATTTATAAAAAATAGTTTATAAAAATCTAGCAGGAATGTAAGGAAGTTCAAAAGAATTGGCATACATTTATATCTCACATATAAATAAACAAGTGTGCAACATGGTCATCTTCAAAAAGGTATGATAGTATTAACCTGTTATAGGATTTCACACTCTCTATGTGAACTTAGTGAAATGTGTATACACACGTCCCTATGAAACTGGACAATGGAGACTTGTCACCAACCCATCAAGGATGTGACCCACCACATGTATGTTTTAGAACATTGTCGTAGCGTAGAGTGTATCGAAATAACTCACTAACTACCTAAGGCTAGCATGGACTCTTACATGATGGGTGAACTATTTAAAGAATGCTTAAAATAAGATCAAAACCATTCTTCCATTTCAAAAGTTCCAATTTCATTCCACTTAAAACCAAAATAGGTTTTATTCATGACATTCCTTTTTCACCAGATAAAAATAATGGATTTCTATCAAATCATTTCAATCCATTTTCACCAATTTGAAATCCATTCATAACTAATTCCATCATTATACAATTTTTTTCCGCAATTAAATTCAATAATTTAATTGAAATAATTTTCATTGAATACACAATTTTAATTCAACAATTTAGATCATCCAATTTCTATAAACACACCCAATTAAATGGAATTGGGGTTTTCCAAATTTCTATTCCAAAACCATTTCAAATATCTTGATTCACTAGAATTGAGTTTTTATCAATTTAATTTAATGGAATGATGAGAAATTTAATTTAAATCAACCATTGAAATAAATCATGCAAATACAATGATAATAAATTTGACAAGTCTGGACAGAACCACCTACCTCGAATTTTTTGACCAAAACCACAATGGTCGAGAATGCTAATGAAAACATGGTTTCTTCTTCAAGAACCCACATTAGATCTCTTATCGTAGAAATATCAAGACCAAATCTCCTCAAATATGGTACAACACACTTAGATCTACCCATAAGAGGTGTAGATCTAAGAAACCAAGAGAAGGGGAGAAGTAGATCTATGTAGATCTAAGAAAACGATCAAGAACAATAGAGAACGCTCAAATACCTCAAGAATCCATCTTTGATTCACCATGTGGAGCCTTTGGATCACCTCCATAATGATGGGAGAACCTTCTATAACCTTAGGTGATGAAAAATCACGAGTTAGGGCCACTTAAGAGGAAAAATGAGGCACTTAGAGGAAGAACCGAGTGAGATCCACAATTTAAGGATCTCTTTTAAGTGGTCGCATGGTTAGTTCACACGGTTCGACAAACCGTGCGCTATCCGTGTGTTAGATTCTACCTTGGATTTCCTTCTTTGATGGTTTGGCCGCATGGTTAGACAAACCATGCACTTCCCATGCGGATGATACTACCTCCAAGACCAACTGCGCACGGTTCGGCCGCACAGTTTAGTCAACCCGTGCGCTGCCCATGCGACTTCCCCTTTTCCCCAAAACAATATTTAATGTTCTCCCAACTCCCCCAAGTCACTACTCTAAGACATATATACATAGAATCATTAAAAGTACCTGAAAACGTAATGTGATGTTACATAACCTGTCGTGGAACTTCATGGGAATACAACCTACTCGGCGGCACCACCATCGACATTGATAGTCTTTTGGTTGTAATGGATCATCATTCCAAATCATTTTACTTGGGGATTTAGTTTCCATATATTCTGATAGTGGATTGGGTTTCCCCTTCTACCTTCTTCTAAGTGGCTACACCTATTGGGTGGGACAGACAACCATCACAAATCAAAGTTCATTCCTTGTGAGGGATTAGATTTCCCCATCTTTGCATAGTGGATCAATCCTTTTGACATGATTCCCAGCATTGTGTCATGAGTTATATATCTCAAACCATTTAATTTTAGGGAGATATAGGACACACCCATCTCATAATAAAATAATTATCACATGTTCTACAAGTTAATAACACATTCATCATATCAGGTCTCATAAAAAGAGATTGGTTCATTTTACAACAAATCAAAACCATTGAAATGAAATGGGTATCATGATCTTTCCATCACATCAAAACCAATGAAAAATATATAGGTTTAATAATCACCACATAAAATCATTACCTTTGAAAATAATTGTGTTTAAAAACAATATAACCCATGGAAGGGAAATGGATTTCAAAATCGTTATTTTATAAAAACATATAAAATTCAAGAAATAATATGAATGGAACCATTACATCATTTCCAATGAGGGAATTGTTAACAACAATAGATTTTATATTCTATGTAAAATAACATGGAAAAATATTTTGAGAAAATTTCTTGAGGTAATACCCTTTCAGTCATTTAAAATTGATATTTGGAACATAAAAACCTTTAAACAAATTTTTTATGAATATAAACTTTAAAACATAGATAAAATTATTTGAAATGATTTAGGAAACATTTTTATTTTAAAAAAATATAATGACGGATTAAAAATATTTTGAAGTCATTTTTCCATTAAAACATATAAAATAACCTTAAAACATTTCGAGAAATTTTTTACCTGAAGAATTTTAAATGATTCTTGATGAAACATGGAACACAATTTTCCTCTAAAAATTATTAAATAATCATGATACAATTTTTTAATCCATTTTCCTTGAAATTTTATATATGAAAAATGAATCAATTCTTGACAAAATTTGTAACTACCCAAATATTCATTAATGGAAATCCCTCTTAATCTAATTAGATGTATCTTTATGTAAAATATTTATATAAAATGTCATCTTAATTGGTTTTATGTTAAGAATTGTGACCATTTCTAAAATAGCCATTAAAAAGTGATCACATGTTTAGTATAAATATAGGGAATTAAAAAATCCAATTTACTCAGACAAAGGAAGTGATGACCTCATCTAGTAGACGTGCCCCATAAAGAGCCCATTTGTCAGAGCTTGGAAAGAAGGTCACATCATTGGGATTCTCTCTTGACCAATACCTAGCAAAGTATTAATATGTTAAGCTCGAGTGGGACCTCCTATGAGAGAAATGGAAGTTGATAGAGATTACCTCTTGAGAAATGTTATCCGAGCCACCCCAAGAGTCTGTCACAATTTCACACCTTACTATTCGGTCTTATGAGGGTGTTATAAGGGGTTATGTAACAAGACCATAGCACTATAGTTATGTACATTATTTTTGAATATAATAATTAATATACTTTCATTTTATTATTTTTACCTTGTAAATAGTTTTTTAAGAACAATAAGAATATTTAGTTAAGGTTCAATTAATAAATCTATTTTGATGAATTAATGGATTATTTAGTAAAATAAAATTTTAATAAAATATTATTATTGTTGGTAAGTTAATTTTTTTTAAATATTAATAATCGTTTATTTTTATGAATTCACTAGTAATTTTTATTAAGGTTTGAGATCTATTTTTTATCAAAACCCATTAATTTTTTATAAATGCCAGTTTTTTATTTTAAAAGTGAAAAATAACATATTTAAAAAATTACATAAATAAAATAAATATTGTTTCTGGAATCATGACATCAAAATTAGCCAATGGTAAATTTTTCAAAATTTTCTGAGATAATCATGTTTTTGGGTAAAAATTAAATACTGTTTTAATATATAATGTTTTTTATCACATCATAATGACCTAATAATGTTGTCATACAATACTATAAGATTTATGTTCAGAAAATATATTTTTTAACATTAAAATAATGGGGATGTGGGTTTTTTACTTATTTGTCAAATAATTAATAGACCCTTCAAGACATATTTATCATCTTGTCTTTTTAAATTAATTTCTATGGGAGCATGAATCACCACTGCATAAGCAACCCTGTTATTTTGAGAAGTTCAGACATTGGCCTTATAAAATATTGGTTTCCAATTCCTTTTAAAAAAACCATGTGCAAAAACCATCAGTTGGTTTGTGGTTTGGATTTTCTTAATGTGAGGTGTCCCAAACCTAAATAATAAAGAATTCCCTCACCTTCCATATACAATCCCACCCAATATACCATTTACTCCTCACTCAATTCCATTAGAGTTCATCCAACCTCTAACCTCCTCTCAATAGAATCCTCCCAAGGTTACCCAAGATTCCAAGAATCCTCTCTCAAAACTCTCTAAATCCTTTGGAATCACACATCCAAGTAAGGGTTTTTTTCTTTTCTCATTTTGTCCATTTTTCTTAATGTTGTTATTCATTTTTAATTTCAATTATTAATTTTGGGGTATGGCTTATACACACCCCCATTCCTCCATCATTATGTTTTAATTATGGGAAACCCATTTCTCTCTCATTAAATTCCTCCCATGAACACGTGTTACGATGCCGAAATTCCAAAAGGAATTTCTCTCTCCTCTTTTACATTCAAGAAATTATTTTGTATCGTAACTCTAAATTCCATTAAAATTGTTTGTACATATATCTATAATACCCCCTTAATTTCCATTTAATGTAAATATGATTAGAAAAACCATTCCCTCTCATCAACCATTTTTATGTATTCTTACGTGATGCTGTTACGCTTCCTAAATTACACAGATTTTCCAAGCTAATGTCATTGTGTAGTGAATACCATACCCATCTCTCAATAAATGGTATTCAAAATTATGCACATTTAAATATTGATTATAAATTTTCATTTATTAATTAACTATTCCTTTATCCTGGAATAAATGATTATGTTTTATGAATCCATGGTATATGATCCATGTGGCACACATATGCATGAAATGAAATGTTTAAGAAGGGTGCGCCCTTATAGCACACCAATGCATTGGGTAATGTATAGTATCATGATATGTCATGTTCAATGGGTGTTAAATACTGATAATTCATGTGAAAAAAGGTTTTACTCATGCTTCATTTTCAATGAGGGTTTACTCATGCTCCATTTGCAATGATCCTTAGTTCATGCTAGTTCCATCTTATGTATTGTTGCCAAATTTCCATGGTATGATTATCATGATTTATCATGCGTTTATTTTTAGGCTTATATTGTACCCTATTGATATGCCTTTTTTTCTAAAATTTAGTTTATTACTTATTTTATTCCATGATTAATCCATTAATTGGATTTATAGCTCACCCTTTTTTTATGAATGTCCTCAGGTTATCCCAAGAAATGCTGTGTACGAGTGAATATAGTGGTCATGTAAAGGATGTTTTCAATAAAGATGTTGTATTTCATTTTTTATATTGTTATGTAATGATCTTAATCCCCAAAGACACTATAACTATTGATCTTATATGTTTATCAAGTATTTTTTATGTAGTAAATTATGTTTAATTGTGTAATAAAAGATCAGGGTTATCATAGTTTGTATTAGAGGATAGGTTAAGATATTTTTGGGATTAGGATTAGAATACCCTAGTAAAGACTTAGATGATAGACAATGTATAATAAAAACATCCTTATGTTTTGGGGAGTATTTAGTAATTTGTTTATCATGAAAATATATCCCTGTCTAGATACGATCATGTAGAGGAAGCTCTGGCATTGATGTATCCTAGGGGTAAAACACAAAAACACCACATTGAACTAGACTTGAACGAGAACTGGTGCATGAAAATGGGCCTTAATACACTCTTGTTTATGACACTCCCGAGGGATATGCTTTGGTAATTTCACAATCTTAGTGTGAACCATTGTTAAGGGACTATAAAAATTCCATATGAATATATGTTTGAAAGTAGATCATGGATATCATAGATTGAAGCCTATAAATTCATAAGTTAATGAAATAAAAGTTATTTATAAGTAATCAAATTTTGTCTTTGGATTACCATTTTTGTGTTACCCCTATCTTTCCTTTTATTCCAGCCAATGGACTATAATAGGGGGACTCTGGCTAACAACCAATGTTATGATCATTGTATTGACTATAATAATGAGATGCCCAATCCAATGGGAGTGGGAATCATGAACATTATCACACTTCTCTCTTAGATAACTCAATCTTTGAATATAAACATGGGTCAAGAGAAATTTTCAACCCCCCAATAATGATCAAGTCTCTATCGAGAGCATCATGATACAAAGGCCTCCTACTTTTAATGGATCATCAAATCCCTCAATCGCTGAACAGTGGATCAACTCCATTGAATAGATCTTCTCCATAATTTAATGTTCTGAACAAGAGATAGATATCCTAGATACTTATCGTGTGGATGGTAATGCTGATCAATGGTGGAAATTGATCAAAAATGTGAAGCCTGAAGAGGATATCGAGGCTTTGGAATGGAAGGATTTCTAGAAGATATTTTTTGATAAATATTTTCCATGAACCCTCCTTCTTAAGATGGAAATGGACTTCCTTGCCATCAAGAAAAAAGACCGCGAATATGTTGAAGCGTATGAGGGAAACATCACAAGGCATTCATGATACACTTATGGATTTTTCATTACCCCCAAATTCAAGGATGATCACTTCTTTGGTGGGATGAAACATTTCTTGCAGAAATCACTGGCAATCCACAACTTCGACTGCTATGGTTAAATTTTCTGATGTGCACTCATTGTCAAAATGGAGATCAGAGAATCTCAGGGGTATCATGATGATAAGAAGCATAAGGTGGATTTCAATACTAGTGGTCCGATGGATAAATCCAATGGTGCTAAGAAGATCCAACACCCCACTTGCCAATGGTGTGGAGAAAAGAAACCCAGAAATTTCCTAAAGGGGACAAAAAAATACTTTAGGTGTGGAAGAGAAGGGAAAATTATTATTAACTACCAAAAAGAAAAACCTATGGCTGCAACAGAGGAGTGGAATAATCCGTTTGATCCTTAATGAGTTGTTCATTGCTACAACTACAAAGAACAAGGGAATCTTGAAAATTAGTTCCCTAAGCCAAGGGTTTTTGTTGGCAACCAAAAAACTCGAAGGCAGGAAGGGCGAGCTTTGGCCATCACTACTACGGAAGTGAACCCTAAAAATGATTTGGTGATAGGTACACTAGTTATTCATTCAATAATAGAAAAAATACTTCTTGATTCAGGTTCTACTAATTTTTTTATATCTCGAATGTTTAATAGAATAATCCCAGCACCCCCACAAATCATTGAAGTGAAGATGTCGGTGAGTATGAAAAATGGGGAAATCATTGTATCACATGAATATAACTCCTCCCCTATCATAATCTATGGACCGAACTTCCCAGAGAACCTCGACATACTCCCTCTACTGTAATTTCATGAAATTCTTGGCATGGATTGGATTTCCTTATATTGAACCAATATAAATTACTGTGGGAGGGAAATCACTCTCCATGTGGAGAATCCACCCTCAATTCTTTACAAGTGCAAGGATGAAGATGAATCTTCTTTAGTTCCATCATCTCAATAGTGGATATTACTTCCTAATGAGCATGCATATCTAGCCTAGATGATTGAGTCTAAGGAGTAAACCATCCTATAAGACATGCCTACTATGGGGGAATTCTATGTAGTGTTTCTAGAGGAAGTGCATGGTCTTCATACTAGAATAGATGTTGAATTCTCAATTGATTTTATACCTGGGAAATTGCCAATATACAAGAATCCCTATAGAATGGCTATTGTGGGACATGGGGATTTTAAGAAAAACTACAAGAGAATCTGGATAAAGGTTTTGTATGCCCATGTGCTTCATCATAGTGTGCACGAGTCCTCTTCGTCAAGAATAAATAAGGGTAAATGTGCCTTTGCATCGATTATCGTGATCTTAAAAAAATCATGATAAAGAACAAGTATCCTCTCCCACGAATTGAGGACTTGTTCGATCATCTGTGTGGAGAATAATAATTCTCTAAGGTGGATTTGTGGTTGGGATATTATCAAGTAAGGGCAAAGAAGGATGATATCCCCATGAATGCTTTTAGCACAACATACAAGCACTTTGAATTCATAGTAATGCCTTTCAGACTCACCAATGCTTCAGAAATCTTCATGGGATTGATTAATAGGGTCTTTATAGATTAAATAGACAAATTTGTGGTAGTATTTATAGATTATATTATAATATACTCAGAAAACAAGGGGGTCATGAGAAGCATTTAAGAACTCTAATAGAGACCTTGCGGAAGGAGAATCTCTATGAAAAGTACAAAAACTGTGAGTTCTAGTTGGAGGAGGTCTCATACATGGTCCACATCATCACAAGAAATGGGATATCTGTGGATCCCTCCAAAATAGATGCAATTGAGGGATGGACGAGGCCATCATCGGAAACAAATATTTGTATATTCATGGGGTTAGCTGGATATTATCGATGATTTGTGAGTGATTTTTCACAATTGTAAAACCCTATTACCAAGATAACATAGAAGGGAGTAATGTTTTCTTGGAGTGATGAATTTGAATAAAGCTTAAAGGAGTTGAAACAGAGGCTTATAACTACGCATGTGATCACTTTAACCACAAGTGGAAAACTTTTTGTGGTATTCATCAATTCCTAGAAGAAGGTCCTGGGATGTATACAGATGCAAAATGAAAAATTCATTTCCTATGATTTAAGGAAATTGAATGTTCATGAACAGAACAATCCAACACATGACCTCGAGTTAACTGTAGTGATCTTCGTATGAAAATTTGGGGGCTATATCTCTTTGGAGAGAAGTGTGAAATATATACGGACCACAAAAGAATCAAGTATATATTCACATAGAAAGAGCTGAACATGCACCAATGAAGATGGTTAGATATAATAAAATACTATTACTACTCAATCCATAACCACCCTAGGAATGTTAAAAAGTTTTCGGATTCCCTATGTAAAAAGAACACAGTGATTCTATCATTGATGAGAAGTAAAAAGGATACATTCTTCTCAGTTTGGATAAAGATGGACATGGAAATCATAAATAAAGGAACATCATCAATCCATTCACAAATTATTGCTCTACTATCACTTTTGTAAAGGATAAAGGATTCCCAAAAGGATGATTTGGGAATTCAGGAAAAAGTGGAATCTATAGGAAAAAAAATCCTCTGAGTTTAATGTTAATGAAGAAGAGATTGTGAGATTTGGGAAAATACTATGTGTTCCATCATGTCCAGAGATGAAGAAGGAACATTAAGATGATTCACATCGTTCAAATTTCTCTATTATCCCAGGAAACAAAAAGATGTATCGAGATCTAAGAGAGCATTATTGGTGGGATAAAATGAATAAGGAGATCAGTAAATATAAATTAATGTGTCTGGTGTGTCAGCAAGTGAAGGCAAAGAGTCAAAAGTCTAAGCGGATGATGCAATCATTTACCATACCATAATAGAAATGGGAGAACAACACCATGGAATTTGTCACCGAACATCCAAAGACATCCAAAGGAAATAATGCAATATGGGTTGTTGTGGATTTTCATAAAAAGGTTGTACACTTTATTTATATTCAGGAGGATATCTCATTGGATCAACTGGCACAGATATATATCATAGAAGTGTTAAGGATACATGGAGTACCACTATCTATTGTGTCTGATCTAGATCCATGATTCACCTCTATGTTTTGGAAGAGCCATCAACATGCATTTATTACTGAACTGAACTTATGTACGACCTATCATCCTCGAACTAATTTCCAATCCAAGAGAACTATCCAAACACTTGAGGACATGTGGAGAGCATTCTCAATGGACTTTAAAGAAGGATGTGATCAACATCTTCCTCTGGTTGAGTTCTCATATAATAAAATTTTCTAATTGATCATCCAAATGGGACCATATAAAGATCTTTATCGGAAAAGGTGCAGAACACATGCGTGTTGGGATGAGGTTGGTGAGCGTATGCTGCTTGGACCAGAAATGCGTGAAGAAATGGTGGAGAAGGTCAAAACCATTCAGCAGCATATCAAGGCATCCTAGAGTCAACAAAAGAGTTATGCTGATAACTGTCTATGAGACCTTCAGTTTAAAGTTGGAGAAATGGTATTTCTATGCATATCTCCATGGAAGAAGGTCATGAGGTTTGGAACGAAAGTGATGTTATGTACAAGGTACATCAGCCACATTGAGATTCATGAATGTGTCGGGGATGTGGCCTATCGACTAGCACTTCTACATTCCATGGACAATGTAAATGATGTATTTCATGTATCCCTATTATGGAAGTACATACCAGACCCTTCACATTTACTCTCTTCTTAGGTGGTATAGTTATAGGATGATCTTTCTTGTGATGAGAAAACAGTGTAGATCATAGATCATAGATAAAAAGTTCTACGAAATGAGACAATGGCCCTTATCAAGGTGTTGTGGAAAAACCACATGTTTGAAGAAGCAACGTGGGAATCATAAGAAATGATGGGAATAGTTACAGAAATATGTTTTAGTGTGGGAAATGAATATTTCAAGGGAAAAATTTTTTTAGGGGGGAAGATTGTAATGACCCAAAATTTCATTAATGGAAATCCCTATTAATCTAATTAAATGTATCTTTATGTAAAATATTTATATAAAATGTCAACTTCATTGGATTTATGTTAAGAATTGTTACTATTGAAAATATATTCATTGAATGGTGATCAAATGATTAGTATAAATATAGGGCATTAGAAAATTCAATTTACTCATACAAAGGAATCGATGGCCTCATCCAGTAGATGTGCCCCATAAGAATCCCATTTGTCAAATCTTGGAAAGGAGGTTGAATAATTGGGCTTAGCTCTTGACCAAGTCCAAGACGAGCTTGAATATGTTATGTTTGAGTGGGACCACCTACGAGAGAAATTGAAGTTGATAGAGATTACCACCCAAACAATGTTATCCAAGCCACCCCAAGTGTCTGTCACCATCGCACACATTAGTCTTCATTATTATTCGGGTGTTATAAGGGGTTATATAACAAGACCTTAGTACTATGGTTATGTAAATTAATTTTTTATATACCAATGAATACATTTTCATTTTCTTATTGTTACATTTTAAATATATTTTTTTAAAGCACAAATAGTATTTTTATTAAATGTTCAACTGAGAAATATATTTTGATGAATTAATGGATTTTTAAATTAAATAATATTTTAATAAAATATTATTATTTTTAATAAATTATTTTTATTAAATGTAAATGATTCTATAATTTTATGAATTCAATCGTAATTTTTATTAAGGTTTGAAACCATTTTTTTTCAAAACCAGTGAATTTTCGATAAATATTAGTTTTTATTTTGAAAGTGAAAATTAACATATTTAGAAAATTATTTAGATAAAATAAATATTATTTCTAGAATTATGATGTTGAAATTATCCAATGGTGAATTTTTCATAAATTTCTTGAGACATTCAAATTTTTGGGTAAAAATTAAACACCGTTAAAATATATAATGTGCTTTATGACATCATAATGACCCAGTAGTGATGTAATAAAATACTATAAGCTTTATTTTTGGCCAATATGAGTTTTAACATAAAAAATGTTTTTTGGGGAGGTTTGACTTTTTTTACAAAGCATTAATGGACACTTCAAGACTTATTAAACATCTTGTCTTTTCAAATTGTTTTCCTTGGAAGTGTGAACCACCTCCACATAAGCAACACCATTATTTTAAGAAGTTCAGACTTTGGCATTATAAAATATTTTTTTTCCACTTCCCTTTGAAAAAATCCATGGGCAAAAACTATGGGCTGGTTTTTGGTTTGGACTAGTTTAATGTGAGGTGTCCCAAACCTAAATAATAATGAATTCCCTCACCTTTCCAATATAAACCCACCCATGCTCCCACTTCCTCCTCACTCAATGTATTTAGAGTTCGTCCAACCTCTGTCATCCTCTATCTAGAATCCTCCCAAGGTTCCCTAAGCTCCCATGAAGCCTCTCTCAATCCTCTCTCAAGTCATTGGAAGTACACTTCCTAGTAATGGTTTTTTCCCTTTGTCATTTTTGTCAAATTTTACTAATGTTGTTATGAACTTTTAATTTCAATTTTAGATGTTGGGGTACTATTTCAAAAATCCCCCATACTGACCTCTTTATGTTTTAATTATGGGAGACCCGTTTCCCTCTCATTAAATTCCTCCAATGTACACATGTTACAATGCTGAAATTCTGAAAGGAATTTATCTCTCCTCTTCTACATTCAAACAATTCTTTTGTATCATGAATATAAATTCCTTTACAATTTATGGGACATGTATATATTGACCAACATATTTTCCAATTCATTTACATATGATGAGATACCCATTTCCCTCCCACCAACCTTTTTATGAATTCTTATGGCACGCCGTTACACTACCAAAATTACACCATTTTTTCAACCAATGTCATTGTGTAGTGAATACATGCCCAGTTACCTGTCAAGGTATTCACAATTATTGATTATAAAGTTTCATGTATGAATTCTACATTCCATTGATCTGTAGTAAATGATTATGTTTTATGAATCCATATTATATGATCCATGTGTCACACATATGTATAAAATGAAATGTTTAAGTAGGGTGCGCCCTTATAGTGCACCAATGCATTGGGTAAAGTATAGTATCACGATAAGTCATTTGAAATGGGTGTCAACTCATGCTAATTAAAGTACAACAAGTTTTTACTCATGCTTCATGTACAATTAGTGTTTACTCATGCTCCATGTGTAATGTGCCTTGGGTCAGGCTAATTCGATGGTAAGTCTTCTTTC
This sequence comes from Viscum album, assembly GCA_963277665.1. Classification (NCBI taxonomy): domain Eukaryota; kingdom Viridiplantae; phylum Streptophyta; class Magnoliopsida; order Santalales; family Viscaceae; genus Viscum; species Viscum album. The sequence goes on along the minus strand of OY728128.1, from coordinate 1,495,957,469 downwards.
CACATTTCCATGTTATGATTATCATGATTTATCATGAATTTATGTTTATGATTCTATATTTCTCTATTGATATGCCTATTGTCTAACATTTACTGTATTCCTCATGTTATTCCATGATTATTCTCTTAATAGGCTTTATAACTCACCCTTTTCTAATGCATATCCCCAGGTAATCCCATGCAATGCTAATTAAGAGGGAATATAGTGGTAATGTAAATGAAGTTCTCATTAAAGATATTATATTTAATGTTTTATGTTTTTATGTAGTGATCTGAAGCCCTAAATACACTAGACCTATTGATCATCTACGTTGTATCATGTGAGGATTATTTAATTAATTATGTTTAATTGTGTAATAAAAAATCCGGGTTGTCATAAATTTTTTAATAAGATAATATATGAAAATAATATATACAATTTGAAAAATGAAATCCTTCAAAAGATATAAACTATGCTTGAAAACATTTTAAAACCAATTTTACATAAAAACATATAAATTAATCTTAAAAACATTGTTAAATTTTTTTTCTGTGAATACAAATTTGAGAAAAGGAGTTTAAATATATTATTATTTTTGAAAAAAAATAAATAAAAATTATTGTAAAAAAAATATAATAAGAAATAAACCTTTAAACATTCAATGGTAGCTTCACAGAAATGATAGAGGGTAAATTCATAAATTTTGAATGACGTAAATACGTCTATTTGAATGATAAAAAAATTAAAATGAATTTTTATGATCGTGACAATAATATTCCTTTTAAAAAATTGGTAAATGGAGAAAGGATTATTTTTTTAATGATTATAAGAGAAATGAATAATATTCATAGATACCCTTTTTAGAAAACATAGTGATGAAGTAACAATAATATCTGGATGAAGAGAGGGTTCATTCAGAGTATCTATAAAAAAATCCAACAATATGGCCATATATATGATATAAAATTTCCATTATTTATTTTTGTTTTTTAGGACTTTATTTATATAACAACATGTGTACACCTAAATAGTTTTTAAAAAATCCTTGTAAATATTTTTCCAACCCCATAAAAAGCTACCACCTTTTCCTCGTCCTCAAACCTATAAAACAAGTCATAATCAGAAAATATTTAAAAAATATATTCCCAATCATACCTACCTTCCTCATATAACCCTTCACATGGGAATAATGAAAATCATGGAAGCATTTTTGAACAACATAGTGTAGTTTCCAAATTAAGAGGTAAAATATTCTCAAATGTTTGTTATTTTATTTTCTTTCAACACCCATATACACTCTATATTACATGATTGTATAAAAAGTATCATAATTAAACTTGTAAGTATTAATTCTAATGGTTTGACCTATACTTACACACACCTCTATCATATTTGTAATTAACATATTGTTTCTATGTATGGTGAACAACTTCCTCACAAAACATTGATAGTTCAAATTTTCATCACCACCTATCATGTTTTCCATTATGATGAACACTATATTAACTTATGATATATATATATTATATTTATTATTTATTTATTATTTTTAATACATATTTATAAAAAAAATTATTTATGATTTCTGTCGTGTGTAAATACTATATTCTCATTACAAGAAGAGTGCACTACCACCCACTCAAAGTGGTACGAGTAGTTCATATTCTACATAGAATGTATTAATAATTGATTTATTGAATATAATATATATATATATATATATATTATATAATAAAGACACATTAATAATTATATATATACATATATATACATATATTTCTTTTACATTATTTCTCTCAACAAGAAAATTAAATAGAAATAGCATTCATGAGTTTGTAAGGCCTACTGTCTCCAGGGACAATGTATTTAATTTCATATATATAGACTTTATAAAATATAATAATAAATATATATTTTATATAAATGATATTTATATCATGGTTTACAATTGGTAATCATGATATATGTATAAGGACTGATAATATATAAATTAAGTCACTTCTGAAAAAAAGAGAATAATACCCAAAGTGAATCCCTAAAATATGATGGTTAATAAGTTGGTTAACTAATTTTGTAATAAAATCATATAATTTATTAAGTAGAAGAATATTTTTCATTGAATGATTATTAATAATTTTATATATATTATATAGGTGATTTGAAAGAGTATGATGAGATTCAAGACACAAGGTAAGGGGATTTCATTTAAATATTTATTTCCATGAGATACATGCGATGTTATCTACAGATTCCTTTTGTCTGGTATATATAATAGACATGAATTTGTTATATGTATCATTTACATATATTTGTTTGTATTCACATGTTCATTTTATTATATCTCATTCATGGTGATTATGTTTCAAAACATACCATATCAGTGAAATTGTTTTGTCTCAATTTTTCATTCATTGAGATTATTGTTTTGTTATACACCGAAATTATATTTTTATGTCTATATATTCCATTTTTAAAAGATATATCAAGAATTTCCATTCTTTAATGATATTTTAATATTGAGTAAATTTCTGTTTCATAGCTGGAGAGTATTATAACAAGTTACCAAGTTTTAAGGGGTTATTGAAGCTATCTTATAACTTTTCAAGATTTTTTATGTTTATACGTTCTTTGATGAAATAATATGATCTATATATATATAAAATCATAGAATTTTATATAATATAATTATTCATTAATTTTTCATATTTTGGAACTATTTATTACACTATTTGGTACATATGATTGTTATGAAACCATTTTGATGGATGAAACACTATAGCCCCTCATTGGTTCAAATCTATGTTACTTCAAAATCATGTTTTCTAAAAAGCGTTTCCATGAATATTCAATTAATTTCCTATGATAATTAATATAAATAATTATCCTTTAGTCTTTTTATAATGTTTTCAAAGGAATCTTCTTATCACTATCCATATGATTCATTTTTCAAACATTTTTATCATGGAAAATGGAATCTTCTTTATTACCTCATGTATCATTTATTAATTTATCCACCATCAAACCTTTGAATCATTTATTTCATGATTAATGTTTAATTTATGTTGGAAAAAATTGTAAATATAAATTTTCATTAAAATTGTTTTCAAAATTTTTTCCTCATTATTTTATAAGTTTTCATGTAAAATAGTTTTCAAAATGATTTAAAACATAATTTATAAGTTTTTAATGTATTTTAAATAAAATTGTTTTAAATTTATTTTCAATAATATTTCATTTGTTTTCAAATAGAAAGGGTATTAAATTATTTTCAATATTTATTTAATTGTTAAATTTTTTTTCAATGGAAAGTGTTTATAAAATGTTTTAATTATTAAGTAATATTATTTCACCGAAAAATGTTTTCAATAATGTTATAAATAATCATTATAAATTATAATTTTATATTCTAAATATATGATTTTAAAATGTTTTTAGGCATTAAACATTGTTTTTCAAAAAAGGAATCATTTCTTCCTTAAAATAAAATTTTAATGATATTTTAAAAATTATTTTCCATATATGATGACATCTATTGATGTTACTCATTCCCTTATTGAAGATGACATAATGTTTCCAATCACATTCCTTCCAAAAAGGGTTTATGCTTAATGTAATTTTATTTATCAAACCTATTTCTCTTTCATGGGTTATATTATTATGGAATACATTTCACATTCATTGGTTATATATTTAAGAAATCCATTTCTCTTTCACAAGGCATATGTTTCTTTAATTTGTTTCTCTTTCATGAGTAATTATTTACATAAAATGGTTATAAAAACTACATATTTTTCCATATGTTTTGTTATAATTACATATTTATGATACCCATTTCAGATAGTGGATTTGGATATGATGTTTTATGATTCATTGGAACATGGTTGTATGATTTCACAGTGACATGGGTGGGACCAATATCTCCCTCCAATTCAAAGGGTAATGATTCTTATTTCATGAGATAGAAATGGATGGAGAAATAAATGAACATAGTTGAGAAATACATGGTTTTAATGGGAAATAATAATGGTTCAATAATATAGTGATTGAACTAGGGTTGAACTAAATTCAGTAATACATGGATTGAATGAGGGGTGAACTCAATTCAGTAATATAGGACTAGAATAAGGGGTGAAATCTGTTTAGTAATATAGGGCATGAATGGGGTATGAACCCAGTTCAGTGAAGTAATTTATACACTAAAATTTTCTTCACATAAATTCCTTGACTACTATGGAAAAAATTATATATTCTTATATTTCTACTAAAATTTCATATTTTATTCAAATGTTAGGCTTTTATGGATTATGTTATTAATTTCCTTATGATTCAATCCTTATGAACTTCCAACATTTATGAAATGATTCGTGTATATAATATTTGATGTGAATTGTATAATAATATTTTTTTTGACCATGTTATCATACCCTTATTCTCATGATTATGCTTACAAATGTCCCTTGTTTACTTTTACTTGGAATTTGAGCTCACACCTTCATTATTTTTCTATTCCTCAGGATATAAAGAAACATTTTTGGTATAATTAATATAGTTGGAGATAATTATGGGAGATTTTTATGATATTTAAGTAGGATATAAGTATTTTTATAAGATTCAAATGACACTAATCTGTTATAGTCATTTGGATTGTTTTATTTTAATGTACAAGATATTCATCTGAAATAGTGTATTATCCTTGTATGTTATAAATGAGTCTCTATACTCTCCAAATAAAAATTTCATTGAATAGATGACCCATAATATAATGAAATTATTGACCAAACCCATTTGAGACCCCAAAATATCCCATCAATTAAAAGGTATTAGTAACAACATCCTACGGAAGGATATACCACACCAAAATAATGACCCCAAATTCCATCAGTGTCAAACTGATGGTAGGAAAATTATTATCTACCTTGAACCAAATTAATAATTAATCCATATCCATGTAATCCTCACCAATAGTGTCACCTAAATCCACCAAATGATTTTTCAAATCATCTATATAATAATTATTCACAATATCATTATATGTATTATTAACGACCTCTCCATTGAGAGTATTCAAGGTCACAATTCAGGGTTTTTTAAAAATAAATTTTTTTTAACCCAATACCACTGTATTTTTCATTATATATCACAACCATCATCATAGAGTATGAAAGAAACCATAATATATATAATTTATCATGGTTAGGTTTAATTTCTAAACATGCAATCACTATCCATATTCTGTCACACCCGCTCACGGTAAGTCTCTCAAGGGGGCACAAATTTTAGTCCCTTGAGTCAAATCATGTTAATGAAACCAACATAGGGTCCTATGTCTTAGTCATGCATCAGGTCATCACCCATTTCTCAAATGTAATCGTGGTCCTTGACAAGTCATAAATAGAAAAAAGCCTCATATTCCACAAGGGGTACACCACATTGAAAAATTTTGTTGGAGATGGATAACGAGACATCAAAATACCAAAGTCATTAGAGGAATTTTCCCTTAGTTTGCCCAAGATCATCTTACTTATGTTCAATGAAAATTGGAAAAACAAATTTTCATGTTATTTAATGTTATAAATAGGGCCATCCATCTTAACTCATCCCATACACCCTCTTGGAGATTTCCAATGGTCATAGATGACCATTTGTATCATATAGACAAACATTGGTGGTCAGGTTCATTAAGTTAGTTCATAAGGTAAAAAATGGACAAATAAATTTGTGTAGTTCATTTACCACATGACCTTTAATTTTTATTTAAAATATAAAATATAATAGTTCAATGAACTATTTAATGTGTTACAATGAATTATTTATCATTACTTCACATTAAATACATTTTAATTACATTAATTAAGTCATAGGACTAATACCAGAACCACCAACCATAACATCAAGGTGATATCATTTTAAATTGTCATCATGGACTTCCATCCAATTATATATAAGAATCACCCATGTTTTCTATGACGAATATTCCATAAAAAACTCACTAGATGCCCTCTCCCTAGAAAATGATTCAAAATAATAAATAATAAAATTAACAATTAATTAATTAATTTAATTAATAAAATGAATATTCACCAAGAACTCATTAGTAACCTTGTTAGGCCAATACCATGACCAAGAACCCAGATTAAATCCCCCATATACTAAATACATCAAAACAAGTGAACTACCACTAACATTCATTTATTTAAATATTTAATTAAAATTAATTGAATTCAAAAATATTTGAAAATTGACCACTATGTCATACCTCATCAAAATAGATTATTTCATTATGAAGATTTTATATTGATATTTCATTATAATAAAAAAATCCAGATTGGAAATTATTTATGTCACCCTAGTCTAGCGAAATCTCCATCAAGACCTAACTTTAAACAAATACAAAAACATGGTAAATGAAGTGGAATCCCTGAGTGAGAGTTAAAAGGAGTAACTAAAGATTGATTATCATTTAATCAATAATAAATTAATCTCTTTCATAGGGGTCGAAAGTGTTAAATAGGATAAGTTTATTAGCCCATGTAGGTGCACAAATTTGGGAAAGAGGGCTTCACATTATAAATACATGAGGGGTAAATGATTAAATTCAATCCTTTAAAAACAAAAAACAGAGATTATTTCTAAGTTCATCGATCATAAGGTATTAGTAAATGGGAAAGCTAGTGAGCCTAGGAGCGGCCCAAGGACATATAATAAGAAACCTTTTTCCAGCAGATATAGATATAGTTTCGTCTAGGATGGACTCCTATAATTCCAATGTTCGACATCAATGTCACATCCAACCACTGATTTTGATTCATTTTAATTCCAAAAATATAAATTCGAGGCCTTAAAACCCATTATTTCTTATTCCAAAATCTTTTGTCGAAATGAACCATCGACAAAATCCAAATGAAAAATTCACTGAACCTAAAGACACATTTGTACACATAGGCTATTAAAAACTCCACACCATAACACTTATTATCAATAAAATCCATCATGGTCATAATATTATACATATAAACCTACATGATCCATCTGTTTATATCCCAACAACCACACTGTAACCTTGAATTCCAAAACACTATCAAAACATTACCCCTAAATAGGGCACAAGGTCCCCAAAAACCATATCCAATACTCATCATAAATAATTAAACACTTGGAAAAATTATTAACAAATCTCTTATACCACATGAAACGATGATTTAATGATTCGAGTAATTATCTAGAACACGGTTCTTCCCACATAAGACCTCGATCCTAATCCAATTTTGAACCATAGTCCCCCCACCATCAGATTCGCTTACCACAACATGTTATCTTTGTTCTGGGGACACACATGGAATTGTTAAAGACACAACATATCTCAACACATGCATAGATGTTGGTAATACATTTTTATTAAACCTATATATCAACTTCCAATAAAATACCACATTCCAAATATATTTTTTAATATCATGATAATGTGAGGTTTTCCTTACAATGATCTCATATAAGACCATAAAATGCCCCATCATGTAAATAATGGATTAAATGATGTTTTAAATAAGACACTACAAAAAGTACAAGTTTTAATTTCATGTTATGTCTCATATATTTGACAAATCTAAAAAATTATTGGTCTAAACTTATGATGCATCACCCAAAATAGACAATATTAATGACCTGAATCCTGATGGGAACTCTAGATCTTCTTGCTAAACCTACTAAATTTAAAACTTGTCCTCTTGTATAATTCCATTTTTGATTAATGATTAAACTTTATTAGTCTTTATGGTATACTGTGAGCCCTTAGGCCTCACATCATAGATCCATGCTCAGATCATATTAATTTATCTCGAAGTAAAACACTTGGGCTCCATCAATGATAAAATGAATTTAAATTTGAAATTCACAAACTAGTTGATATCCATTTTCCTTCATGACAATTTAATGGATTTTATCATAGAACCAATTCCATACCCACATGGAATCATATACCCCATGACCAGTAGGATGCTATGGAGAATATGATCTTTCAATTCATAAATCAACTAAATAATTGTTATATAACCACGAATGAAAACCCATCAATTATTAATCTCAATGGTCCAGCATTACCAAACACATTTATACATGAGCACCACTCGAAGTAGAATGTTGTCTTTTTTTGGATAACAACAATTATTTGTTGAGTCTATCTAAATCCAAACATAATGATATTCACACCAATAAATGATCAATGGTTTAAATTCATATCATATAGTTACCCTTATTCCACTCATCATGTGTTCCCTTAAAAGGGGTTTTCACAAAAGCATGTACATAGGCCCTTCAATTCCACACTCAACACATGTGATCAGAACCAATGATCCCATAGCTCACACTCAACTCTAAACTCTTCCAATTTCAACTCATCCCTTTCATAAAATGTGTTTTTACCTGAATATAGTTTAATTTTATTTGTTTCACATCCCCCTATGACTAATATATCCATCCCACAAAATCCTATTATCCTTGGAATTCATATCTAAATCATGAAAATAAGAATTGACATCATATATCATAAGTCCCCTTTTTTCAACATCATTTCATTACAATGGGAACCTTTCCAAGCACACTCCATGCTACTAAGACACGTATATATTTGAAAGGGAGAGGAAATAGAATGAAAATTCTCTATGAAACCTGCATTGACCCAAAAATTGTTACACTCAATTTTTTGTACATATAACATTTATGAATCTCTCTAAACTCACCAACATAGTAGGTAAAACATATCATTAACAAATAGAAAATGGAAACACCTACCCAATTTTCACATCTCTTCAGGAAAAAAATAGAATGGAACCTATCACATAGAGAAACCTCACATATCTCATCTACCCATATTAGAAAAACCCAAATTCATAGTTTTCTAATGATTTGAAGATGTGGCATATGTTAGGTGGGGAGACATATTTTTTCCTTATGTGAATCTATAGAAGTGCATTTCTTCCATGAACTAGTCACACATTCCCAAGGGTGGTTGGTTTGATTCCCCACATTTCTAAATTCTACATGTGGTGGCCTCTACCACTAGGGTTGGTGATGTTGTATCCATGATCGAAATAGTTTTATATGATGTTGATTAATAATTACATGTATTCGTCACATGACTTCATTTCCCAGTTTGTGTATCCATTTTATATTTCATTCATTTTCATAAAGATCATTCTTTATTTCATCTTCTAGTGGACACTTGTTAATAATTCTACATTTATCACAATAGATAAGGTACATTTGGTCAGACTGGATTGTGACGTTGGAAACATCTACTAATCTATAGATTTTTGGGATTTGAGGACTAAGAAATTTGTCCTCATTGTATGTTTAGGGTATATAACATATAAGGAATTACATGTGTGTGACTCAAGTCAATGCATGTTGATCACTGGGTAATTTTTGATAGCAGTGAAACAAATATAAGGCACTTATACCCAGGAATAACATGTTTAAACCATGAACCAAGAATATTGATGCTTTTGGTGGGGTTTATTGGATCTAGGAATTGTAGGGATTGGTTATTTAAAGGTTAAATATAATTTTGGGAAAGGTTGTTCTTATATTTAATGTCTAATAGAGACATTTTTATCAAAGGATTAATTTATTAAGATTATAATATGGTCATAGTCATTACATCATATGGGGATCAGTTAGTCACCAAAGTTTTGTCTTATCAGATTGGCTGGTTAAAATAATTTCTTTTTGTAGGTTTTGGTTGGTCAATGGTTTAAAATATAGTGTGGATAAGATAGTCACATGTATAAAATCTTTTGAGGATAGGTTTTCACAATTTTAACATTTTTTTGGGTTAGGTTTGTAACATGATTAATATAATTTTAGGATATGTTGGTGAGGTTGAGTGTGTTTTAGTGGGAAATGATAACACTTCAGAGTTTCCATCTTCTATGGGGAAGACAAGAATATTAAATGGTGTTGTTGGGTTCAAGATTGAACCATAGGGATGTATCTCAGGTGCGTCAGGATTGAGACACATGTCGGCATCATACATATCATTTATGAATATAATAATAAAAATCCATCTATTTTGAGTTCATAGTTTTAATTCATAGTATAGAATTGATCAATGTAATATAATTTTATGCAATAATGATGCATGTTTTGTGAATGGAGATAAATCAGGAAATGTTTTGGGTCTTATTAGTTGGGTATTCTTGAGATTTTATTTATCAACCAATGTCAGTCAAACATGGGAAATACTATATCCATCAAATATCATGTTGAGATCATCAAGTGATAGTTTAATTTGGGTGTCATCCAATTCCCTTCATATGTGTGTCATCTTATGATTGTTCCACCAGTAGGGCTACAATTTATTTTCTTGTTTTGAAAAATTTACCATGTAGTTTAACCTCTTATCACATTGACATTGGAATTTTTAGTTTAATGACTTACAGCCCGTAATAGGATTATATGCTATTTAAATCATTTTAGATCAAATATGGATGGTTCACAAACCCAGGGAAGAATATCCGTGTCTATGTTTCAGTGATAGTGTGACTTTGAAAAATAAAACTAGGAAAACTGGTGCCTTTATAAAGTATTGATGGTATGAATTTCAATAACATAACTAGGTTACCCATTTTCTTCTTATTGAGATATGATGGTATGAATGGGGATTACGAAACTAGTTTTCCCAGTTCTTCCTATATTGATGTAATTGTGTGAGTTGGGATTATGCATGAAAGCTACCAAGATTCTATTATAAAATAGGTATGGGGTTATTGGATGTGAATTATTTCTGTGATCTTTTATTAAGGAATGTTTGTATTGATGGGTGATACACATGTGTGCGTGTTTTTAGGGATCTATCATGGTGAGATTGGTGCCTATAAGTTTAATATTCACAGGTGATGGGGTATCATCTCATGTATATCACATGAGTAATATTATTCTCATCAAATTTGGAACACATCAAATTTTACACTAACAATCCCATGTTCATAGTATCGGGCATGGCCACAATTTAACATCACATGATAAGATGTTTCTAATAGGGATTACACATTGATCTTCTTATTATCTCTTCTTCTTGTTTGGTTTTAAGGGAATTCTGATCTATTTATTAGTGAAGTATAAATATTGAGGATTACAAATGGAGATGTGGCATGTGAGGGAATCTTGGGAGAAGCAAAGATACATATGGGGTTTGAGCATTATAGATTCTCATTGTTTCCTCATCATTTTGAGTCATGTAGGATTATCAACTATTGATGGTTCATAGAACATGACATGGTTTTAAACATAAGGACAATATTTATTTGGAATACTGTGGGGGAATATTAGGACCATTACAAGGCGTATTACACATATAATATTTAACAAATATCATTCATGTCGGAGAAGGAATTTTATTCCCATCACATAAGGGATAAAATAGTTTAACATCATATATTGTAGACTAAATGGCTTTATCTCATGATCATTTCATAAGGAATATTAATGCATATATATATGTGATATCATTCTTTCCACATCAGACATCGTATACTTTTCACATAGGGTATATTGTAGTTTATATTCATGTTCTGGGGAATAATTTATGGGACCACTGTGGTGTGTTCTTTGTATTTTTTGTCAAAAGATTTCCAATGTACATCAATGGTGATCAGTGTGATAAAAGAAAATCTACTTATTAAAATATAGAAAGGAAAAGAGACTGCATTGGCTTGGAATTTTATTGCAGCCATGCATGAGGTTAGGGTATTAGGCTTGAAGGTGTCTATAAACTTAACCATGTGTTTTATGGTTCCTTACATAATTATTTGGGCCAACCTCCAAAGCCAGTTGAGGGTAGCTCAACCCCAGCACATATGGGACCCAAGGTGGCAACCATGCTGAGGGAACCATCCCTGGCCAGCCTGAAGGTGGAATGTTTTCTGCATAGGCATTCACCCGCATACATGGTAGTGTGTAGACCCACATGAGGAAATGAGGAATGAGTTGTGCATAGCTAGGTCGAAGCCTACATAGAGAGTGTGGCCATAGATCATGCCCACAGAACATGGTATATGGTGGTACCATAGATAGGGGTGTAGAATTCTTAGTGTATCACGGAGCATAGTGATTGTTAAATCGTGGCTACCCAGCATATTCGTTTCGATGTGGGACAAGGAAAAGAATATTACTATTAATCATTTAAAAACTCATGCGTAATCCTGGACATACATCTCCTCTTCCATCATGATCTAGTCACCACCATTCATCACATCCATGCATCACAGATTCGTACCAAGGTCGTTCGATGACCCTACAACATTTGAAGAAGCCGCTCCATCATCTTCAACCCCGAGTGCTCACCGGTGCCGCTACATCTTATCGGAGTTAATGAAGAACCATGATCGGATTACCATGATGATCATTTTGGTATCATGAGGGCCATTAGAATATTGTAAAATCATGCATGAAATGAAAATTGTTCATGCATGAGAATGAATCAATGGGGATGTTTGGCCGATGAATACGAAGATTCCAAGACACAAGGATTCGTGTGAAGATGGAAAATGAGATACATATGTTATTCAATGCATGAACGTGGTCATTGAGAATTATGTGCATATGAAAAGTAAAAAACCAAGAATCTCAATATATCCCATGACCGTGGTTTAAAGATTTCAAAACCACAATCTTGGTGAAAAATCTCAATTATTTTGGAAATATAAAATATATGATCTCTAATTATAAAAAGGGATCCACTAATCAATGAAGGGGATACTGCTCCCAATGATTCGAGTGCCCCTATTTGGAGACACATTGTCTCTCCGATCTTCCAAGTTCGAATGGGGAATGAAATTTCCATGAACCATTCTATGTTTGTATAGAGTAAAACATAGACCACTGTGGTTCAATGTGGAGAAGGATTGATGTATACCTCTCGGGTGTGCAAAATGAAGAACCACATACCACTTAGGTATGCAAAGTAGTAGAGTCCCAAACCATTTTTTTGGGAAGCGTGTACCCTCTAACCATTCTGTGTTCATGAGGAAATGGTACCGCACACTATTTTGGTTCTATGAAGAGACGGTACCATGAACAGACTCTATTTTGATGAAGTGGAGAACTGCATACCACTCAGTTCAAGAAGGAAGACTGCACTCTCTATACATAGAAGTTCCATGTATCTCGTGCATGATAAGGATCAGAGGGTCATCGTGGTTCATGAAAAAGGATTTAACACTCTTGGAATGAATAGTACTATACCCTTGGTGTATAAAAGGAGTATAAGAAAACCATGTCATACTTAAATAAAGACATTGATGTTAGAATAAAATCACATACTTATAAATATGGTAAAATCAATGTGAATTGTGTGTCTTGAGGAAGAGGGGAGGAAGATTGTTTATGGTGATGTGAAGTGAATGTATATTTTCATATGAATTATTTGAATAAGAATAGACATAATGTATACAAATAACTGAATCATGTGGTATAAGAAAAATTAAATATATGGGGAAAGGAGGTTGTGTGTGTATTTAACGAAACCATACCCATTTGGGCCTTCATAAAAGAAATTAAAAGTGTAAGAGTACATATACATGAATACACATGCATACAAAAATACTTTGAAGGGAATCACCCAAATCATAGGGTGCACATGTGTACAAAATTGAGGAGGAAGATCACATATAAATTTTCAAATGCATGGTCGCATGAACACATGGAAGAAAAACAGATGATTCTGATGATGCATACTGAGCTGTTTTTCATTATTTGAATAATCATAAAAGAATCTATGATTCTAGCCATGATGTATCAGAAGTCTTAGTTAATCTGGATACTGCACTGAATAAAGAAGATTGAACTTTAAACAACAACAACTTTGGATCTTGATGCTAGATTAGTCTCATACTGAATAAGGGAAAAATACATCTATGCTTATCCATTGAAGGGACCATCAAGTCCATAAACTAAGTGTGAAATTACCTAGGGTAGTGAACCAGGGGGAGTCAATAGAAGTGATCCGAGGAAATTAGTGAGATATCCCTGATCCTATGTTAAGGCAGTGTTCTAGGGACAGACTGAATGTAACAAATCCATGTAATCCATAACTAGTGAAGATTAGTTGAATTAGGTACGACCAAAAACATGTTGATGTATGATCCTTGGAAATTGGCCATAGTGGTGATCGATGTAATTGGGTTGTTTTTACATAGACATGTGACTGGTTAGTTACTGCACATATCGATCATATAGGGTTAATTAAGTTTCTACCAACCTGGGAACAATATCCAATAAAATGACAAAAACATGACACCCAGATTCACAACCCCCCCAGCATGACCTAGGGTCCTATAATTAGTATTATAGATCATTGGTTTATGTATGTTGGATACTCTTTAGTAATTTTATTTATAAGAGGATTTGATATTTTCCATCCTATATCCACTATGATGTGAAGTATTGATGGAAATTTAGTTTCAACTGAGCATGAGTGTATATCAAAGAATACATGAACAAACACGAAAACGAATGATAAGAAGCAGTTGAAGAATTCCACCCTGCCTAAAGAATATGCAGTAGCTTGTTCTATATTCCATATTAATAATGAATAATTATCAGTATCTAAGATTAAATGGCAGGTGGCTTAGGTTTCCCCCAAAAGTAATGATTCCAACATAATTGGTGATGATAAACAATCCTTTTACTTCACATGAGTTGACAATGAATAAATTAAAAATCTATCTGAATTATATTCCTAATGAATTTATTGCGTATATTTTTAGAATATTTTAATGTATGCAGGTTTAGATCCCATGAATGGAAAGAGATGATGATAATGTGGAAAATGTGTTGGAAGTAAAAATAATTAAATGATTAAGGCTCTCTAGACTGATTGGTTCCATTGAAGAGAAAGAGGGAGTCAATAAAACTATAGAATAAATGATCCACGCATTTAAATATGAGCTTAAAAAGTCCACTAATGTCAATGTTATAAATTAGAGAGAAACATTAATGAAAAAAATATATCATCACACTTTTTTACAAAGAAAAATTAAGATTCCCGAAGATGGGGTTCAAGGATTGAAAAAGGCTTGTGATGTGTAGATGATAGTGATTCAAAATTAGAAGATCATCTTCAATATTCTATGTCTAAATTGGAATCCCAATTGAACAATATTAAGAATATGGATATTAGGACTTCATAAATGAATTAAACAGTTTCAACTAGTACTCAACTCTCACTAGAGGATTCTAAAGTTGAAATACCTCCAACACATAACATGGTGATTATGACAAATCTTGATTGTCTTTGTAAACAAATAGTGTATGATTCAGTTATATGCTCACTATAAGATTCTACTATAAAAAAGACTCCAACATGTTATAGGAAGATCATGACTACACTAATTGATCTATCACAAACAACTAAGAATGTAAAGGAACCATGCATACCAAATTGTAATATTGTTTCTAAATATGTTTCTACTAAAAGTGTAGGTTGGGAGAAAAATTCTAAAAAAGTATGTATGAGGACTGGTGAGGGAAAGAATCCTACCACCCAGACTAGGGTGGATAGGATGATGAAACTGGAAGAGGGTTCCCCAGATAGACTATACCACATAAAGAAGGAAAAAAACATTATATATAATATATCAAGAAGATATTATTTATGGGTCACTGTTGGTGTTGTGGATGATTTGGGCATTTGGGAATTGGAATATTTGTATATTCATTTAAATAAAAATTCACAAAGCAAGCATGTGTCAAAAGGAAGTAAGAAAAAAAAGAAGAAGCAACATAAATTGATTTAAAAACATATGTATACTGCAAATAGATTTTTAATTATAGAAAATATCTATAATTTATGTAATGTGAGTGGTCAAAATAATGGAGCATGATTATCTCAACATATATTCAGAGCTGATATAAACAAAAGAACATAGAAGAGAACTAAGAAATAAGATTCTAATTTGAGAAGAAATAAAAAAAATTGAAAAAGAATATTCTCCCAAGATGAATCTAAAAGGAAAGTAGATAAGTCCTTGGATTCAAAATCCATGAACATAAAGAATCTTACATCTAGAAGAATTCCTAAAAATGATGAGACACTAAAGAGTCTATGTGGAAATTCTAAATGTGCTTCCATAGTTCCTAGAGACATATTGGTTATCTGGCCTGATTATTTGGAAAGAAAGAGAATGAGAGAAGATGCATAGGCAAAGGATAGTTCAACAAGAAATGAAAAGATTTTACATGATGATAGAGAATTCATGTGTGTGAGGTGCAACAAGACTAGTCACACTATTATGAATTGGAGGGAATTTATTCCACCCTTAAAATAATTCTTCATGAATATTAATGTTTCACTATGAGATTCTAGTGCTTTGAAATATCTTGAAGAAGGGAGACTCACATAGAAAGTGATAGAAGAAATATTGATATACACAAAACCAAATTAGAAACTAAATACTAAATGTGAATATGTGAGGAGTGGAACAAATGGAGCATATAGGTTGATAAAATCATCTCATCCTTCATTATAACTTTGAAGAAGCATGTAGGATCCACCGTTTTCCAGTAACAGTTTTTGTATTGTACTAATTTTTCAGCGAATTGAAGGTGACATAAGCACTCAAGGGGGGTGGGGCATAGAGGTGTTCTCTTGGGGTGATACATACATAAAGATGCATCCAATGTTATTATGTCCATTAGTTTCAACGTTAGGGGGTATCAATTTTAATTACTCTGATGATTTTTAGAATATCATGTCATCAAAAAAAGAGTTTTATGTTACATGTTATGAAACATATTTCATCTATTTTATCAGTAATGAATGTGGAAAGGCCCTTAAAGAAAATAACATGAGTTCTCATCTCATAGTATATTGATTAGAAGATAATGGACAATTCTATTGTCTAAATCAAATCTTCTTGTAATCTACACTATGCATTGCACAAGTATACTTAGAGAGAAATGATGGTTGAAAATTTTCTTAAGCAAGGACTGATACCATCTCTACCATGAACATTGTATTTTTTTTTCAATAAAGAGGAAATATTGAATGAATGTTTTAAAATAAGGGAGATATAAAAATAAATAAGATTCACATTGACACGTTAATTTGGTGAAAAGTTTTGTTATTTCGAACAATACAAAGGTGGATATTTTTGGGACCACTTTGGTGTGTTCTTTGTATTTGATGTCAATAAGTTTCAAATGAAATTCGACGATGATCAATGTTAAGAAAGTAACTCTACTTAGAAAAATTAATAAATAAAAATATAATACATGATCATGGAATTTTATGGTGGCCTTGCATGGGGTTAGGGTACTAGGATTGAATCTGATGATTCACTTAACCACATGTTTTAATGTGCCTTTGTTAAGAATTTGGGTCAACTACTAATGTTGGCCAAGGCCAGATCAACCCCATCACATATGAGACCCAAGGTGTCAACCATGCTATAGGAACCATCCCTAGCATGCCCGAAGGTGGAATGGGTTTTTCATAGGTGTGTGACTACTGGAAGGCAGTGTGTAGGCCCGTAGAAGTGCACGAGGATGAGACATTCATAGCTAGGCTGAAGATCCCACAGAGATGGTCGGTGTAGAGAAAACACACAAAACAAGGTATGGGGTTATTCCTTGGAGAGGGGAGGAGAATTCTGAGTGGATTTCAGAGAAAATTGATCGATAAACTATGGCTAACCTTTGTATTTGTTTCGATGTGGGAAAATGAAATGTGGGTTAATCTTCATCATTTAAAAACACGGGAGTAATCCTAGCTACACATATCATCTTCCATAATATTTTAATCACCATTTTTCATTTCATCCTCGCCTGGAAAATTTGAACAAGGGTCGTTCATTGCTCCTGAGACACTTGAAGAATCCAGACAATCGTATTCTACCTCGACGACTCATTAACGATGATCCATCTTACCATAGTTAATGAAGAACCATGTTCTAATCACCCTGAGGATCATTTATGTATCTTGAGGACCCCTAGAACATTCCAAAGGAATGTATGAAACATATTTTGTTCTTGCATGGAAATGACTCGAAGGGGATGTTCAGCCGAGGCATAAAGAGATGGTGAGGCCATGAGGATTCATGTGAAGATCTAAAATTAGATACATTCATTCTCAAATGCTTGCACAAGGTTAGGGAGAAGTTTGTGATCCTGAAAATAAAACAAACAAGAATCTTTCCATATTTCAGGACTGTGGTTTGATGATTTCAAAACCATAATCATCATGAAAAACCTCAAGAATTAAATATTTAGAAAAGATTTAATCTCTAATAATAAAAATATATTCACTAATCCAAGAAGTTGATGTTGTTCCTAGAAATTCGAGGGCCCCTGTTTAGAGAAATATAGTCTCTCCGACCTTCTAAGATCCAAAGGGGAAAGAATGATCCATGAACCGTTCTGGGTCTGTATTGAGGAAAATGAAAAAAACATTGGTTCCATGAAGAGATTTAGTGTCACATACCTCGTGGGATTGTGAGGCAAGGAACCGCGTACTGCATAGGTACATGAAGCAGGAAAGAAGGGAACCATTTGTGGTTCGTGATGAGAGTTCTCGTGAACCATTCTAGGTTTGTGAGAAAATGTTACTGCAACACATTTTGATCTATTAAGATAAGTTCATGTGATCCACCTCTATTTCAATGAGGGGGAGAACCACAAAACTATTGGTACATTAAAGAGGCCATCACTCTCTGTGTGTAGGAGTTCCATGGATCTCATGCGTGGGGAGGAGCCATGAACAATCCTTTTTCTTGAAGGAGGATTTCACACCCGTGTAAAGAATAACTCTATACACAAGGTGTGTAAATGGAGAACAGGATAACCATTGCATACCTAAATACACACATTGATGTTTAAATTAATACAAATATATATAAATACAAAAAATTCCGAGTGAATAGAGTTAGTAGAGGAATTGAGAAGAAATATTTTTCATGGTGGTGGGAAGTTCATGTGAATATTCTTAAGAATGATTTGATGAATAAAACACATAAGGTGTAACCACATCCAAATAATGTGTTGAGAAAATAGAATAAAGGGAAGGGGAAAAAATGGTGTGTGTGTGTTTAACGAAACCATTGTAATTTTGGCCATCACATAAGAAAGTGGAAGAAGAAGTGCTTGATTTCATGCATGTGAATGAATAAATGAATACTTTGAAGAGAATCATACTAAACCAAGGATGCACATGTGTAATGAAGTGATGAGTAAAATCACATCAAAATTGATACACGCATGTTCACATTAACACATGGAAAAACAGGGGATAATTTTTATGATTCCCAGTGTATTTTTTTTAGTGTTTGAACTTTCACAAAAGAATTTGAAATTATGGCCATGAATAATAAATTTTTTTAGTAAATATGGTTGTTTCACTGGAGGAGAATACTGAAAATTAAAGAGAATATACTCTGGATCCCGATGTATGAAAATTCTCTTACTGAATAGGAGAAAAGACATACATTCCTATCCATTGAAGGGGCCTTCACGTCCATAAACAGAGTGAATTTCTCTAGGTTAGTGAGCTAGGGGGTGTCAACGGAAGAGATTTGTGGGAAGTAGTGAGCTATACCTAATTTTTTTTAACGATAGTGTGTGTGGGACAAATTGAATATTCATGAACCATGTAATCCATAGCTAGTGAATATTACTAGAATTAGGTATGACCAGAAACCTATTTGCGTTTGCTCCTTGGACGTAACCAATTGTGGTGAAAAAATTATATGTGTTTGGTTTTCCTTCTACATTGGAATGTTTTAATCATTTCATATATCTATCACACATGTTTAATTATTCTCCTACCATTATGGGAACAATATCCAATAAAAAACTAGAAAAATATGACACCTTGATTCCCCCCTCTAAGTGTGACTTAGTGTCCTTCAATAATAACCAGAGAAATGCCTAACAATGGCTTGTATGGGACAACTCTTAACACTAGGAACGTTCCACAAAAATATTCACTCTTTTGAACAACATTGATGTTGTGTCAGGTCACTTCTATATTTCTGTCACAATAATGGGCATATTTTCATTCAAATAGGTGTTGGGTAATGAAACTTGGTACTATATTGTGTAACTTTTTTTGTGTAATGTAACTTGGTAAATTTTTTCACATAATGGAGAAAATTGATCTAGATGGGTGGGTTTTCAAACCACTAGGCACTCTGTGGTAAAATGGATCCATGATTCATGAATTCAGGTTTGGTGTCACACAATAGGTTGGTATTTCATGAAATAGTTTGTTTTGTGATAAATTGATTATGATTTAGGCATGACCTACAATAATAATCTTTCAAAACACAATTTCCTGGATCATTATGAGTTAACCTAAATAGAGTGGGTTGAATGGTTGGACTTTTCATAATTAGTTTCCCCATGAAAAAATAACCATTAATAAACTCATGTATAATACCATTAATTTATCAAATTTTTATGGAAATATAAGGAATTTTTGTGATTTTGGGGTTATATTATGTGCATAACTGAAATATGCATTTGGAAGAGATATGGGACATGAATCCTATAGTTTCACCCAAATAATTAGGTGTTGATACAATATTTAACATATTTATTACTATGATTCACAACTTATTATTTTCCACACATCATTTGGATATGGTTTAAACCACATAATGTATCTTATAACATTTATATGTGTTTAATAATATAGCATGTTTCATTAAATGTTTTCCTATGTCACGTATCATAGCTAGTGTCACACAATTTTTTGAAATTTCATGAAACAACATTTTCAGGTATAAAAATTCCTTTTTTAGCCATAAAACATATGTGACAAGATTCTATGTTTGGGATCTGCATTATCATGAATCTCAGTTGTGATAAAATTAATGGGTTGTGTTCACTTTTGGAAGGCTATTTGAGATTCCTAACATTTCTAAAGAATAACCTTGAATAGTGGTTATCATAGTTTAAATTTGGATCATCCATAACATTAAATCCATAAGTATTTTTTGGCTTCATCGATAGTGAAATCATATTCTAGAAAACTAACAACACTTATGAATCGATTTATTCATCCTTTGGTCTATTAAAACTTTCTTTTTTTTAAAAAAAGTCCCATTAATAAGGGGATATAATGCTGATGAAGATGGTATGATGGAAAAGATTCTAAGGATATAACTGATAAAATACCATACCCAAGGCCTACTATATCTTGACCATTTCAACGAAAAAGTCATTTTAAATATTGAATTCTCTGTGAGTTGTCCATTATGAGGAGAAAACATACAAAAAACATTAATTCCTAAGAAAATGATTTCTAGATAGGGGTAGATGAGTTAGGAATATAATGTGACATCTATCACCATTGTAACCCATGGTGATTGCGAATTGGGACTGTGAATTAACAATTAACTGTACAAAATAGTAATATATTTCTCATTGATAGACTCTTTATAATTGACTATCATTACCAACGTGTGGGGTGAATGAGTGGGGTCACATTGGGGGAATTGGATTCTTCCCATCCAAGGGGGAATATGGATTATGAGAATTGATACATTTATGACATGACCAAGGAAAGATTGACGGGATTATAAGGGATGAATGATGACCATGATGAATATATAGGTTACCTAATCGTTCTATCAATAGTGGGGGTTTAATAATGCAACATTAACCTTTTACAATATTCAAAACCCAGTCCCTTTCAAAATGTCATTAGAATTCCTTTGATATGTGTGCGTAGGATGACAAGTGTGCTAGGTTTTTTTATATTAATCTCAATTTGGTGGGATTTTTCGTACATGGAGAGTAGTGGGGAGACAAATCTATGAAATAATGATGCATTGTTGTGAGTATATATTCAAATAGAGTTTAATGATATTATATTTCACTATTGTGGTTCTGAGATCAGTTTGTGGGGATATCTGATAGAAAATTGGAAAATGGTTTTCCATCTAGAGCATTGGCACGGTTTTCTAGAGGAATTCAAGGAATATAGGTGTTTTGGTTTGTTGTATTGCAAAATTGGTATTAAAATTTCTCATAGATGAGGGCCTAAAATATTATGCAATTTTAAATCATGTAATGTAGTTGGAGGTTGTCCGGTTTATACTCTAGTGTAAATAATGTCTTATATGTATTTTAACATAATATGGTGAGTACATATGATTACTAAAACTTAAGGTATATATAATATAACATGGTGTCATATAGTTTAGTTTTATATGGTTAGGGAGTATATTGCACAATTTATTGTCTTTTGACCCAGACGTGTGACCCGTAGAGAATGAAGGAGGGAGTTAATGTGTGTTCCAATATTTTACCGAAAATAGATGGTCTAGTAAGGATTTATATGATTTTATTCATGTCTCATTGATGATTTCATAATTATTTGTTAATAAATTATTTAAACCCTAACTATTTCCCACATCACAAGGGCAACTATGTTGGTGAATATCTATTTTTTACTCAAATATCCCCTATGGATTTTAAATATTTAAAACATATGTGCCTCTTTCCTAGGATAGATTATGGTCTTTCAAGTTCGACTAGATATTTACATATTTAGAATAGTACATATGGATGTATTCCCACAATATTATTTCATGATTCTTAGACCATGTCTTCATGTCTATGGTCTTAGAGTTTAGAACATTTTGAAATGTTTTTAAGGATGGAGGGATATTATAAACTTATCGTTAAGGGAGGTTAAATGGTAACTTGCATAAAAAATGTTTTCACATAGATTATGTTCATGATGGATTGACCATATAAACAATTAGTATGTCTAAGGGCATGGAAGAAGTGAAGATTTATTGTTTGGAATAGGGTATGAGATCTATGAATCGCTAAATATCCCACTAAAAATTGACATAAAGCATATTTAGTTATAAAATGTGGTGTGTTATGAGACCAACCCATGAATGGGTAGTTCCTCTTGAGTTATTATATTATGAAGATATTTTAGTCTATAATGTCATAAAAAATATATTACAAATGTACTTTAGTGTAATTAAACTAAGGCCAAAGGGATTTTCTTCCAATATAAACTCATAGAGCTTGGACTATAGACATAAAAATAGTATCAAAACATGATAATTACACCCAAATATGTTTTTACTCAATAAGTATTTCATGGAATGATGTAATGGTAACCTATTTTCAAGGGAGGGAGAAGGAGTAATAATTATATGAGGAGATTATACATGGAAATTTTTACACAACATAAGGTCAAAAATGTTGAAGATGGCCATTTTTTTATTTTTATATTATTCATACCATTTATAAGAGATTATATGTTAGAGGAATAATAATAAATCTGATTTTGGGAGATCGATATCGAGGTCAAATAAAAAATACATTAGGGTAATAATTTATTGGCCATCTCTTCTTAAGCGACCAAAAACCTTACTATATTTTAAATCCCTAAGGCCCACTATGGATAATGTGCATCCAAAACAATGTGTGGGTAGAATGTATTTGTAGCTCAACCTATGATAGGGGATTTTAGAATCACTATATATCCCAAATATAGGGATATATGTCATTAATAGTTCATGAAATTGGAATGTTTGTAGAAAAATGTCATAATTAGGGGATTCTTCTTTGGAGAATATGAGAAGATAATTATATTGTTGGGAATTTTATATAGTAATAAACTAGAAATGTAATTTATGGTCACACTACAGGAGAAAAATGGAGATGATACCAGTATAGAGGCATGAAGATTAGATTATATTTTTGCAATAAATTCATTTTAATGATACATGGACAATATGGTGTTGGTGTTCTTGGAGGAATAATGGTATGAAGGGTTAGTGAACCAATGTAATAGTAGATTAAAAGAGACATGATTCCACATCATCACATAAAAAATGAGTTACATGTAGTTTCTTGTTAGAGTTCTATAACAATAGAGATAATTTTATTCAAGAGGGATTTTTTAGAATGAAAGATAATTATCATAATGTGAAAAGGGTTCCTTAATGGATCAATACCACATGAAACATACCTAAGGTGAGGTCGTAAAGAATTGAACTAAGATTCTAGTTTAATGTTGAAGAGTTAAAACTAAAAAATATTTGTTTAAGTGACACAAATATGACTCAATCTTCCATGGGGAAATTACATTATGACATATAAACCCATATGTTACACACATAGTATAATAAACAAAGAGTGTAAAGGAGATCCCCTTTCCAATAGGGAAAGAAAAATAAGGGGAAAGATAATCCAACATGGGAATGTTTCCATAGAACCATCATAATTGGTAACCACGCATGATCACATGGGGGAATAAACCCAAGGGACATGAAATTTCCACCATGAAAAAAGAGGTGTAAACTAAGGTAAATAGAGAATTTTTGCACCTTGATCATGAAAATGACTTGTTTTTTGTAGGGAATAACTATTTAAAGTGTTTTAAAAATAGGTTCTACTACCGAACAAGTAAATGATGGGATAAAAAAATGTTGGCTTGTCAATTTACCATGTTAAGAACATAGGTTTGATCATTTATGCCAATGTATCAATCAAGGAATTTTCATAAGTTGGTAAATGAGATAACATTTCAAGGATCCATTATCATTAGGGGCGATGATCTAATCAAGTGGTTGAGGAGGATCATAATTGAGGAAGGCATGATGTGTTTAAGTGCGAATTTTTAGATACTAAGGAGTAAGTTGAGCAATCTTGGAGTTATTCATCCATTCACGCGATTTCACTGGATGAACATATCAGTAAGTGAGGAAAGATCTTTTTTCCCATGAAAAATATCCTATAATAAGTTATTGGATGGGTTGGTCCTAAGATATTAAATTCAAGAATCACTATGTATTCAATAGAACAATAAATCTAGTCACATATAGTTCTAGAACATAGTGTTTTATATGAATATCACATGAAGGGAGGATCCCTCTTTAGTGGTGGATTACATAATATTACAATTTCAAATCATTTGATAGGGACATTAGCAATTGTATTTTATTGATATATAGGATCAGAAATTAGATCATGAAATATTTTTTATATTTGGCATCCCTTGTTTATGAAATGGGGTAAGGCTAATGTTTAAATTTTTTTAAATTATGATAGTCTTTGTTGATTATGTTCATATATATAAGACTATGGATTGTCACATATTATTCATATGTCATGTTCAACAATTATCACATAGGGTAAGGGTACAATTAACTTTAATGTGTTGAGGACATTAGTCATTATTTTTTAAATTCATATAACTCTAATATGGATATAAATATAAATATATATATATTCTAAGGATATATTTCATAGATAAAATGGTTGTTTTGTATAGAATAATACATGGAATAGAAGAGATAATGAAACAAACATGAATAGATGACCAATGGGTATTTGTGCCACAAGAAACATCATGGTGGAGGGGTTTACAAAATTTAATGGTTTTGATGTTTAGACCCTCATTTTTTTACTTATTCTCATGAGAAAAAGTACTACCAAGATACTTTTAACCATGTGAGACATTCCCAATATAGGAAACAAGGACTGCTCAGTGTCTTTCTCTGATGCATGGAAGTGCAAGAAGGTGTAATGATAAGTCTTGTTTAGAAATGTCCCACTGTATTGACCTACATAATCAACAAGTAAAAATACTTGGAGGGTTTATATGAAGGGTCATGGAGCTCCAAATGATCATAGATAGTTTGGAAGGATGAAAATCAAGAGTTATGGGTTCTAGTTAATGAAATAAGTGTGACTAATGGTTAAGTAACAACTATTGGTCATGTTTGAATTAGATGCACCATAACTACATATGTCAATGATGGGGTGAGAGAATGTGGAATCAACCATTGAACACATTCAAAAAATAGGAATCATCATCATTCAAAATAGATCCACCAATGCATATACCATGGGAATAATGTCAATTTCATAGGCTAAGAAAAAAACTATTAAGGGGCCTGTTTGGATTTCAAAAAAATGAATATACATATGGTAGAAGACCCAAAGTGTAGATATGTGTTTGGGGAATGTTCATGTAGAACTGAACAATATTGGATGCACACCACAATGAATTTGATAACCTGAATAGGACATAGTAGTGAGTTGATGTTGAATACATTCTCAAGGATGAAGTCTATATAGTATGTCAATGATTTGTATATACCATGAGTCCAGGACCTAAGGGAAAATATATATCCAATTATAAATTTAAATTTTACCGTATGTTGTTTTGAAATGTGTTATTGGTGATGAGTGACATTAGAATAAGGGGAAACTCTTGACTTTTTCTCTAAGGTATCACGAGATTCAATATTATACTATAAAATAATTTACTATATAGCTTATCATTTTGGATAGTGGAAATTGAATAATTATTTTACTTCCATATGGTGAGAAATTATGTTTCATACTGATTATTTTCATATAGTTTTGACCGAATCACAGTTCAGATCAACATTGTGTAGTTTGGACGGTGTCATCATCATCATGAGGTGTAATGATATATTGTAAAACTGTGATGATATAATGAAATTTAAATAATGTGATGAGGATGCATGGAGAATTATTCCACACATATGACTCCAAATTGGGAGACGTTATACCCATATGATTTAGTGTCAAACAATGTTCCTATGTTGGATATGATAGAATATTCTCCCTCAATCATTCTAGACATTTATGGGTGTAGTGGAATTGTCATATCAGATCTATATAGATGTTTTGTGGTTATTTAGGGTCCGAGGGGACCTAACGGGGTGTGAATAAATTATCAATATGTTTGATATTGGCTATGTCATGGGGAACATTACATTTTATAGTGTTGGGGGTATGGAATATACGTACACAATTTTTTTTCATAATGGGTAAGACATCCATGTTTATTGCTGATGGTGTTAGAGGAAGGGAGATTCCACCAAATATACATTGATGATATTTATGGTAATGATAAATGTAATAAGTAAACTCATCTCTATGTCATGGTTTGGATGAGAGGGAGTTCTCACAAGGTGGTAGGGACCCTATGATCTAATAGTGTATGGTCTCAAGGACCCTGAAAGATGATCTACCACCATTTTCCAAAACCATGTAGAGTATTATAGATACTAGTGGGGATAATTATTGAGTGGGGATGATGAACATTTCTCAACGTGGGATTGGTCCCATAGTAAAATTCCCCTATTATATTTATATAGTTGTACATGGAATTGGTGCATATATGTAACAAAAACCCCCCACCAAAAATATAACTAACTATAGAACAGTGTAAGCATACCTTGTTAGATATATGGGGAGTGAGCATTATGATGTTTGGATTCCTTTGTCACTAATTGGGTGGGGTGAAGGCACCAAGATATATGAATGTATATATTTTTTAACAGATGGTAGAAGAATACTAAAAGGCATGGAATCCTATCCTACTTAATAGTTGGGGTGAGGGTGATAGATTGAAATAAATCCTATCCCACCAAATGTATAGAAAATGGGATCCTAGGATACATTTTATCATATCTTACCAGAAGAATGGGGAAAGTGATCCTACGAGGTGTGGTAGCCTATATCTATGGATGGATATTGAGAGGGATCTGAGGATCCATATGAGCCTATCTCACCAGATGAATTGGATGGGGGAGTCCAGGAGTCATGGAGGACTATCTCATTAGACGGATAGGTAACAGGATCCAACAAGTAGTGGAATTTTGTCTCACTGAATTGTCAGTTGAATGGAGAAGATGATTCATGAAATACTATATTAGTAAATGGATTATGTGAGGGAACCCATGATCCATAGATACCCTTACCTCCAGGTGGATAGGGAAAGTGAACCCCAATATTTGTGGATGCGTTCCTCACCTGATAGATGTAGTGACAATGATTGAGAGGTGTAGAATCATATCTTGTCGAATGGATGGGATGATGGATACCAATATCCATGGATTCAAATCTTGCATGATAGATTGTGTGAGGGAATAATAGAGTCTTGAAATCCTATCTCACAAAATCGATGGGTTAAGGGATCACAAGGTAATTCATGTCCTTCAAATTAAGTTGATGGGAGAGGGTATCATCGATTCATGTATTCCTCTCTCATTGGATGGATGTGATGAGGGTGCCGATGAGCCATAGGAATATATCGTAGTGGAATCTCTTGAAGCATAATTGGTTACCTACAATAGAATTAGCACAATGATGATTGGACTAGAGAAACCAGTGAAGGGAAAATATTGACATGCCCTTGACAAAGGGTTGTGAGGCACTACAATGTTGGTATATATTGGGATTAGTGATATTCACATCCCCCTAAATGTTTTTTATTGGTAGTGTTAATGGGGAAACAACTATTATAGGTCTTCATCCACACAATGTTACTCATCCTATGACACTAAATGTTTAGTTGATTCAAGTTAGTGATGACTAGATTTTAATGATCATAACATTGTTTAACTATATAGATTTCAGTTAAAATATAATAACATCATGTTCACCATTTTTTTGATTCACAATGTCATAGATTTTTGAATCCTATTAATCAAAAACCTAGTTATGACGAACATTTCTCACTAGCTTATGTATAAAGGATAAAATTAATCACATTTATTTCAAGATTTATTTTTCTATGTAACATGAAATTGGGAATAAATTAGATGTTGAAATACACTTTTTACATTCCATGCATCCTTTGAATTTATTATCATAAGTGGAATGGTTTCTCCTTATCGTAGGTTGATGGTTGGTTACCCCACATTAGTTTTTTTCCAATGGCATATTGCCTCTACCTCTAGGGTCAGTGATTTCATCTCCTTGGTCTAAACAGGATAAGTGGATGTTGGTTACTCCAGTCATGGATTTTATATTGAAGATCAATTCATAGTACATGACTCCATCATAGATTTGTTTCGTATTCATGAAACTCATTTCGGGCCCCATCTCATTGTAGACACTAGTGAATTACAATAATAATATCATGATAGCAGAGAAACCTATGGTCAGAGTGGATGATGACATTGGAGACATATAGAAATTAATTGATGTTGTGGTTTTTGGAACCTACAATTAATTTCTTATTTTATTTTGATGGAATCTAACATAATATGAATCTTAGGTGCGATACAAAAGGATTTCGATGTCATTTATTAGGTAATTTTCACTATATGTGCAAGTAATATGATTCCCATCAACATAAGAATATCATGTTTCTCATATGAGGTGTGAATTTGGATGTTTCTTGTCGGTGAAACAAGTTTGACATAATGTGGTGAAAATTTGGTTAGTAGTTACAAGAATGTGGTTATATGTTCAGTAAAGGTTAAATGTAATTTGAGGACAACTGCGTAATGGGTTTAATGTATTGCTGGTACTTTTCGATAATAGGTTAAACATATTATCCAGAATGGATGATCACATGTTTATTGTCTTATGTGGATAGGTTGGTCATAGGTTTAACATTTTGTGGGGACACGTTTTTCATATGGTTAACACCTTCTATGGATGGTATTGTAACATTTTTATTGTTTTTAGGGTCACATTATTCTTATATTTAATATAATGTGGGGATAGGTTTGTGAGTTTGAATGTGTCCCAGGGAGAGATTATCACACTTTGGAGTTGTGTCCATCCATGCAGATGACATGAAAAATTAACTATTATGATGAGGTTTTTGATTGAACATCATAGAGGTATCTCAGGAGTGTTAGGGTTGGGCCTCATGGAGGTGTCCTATATACCCTATTAATAGATACAGATCAAATCACACATAGATTGAGTTCAAAATTTAATGTCATTTTATTTGAATAATCAATTCAACGTAATATATTTTCTTAAAGAATCAATAGTCATAAATGGAGAGGAATAAAGGGATATTGTAGGGATTATGCATTGGGGATTCCTAAGAGTTTAATTATTATCCCATTTTATTCACACATAGGGAATCCTATATCCATTTTACATGGTAGGTGGATTATACCATAATTGTTGAAGAGGGGTATCATTGCAGGCCAGACATACAAAAGGAATCCATTGTTTATTGCATAGGGTTGGACATCAGTTGGAAATAATTTCTTGAGTTTTTTTCTATGAAATATTATTTTATAAGACAAAGGCATTGGGAAATGTTAATTAATTTCTAATAGAACATACATGGTTGTTATGATTATTAATTGCTACCATGTCAGACATGAATGGGTAATAGAATATGGGTTTCCCATATGCTACTAAATAATAGTGATTTTAATATTGGGGATTATGCGTCTAGGCTTCCCAGATGATACTATAGAATGGAAATTTTTAAAATGTGTCTTACATATATTGGCTACACTTGTGTAAATTCATATTTGTGTGAGTATTAATGGGAATACACAGTTGGGATGTCTGAGTTCTTCTAGGGAGCTTGGATAGTGTGACTATGGAATATGTGTGGATGTTTCCCAAGTGTTGCAATGGATATGTTATGGGGTTATTATGGATTATGTGTGGACTCTATCTAGAAACATATATTTAGTTTCAATTGTTTTAATGTGTTGTATGCGGATGGGATACCTAGGTGCTTATATAGGGAAATGGTAGATTGATTAAGGATCACACATGTAATTTATTTAGGTGATGAGTTATCCTCCCGTATGTTTCACATTAGTCATATAATTATCATCAACAAAAGAATCATATAAATTTAATAAATAGGATACAATGATCATTTCATATATTATGTCTGTAGATTGACATCATGTGAAAGGACATTGTGTATGTGGATTATGTTTTGAGCTCTCCAGTTATTATTCCTCATGATGGGTTTTATAGGGATCCAGACCAGCTGATAGGTTGGAGAATTTTATTAGGGTTATAGATGAGGGGGAAAACTGGGATCTTTATAGTTTTGTGGATATATGTAGGGTTTACAATTTTGGGATACCAATTTTTTCCCATTGATTTTGATATAAAAGGGAATATCAAATTGTAAAAGGATATAACAATATTATTTGGGATTACACCTGAGGAAGAGGCCCAAGAGGACAACATGGGGGTCCTAAGATGATAATTACATGAGAAATTATTAACATGATACATAATTTATCTCATTACAATCATATAAGTAATCATATGCTCACAACATAAGGTATTCTTTTGTTTCATGTTATGCACCGAGGATGAGGGGGTAATATAATGATCAAGGAATGGTTAATTTTATGGTAGAAAATTTAGGTCCCATATGCTAGACATAAGTGGAATCTGATACATTCCAAATAGGGCATACTAAAATTTATCAAAATCTATTGAGGAGTAATAGGAGTGGAAATTTATAAAAATATATGTTTTTGGAATTCCAAATTCATTGGTGATCTATCTAATATATATGTTATTTCACAATTTTTTTTGTGTATTTTCATGAATATTTTGGGTTTGTGTCATTCAATGGCCAAAGATAATGAGACACAATTGTGATATTACCTCTTGAGAACTGCTTCTCTTTAGTATTGAATCCTCTATACAGTTGATCCCTAGTTTCCCAAAATGTTTAAACACTCACTCTAAAGACAAACCAATAACATGATATTTAACATGTAGTGGGAATACCATCAACTAGAAGGCTCATCCACTCCAATTGAAGATATCACAAGTATTCAACATTACACATGTAAAAAAATATTTTCCTTATCTCTAAACCAATATAATCATATCTCCAATTAAATGGTTGCCCCACTAGAATTATCACACAGCTCAATGAAGGGAGTTTTTATAACCTCCCCAATG
This sequence comes from Viscum album, assembly GCA_963277665.1. Taxonomy (NCBI): domain Eukaryota; kingdom Viridiplantae; phylum Streptophyta; class Magnoliopsida; order Santalales; family Viscaceae; genus Viscum; species Viscum album. The sequence continues at coordinate 1,495,925,783 of OY728128.1, read as the reverse complement.
GTATTTTTCACTACATCCTAATATTTAGTATTTATGACCTCCCCATAGGGATAATTCCCAACATCCACACGGGGAGTATTCACAATAAAACATGGGGTTATTTCTCAATTAAAAATTTCTAGCACCATGATAGAGTATATTATATATATATACAAACACTTATGAGGATATATACCAAAAAACATCATATATATAAATAAAAAAGTGCTTGCTGAGCACATAAAACGATCATCACCATCCACAAATCATCCACTCTCTTAGTGTTAGTCTATAATTAGTGCACCAATTAGTTTCCCCTACTTCACTTCCCTCTAGAGAACAGTAAATGGGGTTTTATGTATCAATTAACAATCCTTCAATAACATGAATATTAGAGGTAATTATGCTCCTCAAAAAGTTATAAATATAAAATTGCCTCACATAATACATGGGGTACACCTAATCAGAGAATGTTTTAGGAGATATCTCAAGGCCTAGTTAAAAACCAAAATTTATCAATGTTTAGCTCACTCACCCATACCATTCCCATACAAACTATAGTGTATCCACATATTATAATCACATATAAAGGTTCCCCAATTGTCTGAATAGGATCATCCAACTCATGTCATCTTTTTCCATCTCCTGAAAGTGTAAATTGATTAAGATAAACTTTTTGAATCATTCACTAGAACATGAATTGTTGTGGTAAACAAGAAATATAAAAAAGACCAATATTGAATGAAAAATGTTTTATATTTTCTTCACAAATTCCATTTAATAGAGATAATAAATATTAAATTTAGAAATTAGTATAATTATGAATGATTCTCAACACCTTAAGTGACATGATTCTTAATCACATACAAAATAACAACATCAATTAAGCCATTAGGACATTACGATAACAACCTAAATAATATTTAATTCTATATCCTTTTAAATTTTTTTATTGTAGCTTTTTCGTGGGTCAATGATCCTCATACAAAATGTTTATGTACCATTGGCCGTCAACAACTCACCTAAATCCTTATAATGGGAAAAATATTAAAAATATTTAATTATAAAAATTTTATTTAATAAAAGAATTCAATTATAATATGTACTATTAACTATAAACTTACTATACATCCTCATTGCATTGATTTTGTGAATAAGATATCATAAGAGATACCCCAAAAACCCCTAACATAAAAATGATCTAAATACCTCCCATACACCAACATTTACACAATAAATTGAATTTAATTTATTTGAAAAATATTATAAAACCCGCAATTGTGACATACCACATCATGTTGGGGAGAAGTGACATGCGGAGAAAATCATAAATATGAATGAAAAAAATTCCTTTTGAAAATTCATCATTTCATCATCATATGGGGAAATAGTTGGGAATAAATTACATGAAATTGAGCCAAAATAGTGGGTGATGAATGAGATTACAATAATATGTGGGAAATAAAGGAAAATGAACCTGATATTCATAAACATTCAATCATCAAAACATCCCTAAATAGAGGGATAAGAGAGCCAAATAATGGTTGAGGATGAGCCCTTGTGTGTGAACAAGTGATAGGATGGAAGGATTCCACCCCTAATAATAAGAGGTGAAAATGATAAATTTACCCCTTTAAATTCCACCACAAGATTTGCAGTCTTATTTCACCTAAAATAAATTAGATCACCAGTCAGATGATGCTAGGACATTTTTTTGTCTTTAGTATTTTATCAGATGGCCAGTAGCTATAGACTATAGTTTTTCCATCCTGAATACCCCCAATTCCCTCATAAAACCATTCCAATCCATAAAACCACTCATTGAGATTCATTCAATGTCTATAAAAAATAAATTTCAGATATTAAAACCACTAGACACTCATTTTAAAACTCAATTGTCAAAATGACCCATCCAAAAAATGATAATTCAAAATTATCAGAACCTCAATACTCATCTGTAGAAATGAGGAATTAAAAAAAATCTCCAAACACCTGAGTCTCGATATGAATAATTTTCCTTTATCTGATCCTAACAAATTCGGAACACAATCCTTTAATTTCACTAAAATTAATTTTAAAATGAGAGCCACACAATCCATCATCAATGGTTCACTCCCACACTATGAAATCCCACTCACTTCCCTTTAAGGACAATTCCTGATAATATCCATCATAAAAAGTTTAACATCTCTTGTTCTTACAAATTATAACCCTTGTTCTCAACTGATATTAATGGATGGTCACTCTAATAAAATGGGATCACACAAATAAACTCATACTCACCTGAGTTATGTACCACTATACCTTGGATCACAATCATATTCCATTGACATGGCTTTTATCAAGGTATAATATTTTTTTAATTTAAAACATCTCATTTCATCCGTCGACACTAGCCCGACAAATCTATCTATAGCCAAGGTCAATCAAAAAATAAACTACCACACAAAAATTATTCGAGAATAATAATCATCAAAGCATAGTTCTACACCACAACCTAATGTGCACCCAAAACTACATGCTCTAGGAATCATGATAATCCATTTCTCTAAAACTATCCTCGATACCGAGAACAAGGCATTCCTCTTGCCTTTTCTCACCTTCCTAGTTTTGGGAAGTAGACTGCCAATTATATGTTATATGATAAATCTTTTTATAGGTTATTGTAAAATCATTTTGCAAAAAAAACATGACACACTCACACACACAAGGTTATATTAATAAGGTATTAAATTTATATATGAACCCACCCATCATCACTACTCAAACCTTTTATGGAGGTTCTATATAATCATTTTTAGAGAACATACTGCACCCAAATCCACATCTTCTTCTATTAGATTGATGTTTCATTGTTCGGTTTAGTAGAATTAAATAACTATGTTTTATGTGAAAAAAAGTAAATGTTTTGGTTGAAAATTTAAATAAATTAAAGATATTCATTGAAAAAATAAAATCTCCCATAAGTAGTTGTCTTTCGTCGGAGACATATATTCCAAAATAGATTCATGTACATTCACCTATTTCCAATTTTCTAATATCAAAATCCATAAATATAAATCTTTGATAAATACATTATATTTTTAAAAACATATCAACAATAAGTGAAACCAAAAAAAATCCCATACCACTAGCAATGTTTGATTACAATTAGAATGGTGTTTGTCACAAACTAGTCGTAGGTTCATCATAAGCTTAAAAATTCCTATACTTATTATCAATCATACTTTAAATTGTAAGTAAATGAAAAAGTCACTTCGATACTAATTTTTGATAATAAAATATAATTCAACTCGCCAATAGCCCGACCATAGTGAAACAAGATTTTATACACACATCCTTATATACAAGATTCTACTAAGAAGCAAAAGAGGCCTAAATAGAACCATATAGAGATCATTACCTTAAATCAGAATAAATAAAACAATATAAATAATGAAAACACATCCAAAAATATATAAGGTGATTCCTGAAAATATAAAACTATAATTCAAATATATAATGATTAATTGTCCATAAAATGTACATAACCTATGGTCACCCACTACCATGTCCATATATTAAAAAATACCAATGATGCTCTACTACCATACCCATTCCTCTCCACATCTTAGTTTTCAATACCCTTCATGTTTGACCAACCCACTCTACTAGAAATCATACATTCAAAATATAAAAAAGATATAACGTCTACACATTCACACTAGAGTTTCCATACAGGGTTTCAGAAATCCATCAGAGTAAGGAATCACTATGTTTCTCTAATAAACACAATCATATATACATATGAAAATGACAAAAAATAGTAATATACAAGAACAAAAATGCACATTGAAACATCATCTGATAACTTGGACACCATGAATTCATTGGAATAAAGTTATATTTTTTTACTAGGGCCATTAAACATCCAATCAAACATATATCAACATAAGAAAAATCCATTTACGTCTCTTAATTGATCCCATTATGAATTTGGAACCCAATGACTCAAGGAAGGGCATCTCAACATCATTGGACACTTAAAAAGGTGATGTGTAGGGTAATATTTACATTCATTGAACCATCCTTCTCCTTAAAGGTGTTATTATATCGATGAAATGAACTATCCTTTAACACTCAAAATATTCCTTCCATCAAAATCAGTCTCTACATATTAACTCATGGTAGGAGATTATGTCCGAGCCATACCACCCCGCGTCATCCGACTATGTTCATGGTTGTCCATACATTATCACTATAGTCAAGGTCTTCTCAACAAACACAATATAATTACTCATGGAATGACTCAACATTGAATATCCACTATTAACTTATCACTCAAGGAATAGTCATAAATGTAAACTCTACCCTTTAACTCAGGTTAAGTACAACTATATAATCCAAAACAAAACCATATAACTAAAGGATGGGTTATAACAATAGAAAAAACACTTAAGGTGATTCCATTTAGCAAGATTCATTGTTCATCATCCCATGATTTTTCACCAATCCCATGCATTCAATACCATACTGGGAAAATAACCCATTCCATATGCTTAGTGGAATTTTATAGTGTTCCTTTCAAAAAAGACATATCCCATAAAAAATGTATACACCTTATCACACACACACCCCCAAATATAATATCATCATGTAAATCGTAGTCTCTTCTCATTTATAAAAATAACTATATAATATTTTTGGGACATTCTATAGCACACAGGCTATTTCGAACCATGTCTTGAAATATAGGCCCGTACATCAAAAAAAACCCAAATCACATATTAACATTACTATATATGGATAGTAAAATTATATCTCCATCTAAAACCCTAAAAAAACAAATTCTGGGACATTTTATGATCCCTTTGACCAAAACATGTGTCCCACCATCCACTTTCCTCAAGGGAGCTCTCAAATGCAATTAAAGTCCTTGAAGACTCATCCCACTCATAGTTCTCACAAAAAACCATGACACCATAAGGAGGACTATTCTTAATATGAATGAGATGTACTATAAAATCATATATCATCTCTAGTCTTAATACCCTAATTTTGACCCATAAAGACTTGTAAATTTGTCTTTTTTTACCTTCAACCCATAACATATATCATAACCTACCCATGGTCTCTCGTTAACTCGAAGACAACCTTATCACCTTAGGGACATGGTCATCATGTTATACTAATTACACTATGTTATATAGAAAAATAATTCTTCAATAAGTTTCTAAACTCTACCCTCTCTCTTTCCCTAAGGTGCACTCATGTAGAATCCTAGTATTTTTATGATACCTTTTTTTTAAATAATATTATATTCATAATTGATTTCATGTTTAAATAAAATGTTCTACATTATTATGTTTCAGTTATCTTATAGAAATTATAATTATACACGTGAATACAAATAAGAAAAATTAATAAAATATAGTTTGTACATTATAATTTATATTCCAATATTATTAAATGATTAGAAATTCAAAATAAAATAATTATAAAATAAATGATCTATCTTTTAAAAAACATTGTTCATAATATTAATTTTATATTGATATATTAAAAATAATGGTTTATTTTTTTATTTTAATTAAAATGTTAATTACCTAAAATTTATTTTAAACATTCAAAAAATATTTTTATAAGAATATGATAAGAATAAAAACAATGTTATTCTAAAAACCATTTTCCATACTTTTTTGTAACATTTTATTAACTTCCACTGAAATAAATTTCATGAATTTATATGTATTTTATTATATAATATCATTTACATATTTAAAATCTTTATGTTCATATTTTTTTAATCACACCTATCATATATTTAGTTAATATGAATAATAAATGTGGTAATAGAGTGTAAAATGGGTTGACATGCATAAAAAATATTTGATAAGTTCATTATCTATCATCCTATTTCATTTTGGATGAAGATAATTTGACCCTAAAATCATAAGTTTAAAAATTTAAATTTTTAATGGACACATTACCATGAAAATTAATTACCTATAATTTTAATCAAATAATGTCACAAAATTTCATTTTATCTAACTTATGTATCACTAATATGACCACATGGGGACAAGTTTATTTTATGAATTAATATAAGTGTACATTTTAAACATAACAAACATATTTTATTCATATAAATTTATTTATGACTTTTTGCAACACATGTGTTAGATTATGACCTTTATAGTATTTATTTAATGAAATTTAAAACTTGTCACTCTCTTGTTATAATAAGTATAATATATTTATTATACACTAATTTAGATGAAATATTAGACGATAAATATGATTTTAAATTATAATATATTTAGCATTTTAATGGTATTTTATTTATAATTTCTTAAAATTAAAAAAATAAACTAAATTTTGATATAACACTGATGTAGTAATTATCCATTCAACGATAAAATTAAATAATTTATATTAAAATTTTTAAAATTAATTTAAATTTTTTATATAAGGTGGTTAAATAATTTTATAGATTCCATAAAAATTTTGTGGAAATGATAATATAATTTTTCAATTTTTAAATATTTTCCTCATACTTTTAAAAGTAAAAATATTGATTGGTAACAAAATTGACAATAATAATATCTGATGGGATTAATATATTATAATTTTTTTTAAAATCATAATAATATTTTAAAAATAATATTTTATTTTGATATGGTCTAAAATTTCATAAATTGTCCATTTAAGGTCCAATTGACCACACATATGTATAAACTATAACCTATTAATATTTAAAAAATTATTACAATAGTTTTAATTAAAATAGGTTAACTAAGGGTTAATGAATGTGATAAGGATAAACATGAATCCAAAAAAAACTATCAATTATATAATTTGATGTTATCCTAAGATTATATTTTATTTTATTCTAATAAATTTCGATTTTGATTTAATTTTATATAAAATGTATTTATTATAATATAACTCTTGAGAAATTCCAAAAGATCCCCTCAAATCAATTATAAAAGGTAACCTCCTTCCTCACTTATTTACATCACTTTGATATTTATATCCAAAACATAACATACCAATTTATCTTCTCTAGTTCACTATACACCTTATATTAGTCATTTTATTCACAAAATACATATCCTAGATCTCTTTAGAGGATATCATAATGAGACATTTTGATGAAGACGTAATCACTAAAACCAACAACATTATTTTTCTAATTTTCCAAAATCATCTAAATAAATTATTTTTATAATAAAGTAATAACTCAGAATATGATAAATATAATGAAATTTTATAGTAATTGTTTAAAACCCATTATATACCCTCTTTTTCATTAAACAAGATGTAAAATTGTCGCTAGAATGTACTTAAGGATTATTGTCTCCACGCAGCAATACAATTAATTTCTCACCAATATATTTTATAGAAGGTAATAATTATGGTCTTATTAAATATAGATTAAATAATAATTATTCTTTAAATATAAATTAAAATTTAAAATTATTTCATTCAAAAAATAGAAAAATGGAAAATTTGTTCTTATGTATGTATGCCCAACAATATCATTGAATTGTGTTATTAATTTTTCTATATCTAAATTAAATAAATAATTTTAAATATGTATATAATTAATATATATATTTTTATACAATGACTAAAATTATTGAAATGATCATAGAAAAGAAAAAATTATAAGCACCAATACTCATGAAACAATACATGCTTAGAAAAAAATGGTGTTGTAACACAGGATGATGATTTTTATAAAAAATTATTAATTAAGGGTTAATTATAAGATAGAAATAAATAATATATGGAATTTCATATCATATTTTATTTAATAAATGTATACTAATTCTAAATATATTATATATGAATTTGGAATTAACAAATGAAATTCAAGACTTGAGGAAATTGTTTATTAAAAAATTGTATTATTGTTAAATATTGTTTATCATTAAATACTTACTAGGGAATATTTATTTTTGATGTCCATGTTTTATAAAAAAATTAATTTTTACACATTTTTTAATTAAAAAAACATTTCAATGGAATATTTTTATCATTTCACAAACAAATTAATTTTTCAAGATTATGACCAAAATATGGAATGTTTTTATTAATTATACCTGATGAGGGTGTTTTCCATACTTAAGATGCATTAATTATTGTATTATTACCATAAAATATTATAATTTTATTTTCAATAAAAATATTTTAGTTATATATTTTCTATTCTTTTAAAATAATTTTTAGAAAAAAAATTAATGTATATGTTTCTCAAGAATTATTTAAAAGTGATATTTTTAAAAATAATCCCACAAAGATGAAGTTAGTAGATATTATTTACTATTTTTTTGGATATGTTCAAAGGATACCATGCTTAATGTTTCTATGGGTTGTTTGTTTTTATTGTGAATAGGTGAAATGTTTATAAAAACCATTTCTTTTCCATGGGTTAAGTTACAATGAAATGGTTAACAAGACCATTTCATTGCATGGGGTCTGATATGATGGATAATTTGTGTGTGTTTGTAAAACATTTATATAGATTTTTTATGTGATGTTTGGGACCTATATCTAACTACATTTCAATGTTATCATATAAATATATCTCAAAGGATAAAAAATAATAGAATATAGAGTTAACACAGTGCTATAGCACATGGCTACAATGGGAATTGAATATTGTTTAGAAAGACATGACTGGAATGGTTAGTGGAACCTATTTAGTAAATGAAATTTTCTACTATGATGTAATTTTAAATTATTTTTACTAATATGTAAATGATATAATATGCTTATATGTATTCCAATAATTCAATGGGTCATGACAATGTTATTTTTTCATTTCTTGTGTTCCATGATGTCCTTATGTTTCATTTCTTATGAAATCCCAGAACAACCTCTATGAATAAATATTAGGATCTATGATATTCAAGGTATAAATTTCATATGTTAGTTTCCTGTTCATATACCCTTATACTCATACAATTCTTTCGAAATTATAGTAATCTCCTATATTAAACCTTATCAGGAGCCGGTGCTCACCATTTATTATGCTTATTTTCTCCATTATATGAATAAAAGTATTAGGTAGGATATGTTAAAATGGTTACCGTAGTGAGGGAGATAGGGGTTATATGATGTAGATATTTTATTATCTATTTGTTTATGATTCATGTCTTCCAAAGACAAGAGAACTATATTGTTCTGGCATGTATTTTATATGTTATGTAATAAATATTAACATAAAAGTATTTAATATTTATGTATGAATTATATGGAAATTATAGTTTTTATCATATAAAGGTTCTATTAAACATTGGAAAATTTGATCACAAAACCTTATTATGAACCCTTAAGACATGTCTTTGTATAGGTCACAATTCTTAAATTTTGGTAACGATGATAAAAAACATAGTATTAAACCTAGTATATAATAATTAAAAATATTATAAGCAATTTACCTTTATTATGTTTTATAAAAAAAATTATTTGTTTCAGTCACACTATTATTTTTGGTTTTGGTTAAAGGATGGAAATAGAAGAATCCATGTTAATGCTGACTGTGATAGGTAATTAAAAAATCCCCCAATAAGAAATGAATGTTATTGGATAAGGAATCAAAATTCTAGTTACTTTTCTTAGAAATAATTTACAATATATGAATTATTTTGTACATTAAAATTAAAAAATAATGTATAAAATTATCTTGAGTCCATTATAAGAGAGTTTTTACCATTTTCTAGTGGGTTTCTTGATCCACTAGTGTCTCAGAAACATATTTTTACAAATAAAAAATAGATTTTATTTTCTCTAATGTTTAGAAAATAACAATTTAATGTTGGTAGTATAAAATTTTAAAGGTGAAGAATATAATTGGTACTATTTTACCCTAAATAGAAGGAAACTATGATAAATGAACTCCATATAATGGAATGAGTTAAAGAATAAATTCTTTAATAAGTACATTCCTCATATAATTTATATGAAAATGGGGAAGAAATTCCTTGAGAAAAAGAAAAATGATATTGAAACTTTTCAATACAATGATGAAAAATAAAAGAGTTTTGCGGTGTTCTTAGGAGATTATCTTTTAACACTAATTTTAGGTTGAATGAATCTTCATTGGATTAAAAACAAGTATCTGAGTTTGTTATCAAAAAGATACTTTATTTGATATGAGGAAATATTTAGAAGATCCATCAAGGATGAAATAATGGTTGTATTTAGGATTCATTCCAATTCTTTTGATAAGAAAATTGAGATGGAGGTTAGAAGAAAATCTATATAACATGTGGAGAAAAGTTTATAATTGAATTATTAAAAAACTGAATGTAGAATAAGAGAATAAATTTTCATAAGGGGACTGGTAAATTCAATATGTGTGAGATCCAAGGTTAGTAAACAACTTATTATCAATGCGATGGAAAAATTTTAGATGACGATACGAATAGAGTGAGGGATACATTGAATGAAACTCTAACACATCAATGATTAAGGTGTATAAAAAATAGTTATTATCTTATCCAGTTCCCAAATCCAATGGTTAATGATGGAGATTGATATCCTCAACATTTTTACCATAGAAAAATTTTAAATCTCATATGAGCACCATTATCAAAGTGGAGTAAGACAATGATGTTTTGAAATGTACAATTACCATCCACTCTAAAATAGAAAATATTTTATTTGATTATGGGTACATTCAATATTTTATTTTATCATTATTTTCTAAGGGTATCAATACATAACCTAAATTGATAGATTTTTATTTAGTGGTGAAAAAACCAAATGGAATAGTGGTGACATGTCAATTTTATAATTCTTCACTGATTAAAATTTGTGAAAAATTTATTTATTCAATTTTAATTATTCTTACATTAAATTTGGTTGATGTGATTCATGAACTATATTTGGATTTATCTATATGTATTTCTAATCAATTATCATGGAAGGGAAGAAGAATTTCACATTCTGATTCAACATATGATCATCTATTGATGAAAGGATGAATAACAACTTTCACTGAAAAATAATTCTAATTTGAGGGTCATACTTTATATAAATATATGTTATATCTCTCAGATAGTTAGGGAGATACTCAAAATTTTATATAATATTATTATATAGGTTTTTTTATGATGTTATTGATGAATTTTAAGGTCATAAACCATATAATAAAGATGTATTTTCAATAGATCTCATACCAAATGCTAGTCCAATTTCAATGAATCCTTATATAATGGACCCAATTAAGTTGAAGTAATTGAAGAAGAAATTGTTTATCCATACTACTAAGGTATTCATATTCTGTAGTGAAGAAAAATAGGGTGCACATGTTCTTTTTTTATGAATAAATAAATATCAATGAGTCTGTATATTTTTTATGAAGAACATTATAATATTTTTATTTGAAACCAGTTTAATATAAACCATATTGGTGATTTATTTTAAAAAATACATTGAGATTATTCTTTTACATGATTGATCATGATTATATATATCATAATTTTGGGTTAATGCAGGATTATATACCAAAAGAGAGATTTCGTACATGGTATGGATAATATGAATTTATAGTGATGTTGTTTGGTCTTAATCATTATGCTTTTATCTTCATGGATTTAATGAATAGATTCTTTAAAGTATTTTATGACCAATTTATGGTTGTATTTATCCTGGTAAATCTTGTATATTCAAAGATAATGGATGAAAATGATGATTACTTGGGGATTTTTATAATTACCTAGTTAATGGAGAACCTTTATATAATATTTACCTAGGTAAATTTTGGCTTCAGATATTTCCTTTTTTAGACCCAAAACCTGTATATAGTGTAAAAAAATGGATCCATATATATTATCAGTTAGTTAAAAATTTACTAAACTTACCATTGGGTTCTGATCCTATTTTAAGTGTATTTGTATGGATATTATCATCTCATTATGGAGAATTTATCTGGACTTTACAATCCACTCACCGTGTTAGATTAAAAAGGGTCAATGTCCCTTTGGAAGAATTTTTGTGAAGAAATGCTTAAGGAAAAACGGGGAAGGTAAATCAGATCCCCAATGCATACATTAATATTTAGTGGAAAACGTTATTTAATCTATAATTATTCACTTAATATGGGATTGATATTCATTCTCATGAAAAATTACATGTTTATAGTTTATAACTAAAAATACTAATGGTTGGTGAATACAATTTACCGACTCATGACTTTGGAGTTAGATGTTGAAATCATTATTATTGTGTTATAGGGGAATTATCATTAATAATAAATGTTTCATATATATATATATAACAAAATTTTAAATTATATATTCATATAAATGGATTTTAATATATGACAAAGTAGTTGGTTGGAGTTGAAAGAATATTATAATTTCTCAATGAATTACCACCTTGGGAATTAAAAAATGAGGTATATGATTGGATTTTAACGAGATATGGTATCTGGTCTATGCTGAGGATTACAAAAGTCTAAAAATATATATTTTCAAAGGATATATATGTAAATATTGAAATAATTCTTTCAAAATTATCATTCTAAAATGAATGTTTCTCTATCTATACAAGTGAAGAATAATGAATCAAAGAACGATGATATAAAGAAAAAAGTATATAAGAATTGTAAATATGTTAAACATTGATTGACATTGAATAAAAATGTTATGGAACAATATTTTGTGCCTCTCATGCCTAATTTAAAGACAAATCTATTGGATAATACTTTTAGTTCATTATCCTATATTAATATAGAATCAAAAATATATATTGATACCTGAAAGATTATTTCCAATAGGATTACATGAAAAATGATATTTTAGATCAAGTTTATTATTAATTTTTATGCCATAAATTTATGTCTAATAGATAGAAGTCTAAGGTGATGTTACAACCAATACCCATTCTAAAATTAAAATTGGAAAACATCACCATTCATTTTGTTTTCATACTCAAAAAAAACATATAATTACTATAATTCTATATCGGTTGTATCTGACCACATTAAGAAATCAAAACACATAATTTCTAACGAATAAAATTTCTATATTTTTTCACCTATCTATAATATATATCAAAGATACTGTATAACTGATTGGAGAACCAGTTTCCTTTATATCTAATCCTGAATTGAGGTTCACATTGTTGTTTTGGTGAGGTCTTCAGTATACTATGGATAAAGAGTTAAGATTCAATACTGCATATCATCCACATACATATGGTTTGTTTGAGGGAACCATTCAAACACTATATGGTATTTTGTGATATTTATCTATGTATTTTAAATAGGTTGGGATCAATACCTTCCAATGATAAAACTTTCATACAATAGTATATTTCACTATTGAATTCACATGGATCAATATAAATACATCTATTGTAATGAGTGCATAAATCCATCATATTGGAAGGTTGATGGGGAATTAAATATTATGGGAACTGATCAAGTTGAATAATTGATAGATAATGTCATATCAACTCAACAACACATAAGAGAAACAATGAGTCCATAAAATGTAATGATGGAAATCTATTCAAGGACATAGAATTTTAAGTGGGTGAGAAGTTTCTTCTATGAATATCCCCTATAAAATAGTAATGATATTTTAAATAAATTAAAGGTAAGTCGTATATACATTGGTGCTTTTGAAATTATTGATTAAGTTGCGATGATATTTTATCAGTTGGTAGTTTAAATGAATCTATGAAATGTTCATGGCGTGTTTTGGGTATCTATCATATATAAGTAAATTATTAATACTTCATATGTACTAAACACAGAGTTCATACTATTTTATAATGATCTTAATAATTAATAATAATCACCAGAGATTCTGGATCATGGAGATAATGTTCTAAGAAAAAAGACCACTCACCAAGTTAATGTTTTAGGAAAAAATCACCATATGGAGGTATCATCATGAATTATTATCTCAGTGAATTTTGTTTTTGCGAAAATCCATTTTAAGGGGGTAGAATATAAAAACCAAATATTTTAATGAAATATTACTCCTTAAATAATTAAATATAATAAATTTAATTTGATTTTAAATGATATTTTTTACATTATTATTTTTTCATTTTCATCTAGAAATCATATTTCCATGTATAAATAGTAAAACGTTTTTCATAAAATATTTAGTGTAGATATTATAAAATAAATCATTATTTATCAAATGTTTAATTTTATTTGAAAAATTATTAAAAATAAATGTGATGTTCTCAAAAAAAGTGTTTTATGTAATAAATGAATTTTGTAAAAATATATTTAATTAAATTTGGATAATTATATTTATAAAAATTATATATAATTTACATTATAATTTTTTGTTTACATTCAAACAATATCTTTTTATTAAAATAATATGAATAAATTCCCTAATATTCTTAGAAGTTATTTTCCCTTAAAGTGCTGTTTTTTTAACATTTTACGTAATTACATTAATATTAATTTCACACATTTATAGGAATTAAAATAGATAAAAATAATTACATATTTAGAATTATGAGGTTAAAATTTAATAATTACGAACCATTTACTTTTAGTCAATAGTAATAGTAACTATGGTATAATTTGTTACCTTAGTAAAGGGTAAAACTGGTTAATGTTGATTAAAAATTGGTGATAAGGGAATATGTTTTTATCCAACATTTTATTGGAAGATGTAATTTCTCCCATGAAAGAATAATTTTTTAAATAGATATGTGTGATGGAAACCTGGCCATTAATATTACTTAGTTGTTATTTAAATCAAATAATGTCCATAAATTTCATTTTTCATTCCCATACATATCTTTTATATATTGACATGGGATCAAAAGTATATCATTATTGAATATAAGATTACATTTTGATCATAAAAATTATTTTTTAATGTTATAAATTTATTTAGGACTATTTATGCCACTTGGATAATATGATGACCTTTAGGTGTTTTATTATGTTTAAATTTAAACATTTAACTCTCTTTTTATATTAAGTAAAATATTTTTACATTTTGGTTATGTAGAGTATAAGTTGATCTATAATTATTTTAGTAAAATATAATCAATTTACCATTATCATGCCAATTTGTTTATAATTTTTATAAAATAAATAATTACCCTAAATGTTCACACAACACCGATGTAGTAATTATTTAATTACTATAAATATGAAATAACTGATAGTAAAAATATTAAATGGTATAAACTTTCTAACAATTAATGTGATCCAATAATTATATAGATGAATTTAACATATCAGGGAAATAATAAAAAAGTTTATTCACATTGTAAATGTATTATTTATATTTTAAAATTTTCAAGTATTGACTATTTCCAAAATAGTCAATATTGATATTTTATGGGTAAAATATTTTATTTAATTATTTAAAAATCATAATATTCATTAAAAAATAAATTTACTATTTTATTGTTAAAAATGTCATTAATATACAATTTATGGTCCAAATTGCTCCATATATATGAAAACATATAACCTTTTAATATTGAAAACATTGGTACCACAATTAAAATTAAAATATTTTAACTAATGTATAAACAAATTGATAAGGGTTAAAATATTATCATAAATTTCTTAAAGTCCTTTTATTGATAATATTAATACCTTTTATTATCTTTGTAACACCCCGAGCTTCCACGATACGCTTCTCATTCAATAATGTAATAGCTTGCATTGTACGCAAGTTCAAGATTCTAACACACCGTGACCAATAAAAATAGCCATTATGAATAGGAATACCCACTTTTTGAAATTATACATTTTTTATATTTCAAAAAGGACTTCATTTTTGTATTCTAAATATAGAAATTATCCTAAGTTGAACTTTTTGTAATATTCTGAGAACTTCCAATTTTTTATGAATAGTGAAAAATTCTTAAAAAAAACTTTTTTAATAAAAATAATTTATAGTGATAAATTATACTATTGAGTGATTTTAAAGTACAATTAGAATATATTTTTACCATTTTATACAATGGTGGTCATTAGAATTAATTTCACTTTGAAATTGGACATAAAACATTGCCAATCTTTTGATATATATTGTTTCTGAAAAACACGCTATTTGTTGTGACCGTGTGATTTAATTATAAAATTAATTAATGAAACTAATATTTTATGAATTTTGTAAAATATACATCATTTTTAAATTCGGAATATCAATTATAGCTTAGGGTGAAATTTTGGCATTGTTCTGAAAAACATCAATTTTGGATGAATAGTGAAACCACTAAGTGGTAGTTAAAAAACTAATTTTTCATTTAAATGAAATATTACCACTTATATGATTTGATTTTAAAAAATCCGACATAAATGGTTGTAATTAGGAAGTAAAATGTGGTTTAATGGGATTAAAATAATTTTCGGTGAATAGTAACTTTTAAGTTTAATTAATAGCGATTAAAGGTAATTAGTGTAATTTAAGGTAAAGATAATGTTTTAATAATATGAAATGATCTTTACACTTATCCTACCCCTATTGGATGAGTCTTGGATGAGCAATAAATTCCATGGGTCAACTTGGGGACCCCATGGAGCCACTTTGGTAGGAAAATGACAATAATATCTTTTTATTTAAATTAAAAATGAAAATGTCACAAACATGAGTTGTTTTACTAAAAAAAATTTCAAATGAGGTTATACAAGTCATATTTTTGAATATAAATATTAATTAGAAAGATAAGAAGATTTCCTACATCATGATATATTATTTTATAATTTTTAGACATTAAATAAATTAAATTATTTATGACACCATGATGATGCAACGATTACCTCATTAATAAACGATTTAAATAAAATAAAAAGATAATGTAAAATCTAAGACATAAACTTGTCCAAATCCTATTGGATGAGTATATTTCGAACCCTTATCACCTTAACCTCTATATATATACGTGTGGGACCTTTAAAATCCAAAAAGCATTATATAATAATGTAACATTTCACGACTTTCCAAGAGTGCCCCTCCTCTCCTCTTATAAAAGGCCCCCACCACTACCACCTTACTCACACCATCAAAGCCTTTTGGCTGGGCTAACCTATTCACAAATACTCTCTCAAATTCTCTCTCTTACTCCTAGAAGCCTCACTTTGGTCAGAATTTTTCCCAAGTAAGCCTTTGGATCAAATCAAAAAAGAGTTATCCGATTTTAAGGTAATGTCTTCTTTTATGTTCTTTTGTTTTATTTTTCTTCTCCAACACCCAAAACTCTTTTTATTCAATTATTTTATAAAAAAACCAGTACCTACAATATACCAGGATGTTTTTATGATAAGTATTTGTTTTAAACTTTCACACACCTTTGTCTAATGGTTAAAGAACATACTGTTTCTGTGGGTGGTGAAATACTGCCTCACAAAATGATGATTGTTCAATATTCTTTTAACACCTCTAATGGTGGCCATTTTTATGGTGGCCATATTTATGAAACTATTTTTCATATATGATATATATATTATTTTATGTTTTCCTTATGCTTCTTTATTTTTCATTTAGGGCATACCTTTACGATTTCCATTATGGGTAAACGTGATAATTTCATTTTAGGAAGTGCGGACTACCGCCCCCTCAAAGTGATTTGAAGCGTTAATGCCATATGTGGGATGTATAAAGGATGGAGTAAATGTTATTATAAATTATATTATACTGGAATTATTTTATACCTTTATATAATTATAACTTCATTTCATTAAATACGAAATAGAAATGAAAGTAGCGTTCATGCGTACGTACGACTTACCGTCTCCATGAACGGTGCATTTCATTTCTTACCTCTAAATGTTATATAATATTATAAATGAATGTATATAGTGGATATATATGATGTATATGATATCTAAATCATGAATATAATTATGGACATAATGGATATTTTACCACATGAACAAAGTGTAATTATAAGATGTTTATTTTTACTCAAGTTCCTAAGATCGACAAAATAACCGTTATTAACCTAAATAAATACATAATGTTCATGACATGGTAATAGGTGATAAAAAAGGAATAATGAACTTGAAAGAGGTTCTTAATAAGGTAGAGATTAAATCTAGTTTATTATTCAGGAGGTTAAAGAGCGGTCGAGTCAAGTCGGACACGAGGTAAGGGAACTTCTTAACCCAATTTTCATTCTTTGGGTTAATCTCCTACTTTAAAATTATGTCCTGATATTATTATGTACTATCTTGTATTTATAATTTATTTATGTGTACATATAGTGAATACACATAATATATCTATTCTATTTAAAAATGATCCTTGTAAGGTACTTTGTCTCAATCTCCATTCATTGAGGCATATTTTATTTTGTACAAAAAGTTCGTTTATACGGTGTATAAAACCCTTTGACTTTTACGTTTATTCAAAAGGAATCTTTTTTATACAAATAATTTTACTAAATGACAAAAGGGAATGTTTTTCTGGTTGTACATATGTGGCGACAACGACTTCTCCGCCGCCGTGACCATTATTTGAGTTTCGGCTTCCTCTACAAGCCATAACTTTTTTTAAATGAAAAATAAATACCAAGTTTTAATTTTATTTTATTTTGGTATATAAAATGGTTTTGATAATTTTATTATTATATCAATGGGTTTTATTGATATCATGTGATTGCAATGTGGAAATGTTATGTTTCCTTTATGCATGTTTTATGTGATACGATTAAGTTATGGTTTATGATATGTTTAAACCTGTTCATATGAGGAATGCATTGGACTTAATAAGTGACGGGTGGAGCCCGCTATAGCTCCTCGATGCATCAGTAGGTCTCATGAGACAAACTAGTGTCTTGGCACGAGGCCTTGCAAAAATCTTATTTGTAGTCTTGGCATGAGGCCTTGGCTACGTGGTTATGATAGTCTGGCATTATGCATTCCATCATTATGAAAGTGGATATTGATATTGCATGTGATTATTAGACTAGTAGAATATCCATTTGAGTAAGTAAATGGTATTATTTAATTTTATTTTTTACATATTATGCTGAAGATCATGTTTAAAAAGGATTTTGTTTTAGTTATACATTGCCTTAAATGTTAATGTCTATTTATGAAAGCTTTCGCAATATTGTTATCCTTACTGAGCATCTGAGCTCACCCCTTTCAATGTTTTAATATTTTCCCGGATGTGAAGAAGTATTTTATGAAAGACATGCAGGGATAGTCAGAAGAGGATATGAGTGTGGACTATGGAGACTTTGTTATTGTAGTTTTTCACTTTATGATGTAATATAACATTTATGAATGTTTCTAGTGTTTCCAAGGCTACCAAACTAATCTGTCTTTCGAGACTTGATCTTTTGTGATCATGCCCACATTACGCAATAATGCACCGACTCTGGGTAACTGGGGTCGGGGTGCTATAGTTGGTATCAGAGGTAGTTTAGTACTAACAATGGAAGCTAGATTTAGATAAACTATAATTAGAGCACATAGCCCAAAGATAGACTTTGAGTATTAGTATAGAAGAACTTCCTAGAATTTTGGTATTATAGAGATTTTGTGAGTTTTCCGAGAAATACATCCCTTTCTGGATACGAGCAGGTAGAGGTGGCTCTGGCATAGATGTACCTAGGGGTAAAACCCGAAAACACCTCTTTGAGCTAGAATCGAACGGGAACTGGTGCACGACAACTGGCCTTGCTGCACTCTTAGTTGCGACACTCCCGGGGGATATGCTTAGGATAATTCTCATTTTCCTTACAAACCACTATGAAGGGTTATGAGTATATACTTCTTCAAAGAAAACATTTTTATGATTATGGATTATATCCATAAATAGTTCAATTGATGTTAAGTATTTTACAAGAATGGAATTATGTATTTTGATTCATAAACTAATCTAGTTTATGCCATTGTTTAGAAATGGCGGCTAGTGGAAGGAATGGAAACGATATCAATGCACGCACTCCTTGTAGGGATTTCCCTCCTGCTCAAGATAATTATTGTGGATCTGGAGATACAACTGGTGCTGATCAACTTATTACCATACTGGGACAACTCACTCAGGTTATGAATAATAACCTTACTCATATGGAGCACCCAGATCCGCAACGTGGAGGATCAATGTTAGGCCGCTTCGTGAGGCAACAACTGCCAAAATTTAATGGGGGTACAAATCCATTAATATCTGAGCAATGGATAATCTCCTTGGAGAAAATATTCCACGCCTTGGGGAGTAGCGAAAGGGAGAAGGTTGTCATGGCAGTTTACCGGCTCACTGGATATGCTGATCAGTGGTGGTCATTGATTAAAAACCAAAAGGAAGATGATGAGGTATCAAATATTCAATGGAGGGAGTTCAAAGATCTTTTCTTAGAAAAATAATATCCTCGTGACCATCGAGCAGATTTGGAATGACAATTTTTGACTCTTAGACAAAAGGAGGATGAGAATGTCGCAAAGTATGAGGCTAACTTTACAAGGTTAGTGAGGCATGCTACAGATTATATACATAACCCAAGAAGTAATATTGATTGTTTCTTCAATGGGATAAAACCATTTCTCCGTTGAGCTTTAGTATCACAATCCTTCTCATCGTACGAAGATATTGTCTCGTGTGATATCAAGACAGAAAAGAATTCTCTAAGTCTTATGACAACAAACTAAAGCAAGAGGAGAAGAGAATGGTGGAACAAGTGATAGATAATGGGAAAAAGGGAAAGAAAGATTTTCCATTATGTGATAATTGTCGGAAGAATCACCCTAGTACTTGCCTAAAAGGAATGAGAGTTTGTTATAAATGTGGAGAAAAAGGTCACCAGGCTTGTGATTGAAAAGGAAAGAAAGAGGCTATCAATGTTTAATGATACAATTGTTGGGAAATGGGGCATTATGCAAATTAATGTCCTAAGAATAAGGGAAACTTACCTCAGAATAGGCCAAGGGACAAAGGACAATATTATGCTGTTACTTCAGTTGAAGAGGAATAATTAATGTATTTGTGCTTTTGGACTCCAGGATTATATTCTGGTTATAAGAATAATGTGATTTATATAAAAATTGTACTGCAGTACTTTTTGTTTTAATATGATGAAGGTAATCATATTTTTAGTATGTGACAATAAGAGAAACATTAATTTGTTTGGGTAATCTAATGTTACAATTGATTTTGGGATTTAGAGACCTTTTAGAGAAAGTCTAGACAGAGACATTTTGGAATGGATTAAGTTGAACCTTGAATAGTATTGTTTAAGGTTAAAATTTTTTTGAAGATTATTTTTTGAATATTATAATACTATAGTTTTAGGAAAAGGACAAACTGTAGGTGGGGTGATAGCCCGTCACGTCGGAAAAAGCTGTAGGAATCGAACCCACAAACATAGTGCGACAGGCCTTTATTACCTACCACTAGCCTATAGGAAGTCCCTGGTTATTACAAAATAGTTTTCCTAATCTAAATGGTAAGTGTTAATATTTGGAACCTTGCATGAATAGGATAAATATAATATTTTTGAGTTCTATTATCTCTTTGAGTGAAAGATGGGTTTTTGGTAAAAATTTATTAAAGAATGAAAGTCTACATGACAGGTAATTATATTTCCTTACATTCTTAGTAAATCTCTTAAATAAATTCCTCAACTTTATGAAAGGTAACTTAAAAAAAACGTTGCCGGTTAACTTTTCCAAATGGGGATTCAATGACCGTTTAACCAATCACATGTTTGTGATTTTCTTGTGGTCAACTTTATTTTAATCATGATTTTTACAGATCTCCATCAGACCTTGATGGTTTGTTTCTCCTCCATATTCATATTTTCATAGAATCCTAGTATGGGCTATCTCGGATGACCTTGGTACTTCTCTTCCTTTCTTTTAAAGTTATATTTTTATTAACCCTATTTTCGATGTGGTTTTTCCACAAAGGAATTTGCTACATTGAACCTTTTATATTCAAAGAAAAATTTCAAATTGTGAGGACGCAATTTATTGAAGGATGGGAGAATGTAACACCCTGAGCTTCCATGATACGCTTCTCATTCAATAATTCAATAGCTTGCATTGTACGCAAGTTCGAGATTCTAACACACTGTGACCAATCAAAATAGCCATTATGAATATTAATACCCACTTTTTGAAATTATATATATTTTATATTTGAAAATGGACTTCATTTTTGGATTCGAAATACCAAAATTATCCTAAGTTGACCTTTTTGTAATTTTATGAGAACTTCCAATTTTTATGAATAGTGAAAAATACTTAAAAACAAATTTTTTAATCAAAATAATTTATAGTGATAAATTATACTATTGAGTGGTTCTAAATTATAATTAGAATATATTTTTATCATTTTATACAATTGCGGTCATTATAATTAATTTCACTTTGAAATTGGACATAAACAATTGTCAATCTTTTGATATATATTGTTTCTGAAAAACACGCTATTTGTTGTGACAGCGAGATTTAATTATAAAATTAATTAATGCAACTTATATTTTTGGAATTTTGTAAAATAGACATCATTTTGTAATTCAGAATATCAATTATAGCTTAGGGTGAAATTTTGGCATTGTTCTGAAAAACTTCAATTTTGGATGAATAGTGAAACCACTAAGTGGTAGTTAAAAAAACTGATTTTTCATTTAAATGAAATATTACCACTTCTGTGATTTGATTTTCAAAATCCTACATACATGGTTGTAATTAGGAATTAAAATGTGGTTCAATGGGATTAAAATAATTTTTGGTGAATAGTAACCTTTATGTTTAATTAATCGCGATTAAAGGTAATTAATGTAATTTAAGGTAAAGATAATGTTATAAAAATATGAAATGATCTATACACTTTTCATACCCCTATTGGATGAGTCTTGACCGACCAAGAAAATACATTGGTCAACTTGGGGACCCCATGGAGCTACTTTGGTTGGAAAATGACAGTAATAACTTTTTATTTAAAGCAAAAATGAAAATGTCACAAACATTAGTTGTTTTACTAAAACAATTTTTAAATGGGGTTATAAAAGTCATATTTTTTACTATAAATATTAATTAGAATGATAAAAAGATTTCTTACATCATGATATTTTTTTAAAATTTTTAGACATAAAATAAATTAAATTATTTATGACACCATGATGATGCATCGATTACCGCATTAATTAACGATTTAAATAAAATAAAAACATAATGTAAAATCTAAGACTTAAACTTATCCAAAGCCTATTGGATGAGTATATTTCGAACCATTATCACCTGAACCTTGAAATATATAAGTGTGGGACCTTTAAAATCCGAAAACCATTATATAATAAAGTAACATTTCATGACTTTCCAAGAGTGCCCCTCCTCTCCTCTTATAAAAGGCCCCCACCACTACCACCTTACTAACACCATAAAAGCCTTTTGTCTCGGCCAACCTCTGCCCAAATACTCTATAAAATTCCTTATATTACACCTAGAAGCCTCAATTTGGGCAGAATTTTTCCCAATAAGCCTTTGGCTCAAATAAAAAAGAGTTACCCGATTTTAAGGTAATGTCTTCTTTTATGTTCTTTTGTTTTATTTTTCTTCTGCAACCCCCTAAACTCTTTTTATTCCTTTATTTTATAAAAAAACCAGTATATAAAATATACTAGGTTGTTTTTATGATAAGGATTTGGTGTAAACTTACACACACCTTCGTCTAATGGTTAAAGAACATACTGTTTCTGTGGGAGGCGAAATACTGCCTCACGAAACGATGATTGTTCAATATTCTTTTAAAACCTCTAATGGTGGCCATTTTGATGAAACTATTTTTCATATATGATATATATATTATTTTATGTTTTCCTTATGCTTCTATATTTTTCATTTATGGCATACATTTATGATTTCCATTATGGCTAAACACGATAATTTCATTTTAGGAAGTGCGGACTATCGCCCCCTCAAAGTGATTTGAATCGTTAATGCCATAAGTGGGATGTATAAAGGATGGAGTAAATGGTATTATACCTTATATTATACTGGAATTATATTATACCTTTATATAATTATAACTTCATTCCATTAAATTCGAAATAGAAATGAAAGTAGCGTTCATGCTTACGTACGACATACCGTCTCCATGAACGGTTCATTTCATTTCATACCTCTAAATGTTATATAATATTATAAATGAATGTATATACTGTATATATATGATGTATATGATATCTAAATCATGAATATAATTATGGACATAATGTATATTTTACCACATGAACAAAGTGTAATTATAAGAAGTTTATTTTGTACTCAAGTACCTAAGATCGACAAAACGATCGTTATTAACATAAATAATTACATAATGTTCATGACATAGTAATAGGTGATATAAAAGGAATAATGAACTTTAAAATGGTTCTGAATAAGGTAGAGATTAACTATAGTTTATTATTCATGAGGTTAAAGAGCAGTCGAGTCAAGTCGGACACGAGGTAAGGGAACTTCTTAACCCAGTTTCCATTCTTTGGGTTAATCTCCTACTTTAAAATTATGTCATGATATTATTATGTCCTATCTTATATTTATACTTTAATTATTTGTACATATAGTGAATACACATAATATATATTTTATTTAGAAATTATCCTTGTAAGGTACTCTGTCTAAATCTCCATTCAATGAGGCATATTTTATTTTATACACAAATTTCTTTTATACGGTGTGTAAACCAATTTTACTTTTACATTTATTCAAAAGGAATCTTTTTTTTATACGAAGAATTTTACTAAACAATAAAAAGGAATGTTTTTCTGGTCGTACATATGCGGCGACAATGACTTCTCCGCCGCTGTGACCATTATTTGAGTTTCGGCTTCCTCTACAAGCCATAACTTTTCTTAAATAAAAAATAAATACCAAGTTTTAATTTTCTTTTATTTTGGTATTGAAAATGGATTTGATAATTTTATTATTATATCAATGTTTTGTATTGATATCATGTGATTGAAATGTGGAAATGTTATATTTATTTTATACATGTTTTATGTGATATGATTATGCTATGGTTTATGATATGTTTAAACCTGTTCATATGAGGAATGAATTGGACTTAATAAGAGATGGGTGGAGCCCCCTATAGCTCCTTGATGCATCGGTAGGTCTCATGAGACAAACTAGTGTCTTGGAACGAGGCCTTGACAAAATCTTATTTGTAGTCCTGGCACGAGGCCTTGGCTACGTGGTTATGATGGTCTGGCATTATGCATTCCATCATTATGAAAGTGGTTATTGATATTGCATGTGATTATTCGACTAGTAGAATATCCACGTGAGTAAGTAAATGGAATTATTTAATTTTATTTTTGCCATATTATGCTGAAGTTCAAGTTTAAAAAGGATTTTGTTTTAGTTATAAATTTCCTTAAATGTTAATGTTTATTTATGAAAGATTCTGCAATATTGTTATCCTTACTGAGCATCTGAGCTCACCCATTTCAATGTTTTAATATTTTCCAGGATGTGAAGAAGTATTTTATGAATGAACTACAGGGATAGTTAGAAGAGGATATGAGTGTGGACTATGGAGACTTTGTTATTTTAGTTTTTCACATTATGATGTATATAACATTTATGAATGTATCTAGTGTTTCTAGGGCTACTAAACTAATGGGTCTTTTGAGACTTGATCTTTTGTGATCATGCCAATGTTACGCAATAATGCACCGACTCTGGGTAACTGGGGTCGGGGCGCTATAATATTATCTTTGAATCTATATCAATTTTGTGTTGTTTTTATAGATTATGTGTTTTTAAAATTTATATTTTTTAGAATTTCCAAAAGTTCCCCTCACCTCAATTATAAAAGTTCACCTCCTCCCTAACTTATGTATGCCACAACGAGAATTATAGATCTACCATCCTTTGAAAATTTCTCATATCAGGTCCAATATAAAATATTTATATGTCATGTTCTTCACAAATTTCAACCATAGATCCCATTACAGTTCATTGAAAGAAGATGTTTCGAAAAAAGAGGTAATCACCCCGAGTGACCACATTCATTTTATACTCTTCATTAACTCCTCTGTAAATAATTTTTATTTTATGAAATAATATAATAAATATAAATAATTTGATGATGTTATATAATGATTATGAAAACACCATTATACTCCCTCTTTTCCAAAAATACATTTAGTGAAAGTATCACTCATGCGTATGTACTACTTACCATCTCCAAGTAGCAAAACAATTAGTTTTCAATCATTACCATTCCTGGATTTTTATCATGATGGTTTTATAGAATATATATGATATATAATAAAGAATAATAATTCTTTAAATAGTAATTTTTACAATTCTTTCTATCAATACATCAATTGAAAAATGAAATATGTTTTCATGCGTATGTACGACATACCATCTCCATAAATTATGTAATTAATTTTTCTATCTCTATTTTTTATGAATGATTATAAATATATATAAAATTATTATATATTATACTTATAATATGATTATAAATAATAAATTTGTGTGAGTAAATATAAATGTATAAAGACAATGACTGGTGAATGAATACATGTTTAGAAAAAAAAAGAATTTATCACTAAGAAGAGTGATTTTAATAGAAAATTATTTATTAACAGTTGATAAGATGTCAAAACTAAACAATAATTAGAATTATAGAATTAGAATTATAGATTAAACATATAATAAATCTATATTTTTTATACTTTTGTTTTTAATTTGAACAATGAAAGAAAAAATTTGAAGTAATGATTTATTTCACAATCTTATTATTTGTTGAGATTGTCTATGATTAAGAATCCACTAAGGAATATTTATATTCCATTTCATTATTTCCCAAAAATGTTTCCAAATGTTTTTACTATTATCCTATAATTAATTAAATTAATTTTTTATGATGTTTTATATTTTATAAATACATTTGGAAAGGATATTTAGATATTTTTCTAAACAATGTACATTGTGTATTTTCCAAAAAAAATACTAATTTTTTTTAACATATAAAGTTTTAAAAAAATATCAAGTCATCACAATTCATTAATTATTGGGACCCACCAATAAAATTTTAAAATGATACTTTCCATGAAAATATTTTAAATTATAATTTAAGGTGGTAAAAAACTGATTTCAAAATGGAAATGATATTTTTCTCAACAATTATTTCGAGTGATATTTTCAACAAAATCTATATTAGATGGAATTATTTTGATATTTAATAAAAATTAATTGTTATATTATCAAATGATACCTTTATTGATATTTCAATTGATTGATTATGATTATGTTGAAAAGATAAAATGTTTAAAAAACCCATTTCTTTTCCATGGGTGTTAATATGATGAATTGTATATGTATCCCATTTCTTTTTCTGGGGATATGATATGGTGTATTTTCTATGTAAATATTTAAAGAATATGTATGTTTCTCATTATGTGATTAGTTGTACCTATATCTGCCTCTAATATATTGGGTAATTATATAAATTTCATGAGATATATTGGACTAGAATGAGGTGTAAACCCAGTTCATTAAAATATGGTTAAAATAACTGGTGAACCATATTCAGTAAGAAAAATATAAAATAGGGTGTGGAAAAGATTCAATATAGAGCTTTTTATTCAAGTTATGGTCCTATATGTGAGCCTTTAATAATATATATGTTATTTTCTATTCATAGTTTTATACCAAAAATTTCATATGACATGCCAATGTCATGTTCTCATGTCTCAAGTGAAATAATTTCCTTGTGATTCATGTCTTATGTGTAGAAAAGATGTATTATACTTCATTGGATTATGATATTTGATATATAAGGTATAATTTCTAAATGTTATTTGTGTGTTATTATACCCTTATTATAATATTATTCTTATAAAATCATTGATATATCCCTTGTTAACCCTTACAATGCATTAGAGATAATCCATTTTTTGTTTTGTTTCTCCCTAATATGATTTAATAAATTATGTATAAAATTTTAAACAGGGCCTTATATTTGAGGGGAATAAGAGGGTGATGATGTAAATATTTTATGGATAATATGTTTATGATTCCTAGACCCTTGATACACTAGACATATATATTTATTTTGTTGAATAGTTATGTTTTATAAGGTATATTCTTCTTAAAATATATAATCTCAATATATGAGATGTATGTTCCATTATAACCCATACCATTTATATATACTCAATAACGTGATAAATGAATATAGGAAAAAAATAATTCATAATCAGAAATTTGAAATTATATTATAGGGGACAACTACCTCCAATGTACTGTTAACATTTACATTATTAAATATTCTACACCATCTAAGCCAATATATGACTAATCCATTATCCTTTCACGACTTGATCTCTTATATCACATTGGAAAATGAAAGTAATTTATTTTACCAATTTATAATAAATTATTAAACCTAATAAAATGAATAAGAATCACTAAAATAACTCACTAGACATTTTTACATCACTGTAAAATCAATGAAAAATATTTAGAAGGTCTATGGAGTACCATTGGAACCATTCTGAGAAAGCTCACCAACCGTTTTCACCAAATCAATCACTACCTTCTTCCAATTTCATTAAAAACCTGAAATATATTTCAAATAGTCATACCTAGAAAACAATTTTGTGAAAAAGAAATCATTCATCACCAAGGGACACTCTCTATTAATGTCAGAAAAAATCACCATCATCCTCAAATATTTCCCTCATATTTATTAATCATCATTGATACCTTCATCTAATTTACAAAAAATGAATGGTTTTTTATGTAGAATGAAAAATTAAAATTAATAAGACATCAAACACATTATTCCACATTATTATCACCACAAAAGAATACTTAAACATATGGGATCAATTAATGGATCATATGGAGAGAGTTCTAGCATGAAAATCTATCCCATTTGTGATTTTTGGCCTATGAAAAAGGGGGTCCACCAAAAACATATTCATCTGACACTCTTAAAAATATTACGGGGGACCACTTTTCCACATGTATATAAGTAGAGTAGTGAAATCACACAACCAAAACTCTATCTATGGCATTGATCAAGGCCCCATGGTTCATCTTACCTCATTGGGGTTGGGGAATCCAACTGGCCTTGGCTCATATAGATCCAATAAATTTCATTCCTTACGATTCAGTGTGGTGCTCCCTAATATGTATCTGTATGGTACAACCCTCACGTTTATAGAACAACAATACTAAAAAAAGGTATTGGTGGTTTCTTATAAGACATCCTCATAGAGACACCCCTACCTTATGGAAAAATATTCATCCAACATATAGTAACAATCTTTTCATACCCTCTCTACATTTTAATACGATTAAGAAACATTGTGGTTTATTCCTTGTTACCAAAAATTAGTGTTTGTTTCACTCTAAAACTAATCCAAATCTCACTTTTAACACCTATAATCCTTGATCAATCTCAAAAAAACAACTCCTTGAGATGTTGAAACTCAGTATACAATATTCAAGTCAAATTTTACAAAACATCCCCATTTATGGGGATGAAAAATAAAATTTCCAAAAAAACAATTACCCCAAAAATTATGTGACAACACAAGGAGACTTTATAAAAACATTATCAATGAATATAAATGGTGATAGTTTGAAATTTTTATCATTAAATATAAGCGATTCTAGTTCTATATCATGGTTCATAAGGACCATGGATAAACCATCCTACGAATTTGGGTTAAAAAGTGAAGGCTTATTGGGGATATGGAAATTGTTATATATTATAATAATAATAATTTTGATATTAATAGACTATTTTTCATTATATAATTATTTATTACCTTTTTTGTGAAATTTTTATTCTTCTTTATTTACATAACTTATTTAATGTTTCCATGTTACATGTTTTGGATTATTGTGTTCCACTATTTTTATGTTTTAATAATCTGATATCAATGGGACATTTTATTTCCCCAATGTCACTTTACTAAAGAGATAAATTTTATATGTTTTCAAAGAACCTAATTAAACCCCCACCTATTGAATCCTTTATACTCGAAAAATATTTTATATCCAATGAAGTCTCTATGTTTTTTCCATATACTAAAAAATATAGAGCGACATGTTTTTTACTATTATATAAAATCAACCAATCTATGAATATAAAACCACACATCTATTTTATAAAATTTTTTTATAGATAAATAAAAATGGAATTTTTTATTAATAATAGTTTGGAAAATTATCAGATAATGGTTGGAAATTATAGGATTCTATAAAAGGAGTTTATTTATTTTACAAGAAATGTGAAATAAGATTTTCATTAAAATTACAATGTATATAATACATACATTTTCTATATGGATATAATCATATATAATCATATTTCATATAATTATATAGCCAATGGAATGTATGAGAATCGTGAAATTATATATTTTAGAACATTGAAATAAATATAGACTAGAAGGGCTATGTTGAGCGTAAACATCCTAATGTTGATATTCATAATATTAAAAAAATTTGAAAACTAAATATGAGACATATTATAGATGTAAATGGTTTGAAATATCTTACAGAAGAACTGATTTTTGATGATACGTTAAATGAAAATATCATTAATATAATTCTAGAAGAATGAGATTCAACTATAAGAGTTATTCATGATATGAATCATTTAAAAAACTATGTCTTAATGATATCGTTATAACATTAGTAAAATATATGTATACATTAATGATATATAATTATGAAATATATTGGAAGAACAATGTTATATTTTCCATGACTACGTTAATAAAAAATGTAAAATACTTTCACATTTAAAAATAATTGAACAAAAACTTATTTAGATAATAACAATGTGGAACTGAATGAATGATAATTTTATCAACTAGAAATGTATATGAGAAGGATGTTAGATAATATGTATTCCCTAAATAAATATAAAAAATATTGAAAATGTTGTAATGATAAGTATGAGGGATGTTATTAGATGACTGCTTCTAGTGGTATTCATTATGCATGGAAAAAAGTCATGAAACATCAAGACATGTTTTCAAATTTTGAGAAATAAATGTTACGAAACACATTAATAATATACAAAGGAAAATGTTATAAAATCTATAAATTCAATGAGTTCTAGTCAAAAACATTATTCTGATTGTGATTCAAATTATTTTAATAGTAAAAATATCACTCAATTAAATAATTCAATCTCTTGTAATGAATTATTGTTTATTTCACCAATTAGCGTTGAATCCCTTTCAACAATATCTTTAGATTCAGTTTTTATTATTCATTAGATGATGAAAATAATAATCGTTCATTCTATGATATTGTGTAATTTGTGACAAACATATTGTTTAATGAAATAAAGAATATGAATAAATATTATCTATAAAAGAAATAAATATTAGTCGATAATGAATATATTTATATGTTAATTTACATGATTAAAAACTAATCAATTCCTATTTAAACACTTTATAATTATCATAATACTGTTATATAATGTAAATATATTATTTAATGTTTTTATAATTTGATTTCACAACTTATTTTGAGAAGGGGTAACTTGGATAAACATCAAGACTAATATAAATATTACAATAACATCATCCAAAATTGGGTTATCATGTTTTAGTAAGTCACAATTTATGACTAATTATTCATTTCTGGAACATTAATCCATTTTAAAAAAACAGTGTGGATGCTATTGAAAAATAGATTTTCCATGAATACGGTCCAATATTTTGAAACATATTCTAATTTATAAACAAATATATCATCATCATTCAACCAATAATGTTTGGATAGATATGGTTTCTAATAATTTGATAAGGGATTCTCTGTGATCATTATTAATGAAAAATGTAGCATCACAAGATTAGAAATTATTTACGTTTTTCAAACCAAATAACATAATAATGTTTACTCAACATTCCATGAGTATCTTTCTTCATATAAAATTCATTTACTTATAGAAATATAGGATAATTTATAGATTTTGAATATATTATTATGAAATGATAGTGATTATAAATTATATAAACATTCAATGAAGGGACTTATGAATGATCATCGATATCTTATCTGTAATTCATAAATTCATTTTTGAACTTGAACAATATATAATGAAAAATAATTATAAATTTAGGTATTTAGTGAATTAAAAACATTAAAACAATAAATATTAGTTTATATGGAATTTTTTAGACCAATAAAAAAATAGATTAACATGGGATACTATGATGTTTATGGACTAGTTGAATATTAAAGTAGATTTACTTTGGTTTATTTTCATTCACATAAATTTAAACCAAAATAATTTTAATAGAGAATTCCAATTTTTCAAATATAATAATTCCCATAATCAATATCCAATGAGATCATATTAGGTAGTTTTAAAATATTATATATGAAAATTTATTAATAAAAAATATGTAAACATGTATTTTTTTCCCCATAATTTCCTTGAGAAAATAGAGTAGTTGAAAGTTGTAATATAACACTCTTGGAAATTCATATTCGACGATGTGTTAATATTCTTTTACAAAACATATTTCTGTAGAATATGTATGTTATTCCT
Organism: Viscum album; assembly: GCA_963277665.1. NCBI lineage: Eukaryota > Viridiplantae > Streptophyta > Magnoliopsida > Santalales > Viscaceae > Viscum > Viscum album. The sequence goes on along the minus strand of OY728128.1, from coordinate 1,495,893,315 downwards.
TTTAATCTATAATTTTATTTTTAATTCACTTTGTTTTTAATAAAACATCTTATGAAATATGGAATTGAAGGATTTGAAAACATAGTTAGTTGTTTTTAGAGGAAATATGTTTATATTTATTACTGATTATAATATGAATAATTTTTATCATAAATGTGGTGATGGTATATAATTGGTTACAATTCAACTTGTAAGGATTATTTTTTACATTATATAAACAAAAACCATTTCTGAAATGTAAATGTTTAAATTCCATGAAATTGATTTTTTAATAAAGAGAAAATGTTTTGAGGAATATAATGATACGGATTGTGGTTTAATTCCACATTTTGTTTAGTTATTATTTTTAATCCTCAAATAATTCATATTTTATTCTATATTCCAGACATGAAACGATAAAATTATCGAAGATTTAAGACAACAAATCCTTTTATCCAGAAACAAGTTGGTGTTATGGAATCAAACATATAATATTATAATTAAATATATATATTATCTTTTCAAAACCATAAGTTTCTTTTATAATGAATGTATATTTCTTTCATTTTTTTTATCAATTTTATATTAAGGTAGAATATGATGTTATTTGATGATATTAAAATGACTTCTTTGCTAGAAGAGCATACTCAATTCAAAAGGAACATTTTTCAACCAAGCTCTAATATATTGACAATATTCTCATAATTTTTTTTTCTTCTAACAAAGTGTGATAAAATGAAAAAAATGATCATAATAATTCTATACTAGTTGAATAATCATATAATAAAGATAGGGGAATAGATTATGGAGAACAAATTTCTCTATTATCTTGAACTGAGTCTATTTTTATACCATTATTCATAATGGATAATTTGAGTTTTACATGCCATCAATTTCATTATGGAGTTCCTTCCTTAATGGTTATGTATGGGATGAATTTTACGATTTGAAATCTCTTTTTAAAAATAATAATTTTATAAATCATGTTTATAAACATATAATAGAGGATTAAATACAAAAATAAGTCACAAGAGCCTACTATGATAGATTATCTACATATATACATCAAAATTAAGATATTAAAGGAATGGTATAACCCACTATTGTTATATAGAATGTTTTTAGGTACTCTATTATAATAGAAATATATTCCTATGATATATATTTTGTATCTAATTGAAAATAACTTGTTGAAAATTTATCCCTAGAAATGTAAAGTGAATTTTAGATGAGTATAATTGGTGAAATTGACATCTTTTAATGGATTCAAAATCACATTGAAAGTTTTAGGAAAATTCCTAACTCAAATTAACTCTATAAGAGATTTATTTATATATATTTTTTGGTTTTGATAACTATTCTAGATTAGGTACAATTGAAGATACATCATTTAAATTTGATCAAGATGAATCTATTAAGTAAATATAAAAAAAATTATAGATGTATGATTTTAATATTACATTAATAGATTGGAAATTTAAATTAAATTATCTAGGATCATTTATTGTGTATGAAATTTCATGATAATTTCAAAGAATCACATCCTGTGCTTGTTAAAAGAACCATCTATTATATTAATGTAATTTCATAACATGTAATTTTATATTAATATATTTATATATATATCTATATTTATTTTTCATGTAATTTTGAGGTATGTTTTATAGACTTTAGAATGTGTATAAAATGTAATTCCATAAAATTTCATTTCTTAGGTGAAACTATAGTTTCATGGTTAATAAATAAGTAAAATTTGATATCACATGCCACATCTATTCTAGAATATGTTGCTACTAGAAATTGTTTACCCTAATTATTGTGGATGCATCACACACTAAATAATTTCATAATTCTTTTCAATGATACTATAATCCATTTTGATAACACTAATTAAATTGTTATCGATGAATTTATGATATCACACATATATAGAACATATAGATATAATATAGATTTTCCATCAATATGACACAAAAAACAAAAATATTATTATAAAATTTATCACAATTGTAAATTACCATTATGATATATCTACAAAACCATTACTATCTAAGGGATTAACATATATATAATATAAAATGGTTATGATAATATTTTAATAATATTCCTCCATTGTTCTAATTTAATTAACCTCATATTGAAAAACTTCCCAATAATGTTGGATGATATTACTATATTATATAGATTTGTGATAACTCTTCATGTGGGTTCCATATATATTTTTTAAGTTCTTAATCTAGAAAACTCAAAGGTATTGAATTATTATTATTTATATAATCCTTTCAAATTCATGTTACCTAATGGGAATATGAGAAAAAAATTTCAATATAATTTTACGTCATCAGTTCTCATATAATAATGTTTCCAAATTACTCTATTTTATTACATAAGAAAACAAATTTATTCTTAAATTCAATATTGAAATTTATCACTACTTATTTGTAAATAATATTTATTATAATTTTCAATTTATCTTTATTCTCATTTTAATATTATAGATTCCAATAACTCAAGGTTATTATTTGTGTATTTATTATAATTATTTTCAAAAGACTCTCCTTCTTTAATTTTGAGAGTCACAAAGGGGGAGAAAGTTAGAAAACTATAAAATAGGATGAAGGATGTGGATGGAATGATTCCATTATAAGGAGAGTCTTCTTTTTGTATATTGTATCAGTAAATGTTAGAATCATTTTATTGAATTTTTTTTATATTATATCTATGAGTGTGATATTTTATTTGTTTTTTAGAAAAATAAGATTTAAATATAACTATTATCTCTTTTAAATTTACTTTTATTCATGTTATGTTATTGTCAAAATAGGAGAAACTGTTGAGTCATTATTCTAAATTAAATCATGAGTCATAAATATTTAATAATTTTATTTATGTTTTAATAATGTGTGTTCTTATGGGTTTATATTATTCAATCATTAGATTCATTATCTTACAGACCCTCTGATTCCTAACATGACATATTATCAAACATAGTGAAATTAGGCATACCTTTGTACAAATTGAAGATCATTTTGGGACATATAATCTAGTTTAAATGATAATTGGAATCTCAAGGATCTCAAATAATTATTTTAATTTTTTTACACCCATTACCTATATATTGTAGATCTTGGATTCAAAGACCATATCAATATCGATTATATTTCCAAAGTAGTTCACCACCTCCTTGATTATGATATTTTTTTGCTATGGGTTTTAGTGTAATATAATTGATTCCAATTTTTTTTATAATAACATGGTAAAATCACATTGTTTTATTATTTAATAATTTTCCATTAGATATTATTTTATTGAATAATTTAGTGGATGGTATGTTTTCTCATTTTACCTTTTTTAATAATGTTCAGGTATAAGAACAATTTTTTTATGATCCTCTATAAAAAATTGTTTTTCATGTGAGGAATTATTATTGAATTTTTCAAGGATTCTCTATAGGAATGGTTTGATATTAAACTTAATTGGTCGATGATGTTTCTATTATAAAAAAACTATTTAAGGATTAATAATTGATCATCCAATTGATTTTGGATAAAATCAATGTTGTTATAGTGATATGAAAATGGTTATATCTTTTGATAAAACTTGTTTAAGGGTTTATATCTTATTATCCCAATCCTTATTTTTTTTATTAATTTAAATTTAAATTATAATTTATTTATTAATATTTTTTCATTTTTTCATTTTCAATTTTCTAAATTTTTTTATTCTATTGATTTTTAATTTTAATACTATGATATGTTTGGAACAATGTTTCTTCTGAACATTACATTACTAAAGAGGTAGAATTTTATAAGTTTTTAAAAACTAAAATTCACCCATCTTAAAGAATCCATATCTAGATAAAAATAAATTGGTTATTAATATATAATAATTTAAAATACATATAAAATTTTATAGGATATGATGGGAATCATAAAAAAATACTCTATTGCATGAAAAATCCCCTACCAGTCATCATGTGTTTCTTTGACACGCTTAAACATACATTATAACTAACATAAAATCAGTAAAATAATAATAAAATTTTTTAAAGATCATCAACCATATTTTAAATTGTTTATATTAAATATCAATTTATTATTATATTTCCATTGTGGATAAAAGTGACATGGAAAATATTTTTTGGAATGAATCAATGGTTATTTCAATATTATGGTTTTGATTGTTGTTATTTATGAACAATTTCTATTATATACATATTACTAAAAATAATTTAAATCTATTGTTTACAGGGAATATATGAAACAGTAACCATAAATATAGTCTGATATAATTTATGAAATGACATTGTCTTTATAGGTTCCAAACTGACAATTTAACGACATGTTGATGGAGGAGTACATTAATATATATATATATATATCAATAATTATGTATATTAATTTTATAAATAAATAAATAAAAATAAATTTTATTATTCTTTATGATTTAGTTTAAGAATAATTTATTATAGAAGATAATAGATAAATTAATACAATGAAATTAAAGAAAATAGTTTGGTGCGTAACATCTTCTTTTAAGGAACTTACATTTCTATGAACCTCCCCTCTTGAATACATGGGGTTGAGTGACACCAAAAATACTATATATGACATAATAAAATAGGATGGTGGCTATTATAAAAGTTTTAGTTGTGAGATAATTTTTAGAAGTGATTCGTATTAGGATGTGAGATGGGGTATTTATTTGTTTGAGGGATTTATTTCAATAAAAATAACAAATACATTTTAATGTAACAACCAAGACTAAAAATTAATTTTTATATATAAAGAATATAAAATTATAAAACATATTGTCTAAAAATAGTCATTGATTAAAAATAAAATGTTATATTTTCAAGATGATATCATCATTTCATCATTATTTCATTAAAATTCAATCATTGATTTGGCTATTAATTAAAAAAACAACTTTCACCATAACCTTATTTCAAATACACAATTTATAATATGAAACACATTATATGAAAATAAAGTTGCAATCATATGAAATGATTTTTTAAAATATTATAATATATCTTAAAACAATATTTCATTATGTTAAATATTTCCTCATATATTATAATTATTATTTAAGGCTTTGTAAATATAATCTATAGGAATTATAAATAAAAAATAATAGTCTCAATTAAATTATTGCACAAATAAATCATAATTTTATATATATAAAATTTTATTACACTCATTATATATATTATTTCACTAAATCCAAAAAATCAAAAAATTCAAAAAAACTCATAAAAATAAATGTGGAATAATTTTTATGGGTATATTCATTATTTTGAAACCATTTTGTAAAAAACATATTTTTATAATGTTATTTCAATATTTAAATTTAATATACTAATATTGTGTTTTTATAAATATTGAAAAAATATATTATTGTAAATAAATACTTTATTTGAGTTAGACAAATTAAAATTATGTCCACCACATTAAATATTTAGTTATAGTATTATGTTATTCATATATTGTTATTTATATATATCTATATATATAAATTTTGATTTTCTAACCATAATAGACACTTTTCTATTCAAATAGTCATATTATTATCCTGAGAATATTTACCCAACTACTCCCTTACCCATTAAAATAGTCATATTTACTTTTTTTATCCTATATATTCAACCTAAATCACTCACATATCATTCAAATAGTACTATAATGCTTTTAGTGTTTTTTTACAGAATATATAGCATATTATTAATAATTCTCATTTTTACTACATTGATGTTCACAACTATAGATTTATTACTAGATGTTGAAAAATATGATTTAAAAATACAAAAAAATTTATTTACATATGTGTATCACCCAATGTATCATATATCAGTCTTATAGGTTGTTATTAACCTTCATTATTAATTTTTTTTAATATAGAAATAAAATAATAATTATTTTTCCCATGGAGTTGGGGATTTTTTATATTTTTACTTATAATAATATTTCATCAAAAATGCATAAGTTAAGAAAGAATGTTTTATATTGATAAATACCAAGGTTTACATAAAAAATAAACTATATTCCTCAATCCAAGATACATAACTACTATAATCCAGAACACCCACTCAAGGATGAATTTTATAGTCTTGACCACCACCTAAAATGGAATCAGTATAGGATATTCCAATAATAATTTATATTGATCATTTTACGTTAGAATGTGTTGCTTAATTAAAATTATATCCTATAGTACAAATTATATAAACACTATTCTAATCATAAAACAAATAATTTTTTAGTATACCAAAGTTTTTGAAATCCATGGATTTAATTGATTAAATATAATATTATTTTCATTTATATGTACATTGGTAACACTATATAATATTCCTCCCAAATAACAAGTATAAAGAAAAATTATCTATTTCATTAATCAGATATTATTGTTTCACTCGAGGATAAAGAATCATTTCCTCCAGTGTACATGAAAATTTCATATCAAGATTCCTATTATTGTACAATTATTAGGTATATCTAGTCCCACAATGGGGCATGAAAAGCTAAATCTATGCCTGATAATAATTTAATGGAATTTCACTCTGATTTAATTTATTTTAACATAAATATGGGGTAATATGTACAAATAAATAAAAGTTTTACTGTGTATTTCCAAAGAGGAATGTATTTTGTTAACCTATGAGAAATGGATGCTAAACTGCACAACTAGTCTCTAGTATCATAGATTGTTTTTTTGTTCATATTCCCCTCTGGTAAGGCTATGGGTGATTTGTTTAACCGTTTTGTTATATTGTTCCCCTGTGTGTACTTGACATAGACCTATCTGGATTTATTAGGTTGTGAGATTACTACATGTCCTGAGTCCCACATTGGGAAGGGTAAGTTCTCATTATTCTTGATAATAAGATCTTGGAATCTCCCCTAACATGTTCACTTTTTCACTTAAAAGGGTTTCCATATTTCTAGGAAAAAAACTATGATGGCGGATTCCATTGGTGATGATATTACATAAAACTATTATAATTTTTAAAAGGACATAGGACCACCCATATAGATTTTTGGTTGATTTTGTTACATAAAAAGAGAACGTGTTTATTCCCAATAGACATGGAGTATTGGGAGATTGATAAAAGTATTCTCCCTATATATAATAAAGTATGTGTTGATATCCAATAGGTAAATATGTTTTATATGGACACCATTTTTTTATATGGGAATATTCATATTCCATAAAGAGAGTCAAAAAAGAAATTATACTACAAATGATGATCTAGTAAGATGAAATCTATGTTATCAATTAAAAATACTATTATTATTATGGATGGATTAAATGGGAAATAATATTAAAATATATGTTAAAATAATGTTTTTTTATAATAGTTAATATAAAGTGGACAAATTATTGGTTGTAAAGATTAACTTGATGATGATTTAATAATCAATGTCTATATCTCATTTGATTTGGGTTGTTGGGGATGAAAGGTTATGAAGAAAACATCCCTTGATTAATGGATGAAATGACTGACTTTTAAAGTGATGGATTCTGATCTATTTTTTACATGTTGTAATAGATATAATAATTTTTTTATAACAAGTTACAACTGTCTTAGAATGAAACCTAATGTTGTAGGAAAAATCCTTGTAATGGTTAAAATTAATGGTAGCTAAAATCTTCTTAATAAGTAATTGGGTATGTTTTTGAGACATTATGTGAATATAATTAACGATTAAAATAGATTTTGATATAATTTTTGGAAATTTGGAATTTTACTAATTTTCAGTTACACTAGAAAAATGTAAATGAAAAAAATTATAAAACTTTGAATACATATCATAAAACATTATAAAATGACTTATGGATGATCATATGAATAGAATATATGATGTGGAGCAACCATATATAAAAAATAATAAAAGGAGTAGAGTGCATAACATTACCAGTATTTGACTCCATCATTATACTATTATACTGATCACATGACATCATCATCGTATAAATTTTTATGGGATTATATGAATTTATAATAATACTCAAATACAACATATATCTTTGATATATTGTAAGAACATTTAAAATTCATGAGAATATAACTTTTTTACATATTGTGCGACATTTGGTAGAGAATATGTCTTCAGGGAAATGATTCATTTTTTATAATATGATGTTCATGGGGATTATATACCATTTGATAGGGTATGTATTTGAAATGATGATAATAATACATTGTCCTACAACATGGAATCTATATGAATTTAAATTCATTTGATGTAGAGTCACGGATATAGAAGAATTTATAACTTTTATACGTAGAAAAAATATTATTTCGTACCAAATTAGATATTAGTTTCCCAGAATTAAAATAAAATGTTGTAGATTGTCTTCGAAGATGATTTTTTTTATTTCTAATAAATTAAAAAATCAAGAATAATTTAATTTCCAGGACATAAGATTTTTAGGAGCTTAAATATAGAGATGAGATGAAGTATCAATGTTCTATAGATATTTAATTTATCAAATGATAATATTTTTAGATCAACATATTGAGATAAATATGATGAAATATTTTATAATGAATTGGTTTAGCTTAATTGATATAAATTTCAATTAGAGTAATATTATTTAGTAATAATGATCTAAAGAGAAGTTGGAGGTGATATCTTATCCATTGGTTTTAGAATTAATATAGAACTCCTTTTTTATTGAATCACTCAAGCTATAAAATATTATTTTATGTGAATTTCAACATGGATGAGTTATTCATACCATACTACAGATCTCAAAATGAAATATCATATATAAATTAATGAAAAAGTTTATATTTGTTGATATACTATAATATTTGGTGATTATTCTTGTAGAAATGAAGATATATTATTTTGATTTATAATATGACAAATATACTGAGGAGAAAATGTGGAAGATAAGAGTAACTCATGGCTTGCAGGATGAATATTTAATACAACATCTTGTTGAGACAAAGGGAGAATTAAATGGTAAAGATGATGTTATGGAACTCATATAATATACCAGGATAAATGTTTGATGAGGAGTATAAAATATAATGATCTTGAGATAACACAAGTATGAAAAAGTGATGAAAATGTTTGAAGGATTTGGGGAATCAAGAATATTTAGATATTCTACCTTTCATATATTCAAAAATTATTAATCCTTCTTAACTATATATAAAAAAAATATTAATGAGAGATGTTGGATTCCTCAAGTGTTGCAAAATCAGCAATTGGTGTGCATAGAGAAACATGGAATAACACTATATGAAAAGAAGTAGGTTGGGCTGATACCATATTGAAGATGAATATATCTCTTTATTTATGGTTATGTAAGAATAAATGGAAGAAAATAATTCTATGATAAATTTATTTAATCCAATTAATGTAGAAGAATAATAAATATACTAATAACAACAAAGGAATGAGCAACTATGATTTACCATATATGATTATTTATTATTAATCCTCATCATGCTTGAGATGGGAGTGTAGGGTGATCATGTTCTAAGGAACTATGCATGTGATATGAGAAACAATTACCAAGATTATTTGTGTTCTTATATAGTATATGGTAGTTAAAAACATTTTGGGAGATGAAGGAGGTAAATATTTTTTATTGTGAAGCATTGTCTGTATATAAGCTGATCAAATTCAAGAAGTTGTTATAAAGGAACACACACACCACACACACACACACACATATATATATATATATATTTGAGAAGTATATAACCTTAGTGACTTAGGGTATGTAGGGGATCATAATAAGAATTATTCACTATGGTGGGAAGCTATTATAAAGATGTCATGTCAAAATCATGAATGTGTATTCATTGTGAGACTCTGTTTTGGTGTGGGAAAATTAAACACCCCTAGTTTGATGTAATTCTATCATATATTATTCATTTTATGTTATGTAATGGTTGGGGGAAAATTTCTAGATATTTTTATTCTTTTTTGAATTTTTTGGAATCATTTTTAAGTAGTATTTGTTTAGAATTGTTAAATGAATATTTTCAAATTTTCTAATAAAGCATGTGAGGTTGGTATATATGTTATTAAGAAAGATCACAATTAGGGAATGGTTTTCATAATCATGTTAAATACCCTTCTGAATTTAATTTATTTGGATTGTATTGATTTTTATAGTTAGAACAAGATTAATATAATTATATGAATTAACCATGTGACATAGAAATTTTTGACAGTAGTGATTCACATGGTTATCTTACCATATTCTGAACCACGTTACATTTCCATGCAATTTTTTTGATTAAATATGATATCCCATTTTCTTAAATAAAACTCTACAATAAAACATGTAATAATTAATCCATTTAATTTGATCATGACACCTAAAGTTCCTATATGATATTGTTGGGGAACATCAACCTTATAACTTCTCATTTGATGTTTTTTTAATTTGATCTCAAAATAAAAAGGAAACAGAATCCTTCATACCCAATATTCTAGATCTAATTTTTGTATCTAAAAAAATAGAAAATTTTTGGGACAATATCAATGGGATAAATAATATTTTCATGTAATATTCTTATGATTCATTAGAGGAATGAACAAATATTCTAGATATGTAAAAATGAGTTATGATTCACTATGTCTGATGTATCCAAGGTATGTGGGTTTCCTACATTTACACATTCTATATAATGTAAATTATCTTTAAAATATAAAATAAATTCATTTTTTATGAAATGAAAATCACTTTTTTGAATGTTCGATTCATTATAAACTCATATGTTGAATTATAAATCATGGTTTATATGTTTTTTCAAGAAATAGGTAGATGAATTAATAAATTTATATTTATAAAACTGAAAATCATTATGATATTTTATGAATTCATCCTATAATTTTTATGGGCTTTTGAGAAATAGATCATTTTTAGAGGGGCATGGTCATTGATCCTTTATTAGACGACACTTAATAATATGTAACAAATTTTTAGTGGATAATTCTATTCATGTGGTCCAAGAAGATGATATTCTATACGAATGGGTTTGAGTATGTAAACATGGAGTGTTTATCTAAGTGTATATAAAAATAATTATTTAGTGTGCATATCAAATTTATTTTATGTGAGCTTCCCTTGAAATTCCTCCAACCACTTTTATAGATAAATATTTTTAACTATATCAATTATATTGATAGTTTGAAAAACTATTTTATCATAACAATGATTTTAATCGATAACTATTTTGGTGGAATGTTGAAATGTCTTTTACAGGTTGTTTACTAAGATAAAATTAATAAACCAATATATAAATTTTTGTGCATACACATACATATAATTCCATGACATAGTAAATGATAATGTTTCTTATTTAACTAGCAATGCATTTGAATGCATCTTTCATGGATGTCATAGACGGATTTCCAAATTATGTCTTATTATAGGAGTCTAGAGTGGTTTTACCATGGTTATGATATGTTTAATGATTTTTGAGTCTTTTTTAAAATATTATATTATTTAAATTGTTAATCTATATATTTTTCTTGTTATGCATTGTTTTTTTCTTTTCATAATTCAACATTCATATAGTAACCTTGGTTTTTCTCTTTATATAGTTCTATATGTGTGTTTTTTCTATCTATGTGCAACATTAAAATGTTCCCCTTCATTATTATTAAAGAATAAGAATTTATTTCCAGGCAATGGTGTTCAAGAAATGTCACCTAATGTTAGTAACACATTGTCTCAATCCAAGCCTGTTGTTATGACTAGGTTATATCAATTGGAATCATTTACGTCAATCAATTAGTCAATATGGTTGTAAATAAATAAGATTAATTAGGTAATTAAATATATAAAATAATATTCCTGGCAACTAATTTTATGCTAAAATTAATGTTAACATTGTATTTATGTCAGAAAAAGTGTTCTAAGACACTTCTATGCCTATTTTCATATCATAATCATGGTTTAAGTTGATAAGAATATTCAATCCTAAATTAGTAAATAAGACTCCCACTAAAACTATATTGTCACATTAATATTTTATTTTGGTATTTGTCTATTATAATCATATTTTTATAGGATATATGACATTACCAAAAATAACAGAGCAATGTAATGACTAGTTAAATGTATTTAATATGGTCATAAAATATAAATAAAACTTGTGAGTAATTTTATAATCTATTAAGAGTGTTCGACAAATATTTTTATCCCATATTAATTACTTGTGATCCAGTAGATTGTCGAAATTATTATTCAAAAATTCATGTTTTTCAATAACCACACTTAGCATATAGAACCTCATTAAGTAAATCACACATAAAAATTCCATAAGAAAAATATACAAATGTTTCCGAGTGATTTAGGACACAATAATATAGAATTTTGGTTTTGTAGATGAATATTATTTAAAAATTTATATAATCACAATTTAAGATGAATGTAATTATAATTATTTACATTCAAAATATTTGGAATTAAAATAGTGAGTATAAACTATTCATGTTAATTTTTCCACAGGAAATACTTGGGAGGGTTATTGGGAGTCATTTAATAAAATATTATATCTTCATGTATTTTTTAAAGTAATGAATAAATAATTATTCTCCTTAAAAAATGAAGTATGATAGTGAGTAAATATGATACCTCATTCATGTATATGGTTCCCTTTTCACATGAGGTGGCTTCTAGAAAAAGGATGAAGGTGAAAATATTTTATGTAGGCATATGACCTGATAATTGATGTGTTGTACACATGACCTATATAATAAATTATAAATAAATACTAAACAAGAAACATGTATGAGATAGAGATATTATAGGTAATCATAGTGTAGGGTAACTATCATCCATCAATGTTATTTGATAAATCCAGTTTAAGGAATATGAAAAATGAGATATCTATTAACATGGTAACATGGAATAGGAGAACCATTCTACTAGATTCATATCTTATTCACTGCACCATAATAATGTACAAGGTTGATTTTAATGTTTTTCTCTTTAGCACAAAAAAAGATATGATGTACTTCATTACTAAGATATTGTCCCATATTTGGTAAAATATGACATCTCAATAAATATAACTCTAGATATTTGTAGTCATATGGAAGAGATATCTCAATCATGTTTAATAAACATTAATGAAAATAAGATAAATCTTAGTAGAGGAGTACTCTCCCATAGAATCAGATGAAAAATTATAAATCCATTAACACCATTATTATCTATATAACACCATAAAAATGGAAAAATAAAATTATATTAGATCATATATATAGTATTATTGATTTTAGTCTACTGTTGTTACTAAAAAAACCAGTTCCCTTGAATGGGTGACCTATAATTCTTCAAAACTCAAAACACATTAATATCATATTTTATAATTGTGCATAAAAATTTTTTCAGGTTTTTTATTTGGTTAGATGAGTCGTATTTCATGGGAATATGATTCCTCTCATCATTATCTTCAAGGAACTACATAGATAATATAAATTTAGTGGATTAATGTTCCAATATCATAGTATTTCCTTGATGTAGAAAAGTTATTATATTTTTATACTATTATTAATATATATATATATATTTTATTTAATCTTTTGAATGGATAGTTTGGTGTAATATATATATTATTTTGATTATTACTCATGAAAGGTTATTTTAAAATCCATGAATGAAGTTGAATAATTGTTAAAATCTTTTTGGGATATGAATTATGGTATAAAAAAATAATTAGGGATTATATATAGAACCATTTCATTTTGGCACATAGAAATTATATTGGGCACAAAAAATTAAACTAGAAAAATGACTCTTATTAAAAATAGTGGATTGATAAACAGATATATTTTTGGATAAGTTATTTACGATACCCCCTAAACAATTTTTTTATTTATGTTAATATTCACCAAGGAATAAAACCCATTCACATTTTATAATATAAAATGGATCTAGTAGATTTATAGGAATTAAATTTCCATAAATAATAATTGGAATGATATTTATTCATTATTCCACACACATTCCCTTGAGATTAACTTATCTATTTCATAAATATTTAATATGGTGTCCCTCGATTGTGTAATGAAAGTCATAAAATATATCAAGTTGCAATCATGAATCAACATAATATTCCTCGAATAAATTATTTATTTTTTCAATTAATGGGTGATAATTATTTCACTAGTATTAATATATGATCATAATATCATCAATTTCAAGTTAAGAAAAAAGATATTATAACGAAAAAATTTCTATATTGATACATGTATCATCTTGATGTCTATAAATTTTTTAATTGGCCTTAACATGCATTGAATGAAATAGGAGACTTCCAACATATTATGATTTCATCAAGTTTTCAATGAAACCATATATAGTACCGCTAGTATAGAGAATGGGTGGTGAGTTCAGTGGAAACCTCCCTAACTTTTGAATAAAGTCAATACTAATGGATTATGTATATCAGATGTCATGTGTGAGGTAGCCATCATCCAAGACCCATAGTGGGAGGACATTTTGTCTTTCTCAACTAATTATTTAAGTTGAAACACTCATCAAGAATAGGAAATGTCAATGATCTATGATATAATAGATTTTAAATAAATGATGGTTCCCCTAGAATATGTTGATACCGACTCTCAGATTCATTAAAAGGTGCATCATGACATGGGTATGATACCTTGGTACATTTACTATACAATTTTAAAGTGAAATTCTTTACTAAACTCTCACATCGAGATCATTCATATGTGGAAATAAGTAAATGCATTTGCTGATTTATTGGCTTATTAGGGGACTAAAAGTTATAGAATAGTTTTTTATCTAATCATGGTCAATTCCAATTGAGGGAAAACCCTTGTCAATGTATTCACAATGTGACTCCACTATATTTGACGAATATGAAGTTGATGATGTTCGATTTCATTCACTTTTTCCTATTTTTTATCTTTTTTTCATTCATATTTTTTAATAAAATTAAATCATTTTGTGGTCAATCTCATGGAATGGAAAAATTTTATCTTCTATAGGTATGTTTATTCTTTTTATAGAATTTGTTGATTTTATCATGTTTTACTCTTAAAGGATAAATGGAAATGAGGAGAACTAAGAGACTGAATTTATCACATTTCACAATCACTGATTTTACGATAATTTTTTTAGTGAACAGATTTTAGAATTTTAAACCCTTAGGAATGGTATTAATAAATAAGGAATTTTAGATAACCATAATATAATAAAATTATTAATTATTTATTATCTTCTCAATAATTTCTCAATATATAAATTTATCTAGTATAATATTACTTTTTTCATGGATTTAGTAAAGACACTGACCATAGTAACATAGAGTCGATAGAATTTATTACATTAGTTCTAGATATAATTTAGTTCATCACATTGAATATACTTTTTTTTATTCTTGTAAAACATGATACAAACTTGATTATTTCACTAAATTATAAAAAATGAAATAAAATATAGTGAAAACAAAAGTAATCTTCATTGAAATCATTTGATAATTACTTATTTACATTCATAGTAATGTCAAAAAATAAAATATATCACATATTCTTCTAATGATTTATATAAAATGAATTATATTATGACTCAATAAAGCATAATTAAATTGGAAAGCTAAAAAAATAAAATAAAATTCTCTTTAATTAATATATTATGTATGGAGAATAATATGGAATGAATAAAATATGATCAAATAATATAATATAAATAATCACTTGATTTTTAATCTTATATATCTTTAATAAAAATTTATTATCTCATGTATAATAATAATTCTATTCCCAAAGATGGAAATCATTAATATTTTACATCATGATCTAAAATATCATTATATTAATTAAGTCAAGACCTTTCACAGTGGAAGTTTAATTATTAGGTATTTAAACACTAAAACCCCCTTTAATTATTGAATATTTTTTATGAGAATAGTTGATGAATTTAAGGGTATTATAATTGCATAACCCGCCTATAAATTCATTTATAATGAATTCATTATATATCAAATATTCAATTTAAATCATGAAAAATGTAACTTATCAAAATATATATGTATTGAGTAAGGAATAATGATTTATCAATATTTTAATAGTAAATAAAATAAATTAAAAAATAATTAATATATATATATATATATTGGGTTTCAATTAGAATATCAATTATATATAATATTCACATTTAAGGTAAAGGTAATTTACAACATATATAAGAAATATAATGTTTCAATAGATGTTTAGAAACCCAAATATTTTTCATGAAACTTAGTGTAAATACATTTCTTGGTAAAAAAATCATAATCCATATAATGAAATAAATAGTATGGAATCTTTATGACATATCCCTAGAGTATCACAAGAAACAAAAAGTGTATTTGATGTTTATTAGTAGAAATATAATTAAAATATTATTAAAATATTCTTATGGAAAATAATTTTTTCTATTTGAAATTGAATATTATAATAAAATACATATATAATATTATGGTAAAAGTTTTACTTTAAAGTAACCTTTTTGGTAAATTTATATTGAAACTAATGAGTGGCTATACTGATAGCTAATTTCATTTGTGATGAGTATGTTAAAGAGAATATTTCATTGAAATTTTCTAGAGAATTTCTTATGTTCATCCTTCAAAAATTAAAGAAAGTCTAATTTTAAATTATCTAGTAAAACTAAAACATGAATAAATAATTATTTACTAAATAATGGTATAATATGAAAAATATTAATTAAATACTTTTTTTTGAAAAAATTGATTTGGTAGAAAAATTATTGTCTACTAATGGGAGAAAAAAAAATTAATTTTATTAAAAACATTTTATCAAATAATTTACATTCACAGGATAATAAATTTGAAATATTACAAAAAATATAATTTATTACTAGAGGATTATAAATTTAGATTGGTATAATGATAAAAAATTTACATTCATTGTAATATCATTTATAGAAAATTCTGATTAAAATAATATCTAATCATAATCCTTATCAGTTTTTTATTTTTTGAATCAAAAACCTCCTGAAATTAATAATAGAAATGTTAATTTTACATACCATGAAGATATTAACATAAAATAAAAATATTTAAATTGGGTGGCATATAAGATTCATAAAAATAAATTGGTTCATAATACAAAGTATATCTCAATTTATTAGGGATTGACATGAAATATCTTATTTTCTACATATATAGAATTATAACTTTGAAAAATTGTGGGTAGGAGATTTATTTTATAAGAGGAAGAGAGGAACTTCCCAGAAACCATGTGGAACTTTCCAAAAAGTCTAAATATTATAAGTCATTTCGTAGGAAATTGATTCCAAATGACCAGATGTTAGAATTTTGGAAACTGTTAGGTTTAAATGTATCCATAAAATAATGATCTTATAATTTTAATTGAAAAAACGCTATCTTTTAGTTGACCCACCCCTACCCCCTGGAAACTTGTCTTAACATTAATAGGGTAAATTTTTTTTTACTGTTTTATCGATTCATTATGAAAAAAATGAATTAGAAATTAATAAAAAAGATTAAATACAATAATATAAAATATTGAATCTATGATATCAAAATCTATTCATAGATGCAAAAAAATTAAATTAAAAACATTTCCCACTAATTGGGTTGAAAAATATGTTGCAGGAAATGCATTTTTCAAACATTAGAAGATATCATATTGACTATATGAGTATTAATAATAAATAGAGACATTTGAATTCAAATATATAGCAATATAATCTATAAACTTCATATAAATCATTAATAAATATATTTAATTTTAATTAGTTTTAATAGAGAAACATTATGAATATAATTTATTTTAGAAAAATGTTTTTAAGCCTAAAAATAAAATTATTTTAAAATATTATATAAATATGAAAAAAATTAACAAATATTATTATATATAAATATATAATTCTTCGGTTATTATTATAGTAAATTCAACTAATATTATTTCTTTTGAAATGTTGAATTTATTCAAAAAAATTAGTTTTACAAAAAGTTTTATTTTTGAATATTCAATGAGAAATAAATAAATTTCAAAAAACCCCAAAAAAATATTTGACCGAAATTTTTATAATATTAATTTAAAAATAAATTTAATTTTACAATATATATGATATAAAATTGGGGAAAAATTAGTTTTAAATTAATTACATAACGCATGCCAAATACATTTTTAATAAAGTATTTCTCTTAACCACAAATCAAGATTTATTGTAATTATATAATTAGAAAATACTTAGATGATTAATAAAAACATTTATTGATTATATTATATAATATTCATTAAAAATAATTCACCAATATTGATTAATGATATTTATAAGGATAACAACAGATTGCATGAAAAAATAGGGTTTTTATGAAAGAAACATAATTTTGTTAAAATGATTTTTTGTTTAATTTATAATAAAAAGAATAAAAATTAATTTAATTTATAAATTTAACACATATACTTTTAATAATACTGGTAGTATTCTTGAAAACCTTTAATTTAACTACTATGTTATAATGGTTAACTTTAAATAGTATAATTCATCAACTGTTTGAGATTGGTGTTGCATGTCATATACACTATCAATCACAATGTTATTATTTTATAATCATATTGTGTTACGTGGTCCCCTAATTCAATAAATTAAATCCTTGTAATTATAACATGTTCTCCAAATTAATAATTTAAAATTTGAAAAGTATTTTTTAATAAAACCCTTATTTTAAAAATGGCAACTAAAACATCCTTTTAAAAGAGGGAACACGAAATAAGAAGGTAATCTATAATGAATCATAATTTGTTTTACCAGTAGGATATCATTGCTGGGAAGTGAAAATATGGACTTGGAAGAAATTTTAAAATAATTATGGGTAGTGATAAAGCTAATTGATCAAAAGAATATTAATGATCTAGATAATGTTAATGTTAGAAAAACCATATATTTTTATGGGTAAAAAGACAATTGATTCATCAGATAAGAATGAAATAGGATAAATTTTTTCCATCTCCTTTTTTCTGCACTGAGGTTTTGTTTTATTTTAAAGATAATAAATAAAAAAAATAAACATACCAATTTTATTTCCATATCATTGTCATACCTATATCCATTTGTTTCTAGTAAATAAATTTGGACACCATTTCTTATGCCATGAAGTTAATTCGAAATATTAAATTTTTATGCATTATGAAATAAATTTATCTTTTAATGTATCATAAGATCAATAAAATTGTGATGAGTGATTTTGTCTTTCTATAAATATTTACCTAAACCAAAATGATTATAAAATTTATCAAACATAATAAAAAAACACATGAATATTTAATTATGTATCGTAACAAAAAATTTCCATCATAATATTTATCTCTCAAATATTTGAATTCAGAATAAATCCATATTAACAAATACATCATGTAGGCTAGTATTATGTACTCCAACCTTATCAACATTCAGATCCAGGTTCTTTCTCATCAGCCTTACTGGATGTGGTGGGTCATCTCCTGAAATAAGGGTTATCCATTTTCTATAACAAAATTAGTGTGGGATATCCCTTTTCTGTAACTACATATATATAATGAATTTATAAAGATAGTGTTTTAAGAAAATAATACTTATTGTTCATCCTAGGGGATATATATTCCTCAACCTAGTAAAACATCTCCAAAAATATCATTAATGATAAGAAAATTACATTACATAAGACCTCAAAAGGGGTGTCAAAGACTTTTTAACTTATGATCATCCATATAATCCTTAATCTATAATGATATCCAAAACTCTTATTTTAATATTAAATGCAGACAAATATTACTGCAAAATTACCATAATATTCTTATGTTTCATTTTTCTTTAACCAAAATACATCGATTAAAATAAATATATAAATAATTCTTACATCGCAACACATCAATACATTAAACCTTATCCTCAACGATTAATATAACACTGGTCGTTCTATAATCAAGAATAAAAAGATTGGATGATTTCGTTTGACAGTAAAAAATCCCAGGATCCTTACATTTAATATAATCAACTATAAATAGTAGTTTATAATGAAATTTATTTCACTCTATTTATAAGGCCCTGACCTTAAACATTACTTAATCTCGAGTTATTACACGATTACACATTGATGATCTTTTAAGGTTTAGAGTTTTAGAGAATTAGATCATAAAACTTGCATTACATTCCACATTTAAACAATGTGGTTACATAAAAGATAATATTCATTTTTTCCCATCAACAAAAAAATGTTTAAAATAAGACATGGATTCTTTCTTGACACTTCCTTGACACTATCATCATATCATGTACCATTCCCTTGACCTGTGAAAAACATTTCAAAAACTTGGGATGATCATAAAAAGCTCCATAAGGGTTATAAAATGTATGTAAAGGAAACATGAGTACATATACACATAAGAATGAAATCATACTTTACCCATAAAACATAAGCACTTTAGCATACCTCAGAAAATCATGAATAAATCATAGAAATCATAAGACATAAAGGTAACTTGAGGAATTCATAACATTCTTACATAGGGAGTAACCCTCTTGGTTAAATTTGTAATACCCATCACAGTATATTCCCTAAATCTATTCGGGGAAACCTTAACATTTAACCCCTTCGCGTTACCCAATGCATTGGAGAGCTATATCGGGCTCACCCGACGATAGTTTATCACAGAGACACCCATATTCACAAACAATGCCCAAGAACCATAACATAATCATAGCACATAACTTACGAATACAGGAAAGATAGCATTCCCATATTGAAATGACAATATAACATTTTAAGACAGTGAATCCATTCTAAAAACCATTTTCAAAATCATTTAAAACATTTAATAAAGATATTTTGAAATAAAAGTGCCCCATACCACATTGAAGCTTTTAACATTTTAAACCATTAATATCCACATAAATAAACCCTTAAAACCATTTTGAAAACATGGATATTAATGAGAAATATTTATAAGATTAAATCATTAAAACATTTAAAATGATATTTTAGTTAAAGGGGTTTTAACAAAATGAGAGACACTTGAATACCATAATTGAGGAATAAAATTTAATCAAATTATAATGAGAATAAATGGATTCATGATATAATATTCCAAGGGACAATATATACACCATATAAGAGTGAATTGGTTCATAACAACAATTAAGTCTCAATAGAAATGTAAAATGAGATGAAATCCCTTATAAAGAATGTATCCTTAAATTAAAGATAAAACAATATCATAATTATGCATGAAAAATATAAATACACCCAATATAAGTGGATATTAAGTTTAAAACAATCATAGGTCATTCACACATATTCAATGGATTACATATTCAATAACTACATGTTGAACCCAAAGAAATAGAAATTGGGTAAAGAAGTACCATGGGTTAAAATTCGACAGCCTAACGACATCACATTAAAATTAATAAAATTAGTTGACGAGAGAGAAAATGGTATATCATCACTTGGTCATAAAATTTACATCTATATGGATATATAATAACATATCCCAACATAAAAAGATGTAAATCAAAAGACATAACAAAAGAAGTCTTTTAAAATGAGGAGGGTGAAAGGTTCGCTTACCAGTTTGGGTAACTTTAGAAACATAAACCCCATGAAAGAAGGACTATACAACATTGATGTAAATACTCATAAATGAAATTATCTTACACAAAGAGTAGAATAATGGACAGTACATACACCACTTAAAAGGAAATATTGGCAAATGTATCATGAATCTCACGAAAACACAAAGTGAGATAAAAAAACCCCTTACGAAATTTCGGCAGCATAACGACGCCAATTAAAACATCCAAAATGGATTGATGAGAGAAAATAGGGTCTATTATCATATTAACATATAATGTAATGTATGATTAATATAAAATAACATCCCAATCATATGAAAGATGATCTTAGAAGTAATGACATAAAAGAGTGTACTTAAAAAGAAAGAGAGAGGTAGAATCCCTTACCTCGGGTCTGACTTGACTCGATCGTTCTTTAACCTCCTAAATAATAAACTTGAGTTATTTTATACTTGCTTAAGAAACTTTTTCACGTTCATTATTCCTTTTATATCACTTACTACCATTCTATGAACACTATGTAATTATTTAAGTTAATAATGGTTGTTTTGTAGATCATTGCTACTTGAGTCAAAAATAAACTCTTTATAATTACAAGTTATTCATGTGGTAAAATATATATTATATCCAGAATTATATTCATTATTTAGATATCATATATATCATATATACCCATTATATAAAAGCATTTATAATAACACATAACATTTAGAGGTAAGAAATGAAATGCGCCGTTCATGGAGACTGTAAGCCGTACGTACGCATGAACGCTACTTCCATTTATATTTCTTATTTAATGTAATTAAAACATAATGATACATAAAAGTATTATAATTCCAGTATGTTATAATATATAATATCATTAAATTTTTCCTTTATATGTACCACATATGGTATTAACAAATCAAATCACTTTGAGGGGGCGGTAGTCCGCACTTCCTAAAATGAAGATATCACGTTTAACCATAATGGAAACCATAAAGGTATGCCATAAATTAAAAATACAGAATCTTAAGTAAAAAATAAACATATTATATATCATATATAAATATAGTGACATCTTAATGGCCACCTTTGAGGTTGTTAAAAGAATACTGAACAATCATCATTTCATGAGGAAGAAATTCACCATCCACAGAAACGGTATGTTCTTTAACCATTAGATGTAGGTGTGTGTAAGTGTAGATAGAATACATATTATAAAAAAATCCTAGTATATTGAAGATACTGTATTTGTTGAAAAATAAATTAATAAAAGAGTTCAGAGAGTTGGAGAAGAAAAATAAAACAAAAGAACACAAGTGAAGACATTACCTTAAAATCGTGTATCTCTCTTTGATTTGAGCTCAAAGGCTTCCTTGGGAAGACTTCTGCCCAAAGTGAGGATTCTAGGAGTAAGATAGAGATGTGGAGAGTCAAAATGAGCAGGGTTTGGATGAGAAAAAATCTTGAGAGGTGTGGGTAAGGTGGTAGAGATGGGGGCCTTTTATAAGAGGAGAGGAGGGGCACTCTTGGAATGTTACAAAATGTTACTTTATTTTCAAATGAGTTTCAGATTTTAAAGGTCCCAAATTGATTTATTTCAAGGATAATGTGGTAAGGGTTCTAAATATACTCATCCAATAGGTCTTTGACAAGTTTAAGTTATAGTTTTAACATTATTGTTCATTTTATTTAAATCCTTTATTAATGAGGTAATCACTGGATCATTATGATGTAATAAATAATTTAATTTATTTAATGTCTAAAAATTATAAAAAAATATCATGATGTAGAAAATTTTTTTATATTTCTAATGAATATTTATAGTCAACAATATGACTTATATAAACCCATTTAAAAATTGTTTTAGTAAAACAACTCATGCTTGTGACTTTTTTATTTTAACTTAAAATAAAAAGTTATTTATGTCATTTTCCAACCAAAGTGGCTCCATGGGGTCCCCAAGTTGACCCATGGATTGTCTTGGTCGGACATGAAACATCCAATGAGGGTAAGACATGTTTCTAGGTCATTTCATATTATTAAAACATTATTTTTACCTTAAATTTCACTAATTACCTCTAATCGCGATTAAAAACTTAAAAGTTACTATTCAGCAAAAAATTATCTTAATCCCATTGAACCACATTTTATATCCTAATGAAAACCATGTCTGTAGGATTTTTGAAATTAAAATCACAGAAGTGGTAAAGTTTCATTGAAACGAAAAATCAGTTTTTAAACTACCACTAAGTGGTTTCACTATTCATTAAAAATTGATGTTTTTCAGAAAAATACCAAAAATTCACCCTAAGCTATATTTTATATTCCGAATTCAAAAATGATGTCTATTTTACAAAATGAAAAACATATATGTTGCATTAATTAATTTAATAATTAATTCCCACTGTCAAAACAAATAGCATGTTTTTAAGAAACAATATCTATTAAAAGATTGACACTAGTTTAAAACCAATTTCAAAGTGAAATTAATTCCAATGGCCACCATTAGTTTAAATGGTAAAAATATATTATAAATAAACTCAATATAAATTAAAAATATAATCTATCAATATAAATAAATCAGATTAAAAGGAACTTTTGAATTAAAATGCAACATTTTCAATAAAAATGATCTTTATCGAAAAAATAACAAAATTTTACACACAGTAAATTTTGATTTCCAGATTATAAGGAAGGATTTGATTTTTTAAAATAAAAAATATAAAATTTTCAAAAGTATATTTAAAAAGGTATCTCCATAAAAAGGCGGTTAATCAACCTTTTAAAGAATATTAGAAGATTTATGCCTAAAATTGGATTCATTTGCATTTTAAGCCTCCAAAATTTATTGGATAAAAGTAAAAAAATTTGACAAACATATATAATCATTTTTTAGTTAGTACCGTTGATTTCTTCCATTACAACAGCTAGGCGTTAACTACCTTTTAAAATAATATTATTTTATTATTAGAGTGCAACGTAAGATTTCAAAGAAACTCGTTGTTGCATATTGGGTACGCCCTCGAGCATAACATTCCCTTTCTAGTATTATTAATATTTTATTAAAAAATATGTATAAATATGAAAATGTCATATTCTTTATTTACCTAGGGTGTTCCATCCATCCCCCCTTTTGGAAATTGCGTCCTTCAAATTTTAAAATTGTGCTTCGAAGCTTCATTGAAAATACCACATCGGAATAAGAGTCAGTAAAACTATCACTTTAAAAGAATGGTAGAGAAGTACAAATGTCACCCGAGTTAACCCATAATGGGATTCCAAGTATGAAAATATGGATATGGAGGAAAAAACAAAGGGTAATGTCTTTATGTAGAGTGATGGTAAACATGTCTAGGATAAAGTTAACACAAGAAAATCACAAACTTGTGATGAGTTAAACTGTATTTGATTCCCCAGTATGAAAAATTAACAGACAACATTTCTATTTTAAGATACATTTAATTGAGAAATTTTTGTATGAGATTAACTAAAACATAATTAAGCATAATTAATTGTCATGTTGACTTTCAAAATTTACTAGATTTCTTACAGGAACTCATATTTTCTCCAAAAGACGAGTATTTAGGATGACTGGTTCACATTAAGAGAGCTATAATCAACTTCTAGAGAGTCACCTAATCCAAAAAAGATAACTATATACTTCCCAGGTCTTTAGACCTTAACCAAAACTAAAACCTAAAAGGTTAGTATGAGATCAGGTAATACCCAAAAAGGATAATCCTTTATAGGAAAATATATTCTTAATCTCCAAAATTTGTCAAACAAAACCCAAAGTTCAAAAAAGACCATTCAATAAACATCTATCCATAAAATTATACAATGTAGAACAAACTAATATTGAAACCCAATTCTCTGAAGGATTTAGTCACATAGTCTCCAAAGATAAATTTTAACATTTTTCTCCAAAATAACATCAGTTACTCTTACAGTCTCATACTGAAAAGTAATTAACCTAATCACATATCCTCCATGATAGGCCAATCATTTCAATTGATAACAAAAAATCAACTTACTCTTAATTCATAAAATCATCTAACTAAAAATAATCATTCAAACTAACCAGGGACTTCACGTAGTCCAGTGGTAGGCGATAAATACTAGTTGCACTTTGGTTGTGGGTTCGATTCCCCCAGCTTCGTCCAACGTGACGGGTTGTCACATGGTCTGCGTGTTATCGCTTTTCAAAAACTATATAATTTTGTAACATTCCTCAAAAAGAGCTAAATTCATCAAAAATAACCATAACATATTTTAACTACAATGTTTATATGATAACTTCCATTTTGCAACCCAAAATGTATTATCCAATAATTGCCTCAAATTCAAAGATCATATAAACCCAAATAGTTCTTTGTAACTCTATCCACAAAAGAAAGGATAATTATTCCTTGAATGAAATTTTCATATATCAAACATCAGGGTTACTATAAAAAGTCTTCTAACGTAACCCCATCATCAAAAGAGACTTAATACATCTAATAATTTCACCATCCTAAAATCTACCATAACTCTTGTATCCCTTATATGATGAATTCTTACTCATTCAAAATTCATTATGATCCATTATCAATTCCTTTTCAAAATATTCTGAAATACTTCTTTCCTAAAAACAAAATCAGGAATCATATCCTAAGATTCCAATAATAGGAAATCATATGTTAAGAAATAATCCATACCTTTCATTCTTTACTGTCAGTTTCATCATCCTCAATTAAAATGGCATTAGGTATTGGTAAATGAATATTTGTACGATCATGGTGACCCCATTCCTGAAACTTCATCGTAGGACATGTGTTTGCATAATCACCATGAACACCACATTTAAAACATTCAATTGATCCTTCATAAAGAACTTCTTTCCCTTTCCTAGAGTCAACTAGATGCTTCCTTTTTCCATGGAAGGTTCTTGCTTTATGACCTTCATTTCCACATCTATAGCATCTTTCTGTCCCTTTGAAAAATTTTCCAATGTGTTTTTTTCAACATATTTGACACATAGATTATTGAACATACATACCTTTATGATTATTACCTGAACTTCTGTAGGGATTTGTTTCTAGCATATATGATGCCTTATAAAAATCACTAAGGTTCACGTGTTCAATCATGACTCCAAATAGTTGGTTTAGGGTAACCACAAGAGTTCTCATTGCATCTCCCATATAATTTAGTTGTTCTTTCATAAAACTGTCACAGTTTTCTTCAAATCCACTGTTACTTTTGTGCCTGCTAGATCCAACCATTTACTAAAACAAAAAAAGTCATTGTGAGTATATTAGTAAAATCATCAAATAAAAAAGAGGAAGATAAACACCAAGATATACTTATCCAACTAATCTAAAACTCATTATAACTTTAAAAAAACGATGAATCCATCTAATTAATTAACCATTGTGGTTATACACAACTTTTCACTTTTTCTTAAACAAAACTCTAACCTCTAAAGTAATCTAAACAAACCTCTAATACCAACTATAAGGCCGCGGTCTTAAACCTTACTTAATCTTGAGTTAATACAAGATTACACATTGAGGATCTTTTTAGGTTTAGAGTTTTATAGAATTAGATCATAAAACATGCATTACATTCCAAATTTAAACAAAGTGGTTACATAAAATATAGTATTCATTTTTTCACATCAATGGAAACATATTTAAAATAAGACATGGATTGTTTCTTGACACTTCCTTGACACTATAATCATATCATATACCATTCCCTTGACCTGTGAAAAACATTTCAAAAAATTGGGATGAGAATAAAATGCTCAGTAAGGGTTATAAAAAGTATGGAAAGGAACCATGAGTACATATATACATAAGAATGAAATCATACTTTACCCATAAAACATAAGCACTTTAACATACCTCATAAAATCATGAATAAATCATAGAAATCATAAGACATAAAGGTAACTTGAGGCATTAATAACATCATTACATAGGGAGTAACCCTCTTGGATACATTTGGAATACCCATCACAGTATATTCCCTAAATCTCTTCGGAGAAACCTTAACGTTTAACCCCTTCACGTTACCCAATGCATTGGAGAGCTATATCGGGCTCACCCGCCCTTAGTTTATCACGAAACCTCCCATATTCATAAAAAATTCCCAAGAAACATAACATAATCATAGCACATAACTTAAGCATAAATTAAAGATTACATTCCCACATTGCAATAACAATATAACATTTTAAGATAATGAATCCATTCTAAAAACCATTTTCAAAATCATTTAAAACATTTAATAAAGAGACTTTGAAATAAAAGTGCCCAATACCACATTGATTATTTTAACATTTTAAAACATTAATATCGGTATAAATAAATCCTTAAAACCACTTTGAAAACATGTGTATTAATGAGAAATATTTATAAGAATAAATCATTAAAACATTTAAAATGATACTTTAGTTAAAGGGTTTTTAACAAAATGAGAGACACTTGAAAACCATAATTGAGGAATAAAATGTAATCAAAATATCATGAGAATAAATGGATTCAGGATATAATATTAAAAGGGATAGTATATACACCATATAAATGTGAATTGGTGCATAACAACAATGAGGTCTCAATAGAAATGTAAAATGAGATGAAATCCCTTATAAAGAATGTATCCTTAAATTAAAGATAAAAAAATATCATAATTATGTTCGAAAAATATAAATACACCCAATATAAGTGGATATTAAGTGTAAAACAATAAAATGTCATTCACACATATTCAAAGGATGACATATTCAATACCTACTTGTTGAAGCCATAGAAATCGAAATTGGGTTAAGAAGTTCCCTTGGTAAAATTCGACAGCCTAACTGCGTCACTTTAAAATTAATAAAATTAGTTGATGAGATAGAAAATGGTATCTCATCACTTGGAAATAAAATTAACATATATAAGTATATAGAATAACATATCCCAATATAAAAAGATGTAAATTAAAAGACATAACAATAGAAGTGTTTTAAAAAGAGGAGGGTGAAAGGTTCCCTTACCGATTTGGGTAACTTTCGAAACGTACACCCCATGAAAGAAGGACTATACAACATTGATGTAAATACTCATAAATGAAGTTATGTTACACAATGATTATAATAATGGACAGTACATACACCACTCAAAAGAAAATATTGGCAGATGTATCATGAATCTCACGAAAACACAAAGTGAGATAAAAAGCCCCTTACGAAATTTCAGCAGCCTAACGACGCCAATTAAAACATCCAAAATGGATTGATGAGAGAAAATATGGTATCTTATCATATGAAAATATAAATTACACTATGATTAATATAAAATAACATCCCAATCATAATAAATATGAGCTTAAAAGGAATGATATAAAAGAGTGTACATAAAAAAAAAGAGAGGGGTTGGATCCGTTACCTCGGGTCCGACTTGACTCAATCGTTCATTAACATCCTGAATAATAAACTTGAGTTAATTTATACTTTCTTAAGAACCTTTTTCAAGTTCATTATTCCTTTTATATCACTTACTACCGGTTCACGCCCAAATTTACCCAAGAGAAGAAGGGTAGAACGGTCCTTGTAGTGTAGCTTGGGTTTTCGATTCCACAGAGACCTAAGAAGATACCTAAGATACACAACCTAAGGGATGGATTTTTGGCGATGAAGTGGCCAACATGGATTGATTTCGGATGGGTTTTTAAGATATCTAAAATTTTTATGTGGATTCAATTTAAAAGAAATGAGTTGATCCTAGGTTATCGCTCGGGGTGGATTGGACGTATTTTCTTTTTAATGATTTCAATTTCTTAAATTTGAGATGGGTTCATTTAAGGAGATAAAACAACATCATCACTTACTGGTTTAATGCCTACACCCTCTAATACTAATCACCTATACACTTGAAGGATCAATGTTTTGAGCACTTCAAGGTAAAGGATCGTATTAGTACTTGATGTGTGTTGCCTTAAATTCAACAAGGACGATGAAGTTTAAAAATCATCAAATAAAAATCCCAATTAAAGAAGTGATTATACATTAATTAGGTGATAAATAACATCCAATCCAGCCCCTTGCTACTCCCTTGGATCAACCCATAAGTGGGTTAGCCCTCCATTGATCCCATGGTTTCAATGGAAGCGGAAAGTAGACTCATGAGGGAGGAAATGGAGAAGTAAAGAAAACAACAAAAATAAAATGATCACTCCACCGTTGTGTGAATAATTTCACAAGGTTTGGTGTGAATAAATTAACACCTTGATCCAACGGTATCAATGTGATATTAAGAACAACAGAATAAGATTATAATAAGAACTTTTATTAAGAAACTAATGTGAATTGAACAATCTTACATGTGAAAGACAAAATTGAGGCGACAAAAATGCAGCATAACATTTCAATTGAACAAAACATCCAAGATGATATGAAAAATATCCACACCCATTCCCTTCACCAATATCTCCTTATATAGGCATATTAGGAGCCTTAGGTACATCCCCCAACAATTAATTCACCCCTCAACAATTAAGAGAGTCAAAAGGAAATTGACATTTCGAAGTTGACCCGGAAAACTGTCCAGATTCGTCCTCCATTTTGACGTGTGCGTTTGACACTTCATATGGCCGAATCCGAAGGTGTCATAAATATAAAATATCTTCGTACATGTGTCTTCTAGAAGCTCTCAATATTTCAGGAAATTTGGAGCAGCCGTTTGGAAGTTATGGTCGAAATGGTGGAACGGATTTCTGCGCATTAATGACGAGTCCACCATTTAAATCTAAACGTCAGACCCATTTATCATCATGATAGCTTCAGAATTAGCTCCAGACACAGTTGAATAAAATGATCCTCATATTTTTATATTTCTACTGTATAAATTTGAGCTTCATTGGGCTTGGTGTCTTGGCCCCACATTTGTTTGATGGGCCTTAGGCCC
The DNA here is from genome assembly GCA_963277665.1 of Viscum album. Lineage (NCBI taxonomy): Eukaryota > Viridiplantae > Streptophyta > Magnoliopsida > Santalales > Viscaceae > Viscum > Viscum album. Next base: position 1,495,862,821 of record OY728128.1, on the reverse strand, counting down.
ATTATGCTTTTTCTAGCAAGTTTCTGCCTTCAGGCGCAAAATTCTCCATCTTCCTTTGTGATTCATCCATCAGACCTAAAAGATAAAATGTTCCAAACAAAGTGATCAATAATATCCCAAAATTTCAAATTAAAATGATGAATATTGTAATTTCCACAAGCACATTATTGAGTGGGCCCAAATTGACATTTTAGGCATGAATTGCACAATGATGGGAAACGAAGTTCAATTTCTGAATTGGACTAAAATTGATGTTTATAAACTTTTAAAAACATTAATATTAAGAACTTAAAAATGAATATTATCCACTTTAAGTGACTAATCACACCCCCCAACATGAGTTTTGCGAGTCCCGAGCAAAATAAATTACAAATATGAAATTGAAATCCCTTTTTCCAAAAACATTTAAATACACATTGCTTACTCAAAAGATATCATACCAAAAAAAATTATGGAACCCATCAAAATCATTTAAAACAAGCTAGGTCCATAAGCATATCCCAAGCCCAAGCCCATCCCTTTGTTCAAATTCATTGCCACATTTCATCCAATTTCAATTAAGCATAATAAAGTGTTGTGCATCATAAAAGATATGGGGCCCATTTTATTGTTCAAGGGGAATAAATGGAAGCGCTAGGTGGGAATCACATTAAACCTTAAAATGAGTATCCAAATTTGTTTTTTTTTTGATTTTTTTAACCACAATAGATATGAAAAGACTAACTCTGGGCAAGACAACTATGGAGTCACGATCCCCAAGTGCCGGACGCCACACATATTGTCAATTTCATGCTCTACAATAGAGATATAAAGCCTAACTCTGGGCAAGACAACTATGGAGTCACGATCCCCAAGTGCCGGACGCCACGCATTTGGACAAAACATTGCTCTATGTGGTCTTTTTTTTTTTTTTTTTGTTTTTTTTTGTTGTTTTTTTTTGTTTTTGGATACTCAAATTAAACTAAAAGTGACCCCAGAACCCTATGCTATAATGAAAGGGACCCAAGAACTCAAATTTACACCCACAATCCAAAAGACGTGCATTGTGGCATTTTTATTAAGAGGATGAAAATTTAAACTTTGAAAAATCACATTGGACAACCGCACTTTCCAAAAACTATGCTTATGAACATAAACTTGCATTAAAATTAGAATCAAGGCATGCAAAATTTATTTGATATCCAATTTTAGAGTTTGCAATGTGTCTTTATCATGTTTATGGTTAATGGAATTTTTTTTTCATGCATGTTCTTATTCAAAATAAAAAACATTTTTTATCCCCCCCAACTTAGAATAACACTGTCCCCAGTGTTTAAAGAAAAAAAAAATTAGAAGTGGGTAGGAGAGGAGATCAAAGATAAAATTGAGAATGAAAAACATGGAACAAATTCACCTGGTTTTTAAAGTTGAGGTTCATGATACTCCAAATTACTCCTTTGATCTCTTTGGGGATGTAGGCACCTCCTTGATTGAACATGTATCACCCAAAATAGTTCCTGAACCATAAAAAGAAGGAAAAAGCAGACAAAACAAACAACACAATGATTTATTTAATTCAAAGTACCATCATTTTCATTTTTTTTTAAATCAAACTAATGATACATTGTCTTCTTTTAAATTTCTGGGTAAGGTATTACTCAGGGATCACACCGCGTGACACGGATGAATACGGTGCTCCCTTTTCATACCCATCCATACTCATAAAAGAAGAACAGGTCAAGAGTCTAATTTTTTTTAAACCTACAGAAACATAAATAAAATAAACTGATGATACATTGTCTTCTTTAAATTTCTGGGTAAGGTATTACTCAGGGATCACACCGCGTGACATGGATGAATACGGTGCTCCATTTTCATACCCATCCTTACTCATAAAAGAAGAACAGGTCAACAGTTTATATATAAAAAAAGTAACAAAATTAAGCAGAAGGAAACAAAAGATGATTCCCAGTGATTGGAAACATGAAAACCACGGGTTGCCTCCCGTGCAGCGCTTTTGTTTAACGTCGTTAGCCCGACTTGTACCCTCAATCTATCAATTTTTCTCTGGTTCATATGTTGGCTCAGTTAAATCCTCCTTGGTTTCTTGTTTATTGAATGATTCAATGAATGGTTTTAACCTATGACCATTGACTTTGAAGACATGACCACTTGTGGGATCCTGAATCTCTATTGCCCCATGAGGGTACACATGATGCACTAGGTATGGACCAGACCATCTGGACCTTAGCTTTCCTGGGTGTAGATGAAGTTTTGAACTATACAAGAGCACAAATTTTCCCAGTTCAAAGTGTTTGACTTTGAGATTCCTAGATTGGTAGGCTTGAACTTTAGATTTATTGATCCTTGAATTTTCATAAGCCTCCATCCTAAGTTCCTCGAGTTCATTAAGATATAATTTCCTTTTTTGTTTCAGCCAAAGAAATGTCAAAGTTCATTTTTTTTTATTGCCCAAAAGGCCTTATGCTCAATTTCTACAGGTAAATGACATGCTTTTCCAAAAACCAATCTATACGGTGACATGCCTAGGATAGTTTTGAAAGCAGTTCGATATGCCCAAAGGGCATCTAAGAGTTTCTCGGTCCAATCTTTTCTAGAAGGATTGACAGTTTTTTCAAGAATTTGTTTAATTTCTCTATTTTCCAACTCAGCTTGACCGTTGGTTTGAGGATGGTATGCAGTGGAAACTTTATGAGTAATACCATACTTAGACATGAGTGAAGCGAATGGGAGGTTGCAGAAATGGGTTCCACGATCACTGATTATAGCCCTAGGAATTCCAAATCGAGAAAATATATGCTCTTTCAAAAATCGGATCACAACATGGTGGTTATTGGACTTGGTGGGAATGGCCTCAACCCATTTTGAGACATAATCAATAGCTAAGAGGATGTAGAGGTATCCCTTAGAGTTTGGAAAGGGTCCCATGAAATCAATTCCCCAACAATCAAAGATTTCAATGACCAGAATGGGAGTGAGGGGCATTTGATTCCTTTTGGTAATGGATCCTAATTTCTGACACTGAGGACAACTTTTGCAGAATTGGAAGGAATCCTTAGTAAGGTTCGGCCAGTAGAAACCACTTTGTAGGACCTTTGCAGTGGTTTTCTTTGTTGAAAAGTGGCCTCCACATGCCTCTCCATGACAAAATTTTAGAATGGACTCTTGCTCAGACTCGGGAATACATCTCCTGATGATTTGATCAGGACAGAACTTGAAGAGGTAAGGATCATCAAACACATAGTGTTTTACATCAGAAAGGAATTTTTTCTTAGCTTGGGTCCCCATGAATTTTGGAATGTCACCCGTCACCAAATGGTTTGCTATGTCAGCATACCAAGGGCAATCACTCACTGAATAGAGGTGCTCATCGGGAAATGAATCAGACACAGAGAGGTGGTGCGAGTTGTCTTTGAATTCCATCCTAGAGAGGTGATCAGCTACAATATTTTCAACACCCTTTTTATCCTTAATGGTTAAATCGAACTCTTGAAGAAGAAGGACCCACCTAATCAATCTAGCCTTGGCATCCTGTTTTTGGAAAAGGTATTTTAGGGCTGAATGATCAGTGAATACAATGATGGGTGATCCTAAGAGATAAGACCTAAATTTCTCTAAGGCAAAGACAACAGCAAGCAACTCTTTCTCAGTGGTGGTGTAGTTTATTTGTGCATCATTTAAAGATTTTCTTGCATAAGAAATGACATGTGGAGTTTTCTCACACCGTTGTCCTAAGACTGCTCCTATAGCGAAATCACTTGCATCACACATGAGCTCAAAAGGAAGTTTCCAATTTGGAGATTGCATGATAGGTGGAGATATAAGAGTTGACTTGAGTGTAGAGAATGATTCCTCACAGCTTTCTGTCCATAAAAATGGAGCATCTTTTACCAATAGAGCACAAAGTGGTCGAGAAATAGAGCTGAAATTCTTAATGAACCTTCTATAAAAACCAGCATGTCCTAAGAAGGACCTCACTTCCTTATCATTTTTAGGAGAGGGAAGGTGACGAATGATGTCAACCTTAGCTTTATCAACTTCAATCCCTCTACCGGATACCAGATGACCTAGAACAAGTCCTTCCCTTACCATGAAATGGCATTTTTAACAATTTAGTATGAGATTCTTATCCTCTCACCTTGACAAAACCTTTTCAACATTTATAAGGCATCCCTCAAAAGTATCCCCAAATATGGAGAAGTCATCCATGAAGACCTCTAAAAAATCCCCCACCATATCTGAGAATATTCCCATCATGCACCGCTGGAAGGTACCAGGGGCATTACATAACCCAAAGGGCATGCGTTTGAAGGCAAAAGTGCCAAATGGACAAGTGAAGGTTGTTTTTCCTTGATCCTCTAAGGAATCTTCGATTTGATTATACCCTGAGAATCCATCTAGGAAGCAATAGAATTTATGACCCGCCACTCGCTCAAGGACTTGATCAATAAAGGGTAAGGGGAAATGGTCTTTCTTGGTACAAGAGTTGAGCTTCCTATAGTCAATACAAACTCTCCATCCACTACTGACTCTTGTTGGAAGCATCTCTCCATCCTTGTTGGTTATTACTGTGATTCCAGCCTTCTTTGGAACCACATGGATTGGGCTAACCCACTCACTCTCAGCTATAGGATAGATGATATCAGCTTTTAACAATTTCAAAAGTTCTTTTCTCACTACTTCCATGAGATTAGGGTTGAGTCGCCTCTGAGGTTGACGACATGGCTTTGACTCAGATTCAAGAATAATTCTATGAGTCCCGATAAGTGGGCTAATCCCAGGGATATCAGATAGGGTCCATCCAATGGCTTTCTTGTGTCTCCTAAGAACATCTAGAAGCATCCTCTCATGATCGGCTTCAAGGGAGGAAGAAATGACAACATGAAAGGATTGATTGTCCCCTAAGTAAGCATACTTTAGTGATGAAGGTAAGACTTTAAATTCATGATCAGATTGGTCATGACTTTCCAAGAATGGTTGAGACTTTGTATTGAACTTAGTTTCTTTGTTCAGATTTCTTGACAAAATTGGTTCCTTGTGAACAGAATTTTCATCCACTAAATTTTACAGAGTAGTGTCATGAATGGATATGGACTCAATGTTATTGATTTCAACCATGGTATCATTGATTGGTGATTCTAGAAATTCATCAATAGAGCTGTCTGAGAGGGATTCAATCCAAGGAGGCAAATTTCCCTCATGTGAATAAAGAAAATCAATCTCTTCTTGACTTAACCATCCTTCAGTAACTCCTTGATGTTCATTGAGTTCATTTTCAACACTACCAATAAAATTAACCTCATGGATCTCTTCATCATCCCCAATTTGAGAGTTTTCATTGTATATGTTCAAGTCTAGACTCATGTTCCCAAAGGTGATGGTCATGTTCCCATTTCGGACTCAGATTACAGAGTTGATTGTTGCAAGGAAGGGACGACCAAGTATGATTGGTGTTTGCTCCCTAGGACCTAAGCTTGGGTGATTGTCCAGAACAATGAAGTCAGCTGGGTAAATGAAATTTTCAACTTTTACCAAAACATCTTTTAAGATCCCCTTTGGAACTCGAACACTACGATCAGCAAGTTGAAGAGTGACAGATGTGGGTTGGAGTTCTTCGAGCCCTAACTGACAGTACATGGCATAAGGAATGAGGTTCACACTAGCACCTAGATCACACAAGGCTTTGACAACTTTGTTCTCTCCTAGTTCAACATTTATGTAAGGGCATCCTGGGTCTTTCATCTTAGGAGGAATGGTCCCTTGAATGGTGGTACTCACATTAGCAGCCAAAAGGACTTGGTTTTTATGTGAAAATTTTCTTTTAAAAGTGCACAAGTCCTTAAGATATTTTGAGTAGGAAGGTATGGTTTGGATGGCATCGAGAAGGGGAATGTTCAACTTGACTTGTGAGAAGATTTCCCTCAATGTTTCGCTCAATTCAGGCTTAGTTTTCCCCCTCATTCGTTGAGGAAATGGTGCAGATTGTGGAGTTGTTTGTTGAAGTGTTGTTTCATTCACATTATTATCAGTTTCTTCAGTTTGATCTTGTATTTCAATTGAATTTTCATTAGAGTTTGAAGCTTCACATGGTTTCTGACTTATCTGTTCAGGTTTTTCAATTGATTTCCCACTTCTTAAAACTGTCACAGCCTTTAGTTGTTCGTGATTTGTTTGAGTGAAACTTGTCTCTCCCCTTGATGTTTGTTGTGGAATGGCTTGTGTGGGAATGGGTGCCTTTCCAGTTTTTATGGTTTGAAGTTCTTGTTTAATGGATGAGAATTCTGAGTTCATTTTGTCCATTTGTTTGCACAGTTGTTCTAGTAGGCTTTGTGGAACATTTGGGGTTGGTGCTTGAGCTTGTGGGTTTATTCTAGGAGGATACTTTGGTTGTTGGATAGGTTGTTGATATTGGACATGAGGATGTTGGAATTGGACCGGTTGTGGTTGGAACTGATTATGAGGTTGAAAGTTTTGTTGAGGGTATGGGTTGATACATTGTTGTTGTGTTGGTTGTTGATTGTCCTTCCAACGAAAGCCCGGATGGTCGTTATACCTTGGATTGAAGGTGTTCGTGAATTGTGGCTTTTGAAAGTTCATTGCATTAACTTCTTCTGGTGGTCCTCCTAAAAGAACATCCTTGATGGAAGGAATGGTTGGACAATTATCAGTCTTGTGGTCATTCTTGTCACAAATTGTACAAACAAGCTCAACAGTTTGGGTTTTGTGGACCTTCCTAAGATCAATCTCCTCAACTTTCCTCGTCAGTGCAGCAAGTTTTGCTCTAAGGTTTTCTTCTTCTCCAAGATTGTACATTCCACCAGATTTGGGTGGCTTCTCATAGTATGGTGATGTTCCCCATGTTTGGTTTTGTTCAGCAAGATTTTCTAGATACTCGTAAGCATCATTTGGGGCTTTGTTTTTGAAGGTTCCATTACACATCATATCAATGAATTGTTTGTTTCCGGGACCCAACCCTTCATAGAAAATTCTCACTTGTTCTGGGATTAAGAAACCATGGTGCGGTACCATGTTTAATGTGTCCTTGAACCTTTCCCATGTTTCGTAGAATGTTTCTCCCTCTCTTTCAAAAAAGTTTTGTATGCTCTTTTTAAGTGCAATTGTTTTGTGATGGGGGAAGTATTTTTTATAAAATTCTCGTTGAAGTTGGTCCCAAGAGTGAATGGATGCTGGTCTCAAATTGTTTAACCAATTCTTTGCTCGGTCCTTAAGGGAAAAAGGGAAAAGTCTCATTTTAGCAGATTCAATTTGATTTGGTGGGAACATGGTTTCGACAATGTCATTAAATTCTTTAACATGAAGGTAAGGCATCTCAGACTCCATCCCATGAAAGGTTGGAAGGTGGTTCAGGACATGGGGTTTGAAAACATATTGGGCATATCCTATGTTATCATGCCTAATGCATGAGGGTGCATTGGTCCAGGTTGGTGTGAGGTAGTCATTCATGGTCGGGTCTGCAACAATTCCCAAGTTAGGGTCCTGCCCGTTATTTTGGTTCCCTCCCCGGTTTATGATTTGGTTTTGTGGGATATTCTCCATTCTATCGAACTCAACGTCTGAATTTGGAGTATTAGGAATATTTGGATCTAAAGGAAATAGACCTCTTTTAATGCTTGACTCCCCAGCCCTAGGAGTATCCACCCTAACTAATCTGTTTGAGTTATCGCGGGTGTAGGCGGACATGCGCCAAAAGAAAAAAAAGCGAGAAAGGGAAAAGATAAGAGAATTGGGATGAGAATAGAAGAATGGGGGTAAGAAAAGAAGGTTTTTCGTCTAAGGAACTTACTTGGTCCCCGGCAACGGCGCCAAAATTTGGTTCACGCCCAAATTTACCCAAGAGAAGAAGGGTAGAACGGTCCTTGTAGTGTAGCTTGGGTTGTCGATTCCACAGAGACCTAAGAAGATACCTAAGATACACAACCTAAGGGATGGATTTTTGGCGATGAAGTGGCCAACATGGATTGATTTTGGATGGGTTTTTAAGATATCTAAAATTTTTAAGTGGATTCAATTTAAATGAAATGAGTTGATCCTAGGTTATCGCTCGGGGTGGATTGGACGTATTTTCTTTTTAATGATTTCAATTTCTTAAATTTGAGATGGGTTCATTTAAGGAGATAAAACAACATCATCACTTACTGGATTAATGCCTACACCCTCTAATACTAATCACCTATACACTTGAAGGATCAATGTTTTGAGCACTTCAAGATAAAGGATCGTATTAGTACTTGATGTGTGTTGCCTTAAATTCAACAAGGACGATGAAGTTTAAAAATCATCAAATAAAAATCCCAATTAAAGAAGTGATTATACATTAATTAGGTGATAAATAACATCCAATCCATCCCCTTGCTACTCCCTTGGATCAACCCATAAGTGGGTTAGCCCTCCATTGATCCCATGGTTTCAATGGAAGCGGAAAGTAGACTCATGAGGGAGGAAATGGAGAAGTAAAGAAAACAACAAAAATAAAATGATCACTCCACCGTTGTGTGAATAATTTCACAAGGGTTGGTGTGAATAAATTCACACCTTGATCCAACGGTATCAATGTGATATTAAGAACAACAGAATAAGATTATAATAAGAACTTTTATTAAGAAACTAATGTGAATTGAACAATCTTACATGTGAAAGACAAAATTGAGGCGACAAAAATGCAGCATAACATTTCAATTGAAAAAAACATCCAAGATGATATGAAAAATATCCACACCCATTCCCTTCACCAATAGCTCCTTATATAGGCATATTAGGAGCCTTAGTTACATCCCCCAACAATTAATTCACCCCTCAACAATTAAGAGAGTCAAAAGGAAATTGACATTTCGAAGTTGACCCGGAAAACTGTCCAGATTCGTCCTCCATTTTTACGTGTGCGTTTGACACTTCATATGGCCGAATCCGAAGGTGTCATAAATATAAAATATCTTCGTACATGTGTCTTCTAGAAGCTCTCAATATTTCAGGAAATTTGGAGCAGCCGTTTGGAAGTTATGGTCGAAATGGTGGAACGGATTTCTGCGCATTAATGACGAGTCCACCATTTAAATCTAAACGTCAGACCCATTTATCATCATGATAGCTTCAGAATTAGCTCCAGCCACAGTTGAATAAAATGATCCTCATATTTTTATATTTCTACTTTATAAATTTGAGCTTCATTGGGCTTGGTGTCAGGGCCCCACATTTGTTTGATGGGCCTTAGGCCCATTATGCTTTTTCCAGCAAGTTTCTGCCTTCAGGCGCAAAATTCTCCATCTTCCTTTGGGATTCATCAATCAGACCTAAAAGATAAAATGTTCCAAACAAAGTGATCAATCATATCCCAAAATTTCAAATTAAAATGATGAATATTGTAATTTCCACAAGCAAATTATTGAGTGGGCCCAAATTGACATTTTAGGCATGAATTGCACAATGATGGGAAACGAAGTTCAATTTCTGAATTGGACTAAAATTGATGTTTATAAACTTTTAAACACATTAATACTAAGAACTTAACAATGAATATTAGCCACTTTAAGTGACTAATCAACTACCATGCTATGAACACTATGTAATTATTTAAGTTAACAATGGTCGTTTTGTAGATTATGCTACTTGAGTAAAAAATAAACTCTTTATAATTACAAGTTGTTCATTTGGTAAAATATATATTATATACAGAATTATATTCATTATGTAGATATCATATATATCATATATATCTATTATATACATGAATTTATAATATTACATAACATTTATAGGTAAGAAATGAAATGCACCATTCATGGAGACTGTAAGCCGTACGTACGCATGAACGCTACTTCCATTTCTATTTATTATTTAATGTAATTAAAACATAATTATAATAATAGTATTATAATTCCAGTATGGTATCATATATAATATCAATAAATATATCCTTTATATGTACCACATATTGTATTAACTAATCAAATCACTTTGAGTGGGCGGTAGTCCGCACTTCCTAAAATGAAGATATCGCGTTTAACCATAATGGAAACCATAAAGGTATGCCATAAATTAAAAATACATAAGCTTAAGTAAAACATAAACATATGTTATATCATATATAAATATAGTGACGTATTTATGTCCACCTTTGAGGGTGTTAAAATAATATTGAACAATCATCGTTTTGTGATGCAGAAATTCACCATCCACAGAAACAGTATGTTCATTAACCATTAGATGTAGGTGTGTGTAAGTGTAGCTAGAATACTTCTTATAAAAACATAATATTATATTTAATATACTGGTGTTGTTACAAAATAAATGAGTAAAAGCGTTTAGGGGGTTGGAGAATCAATATAAAACAAAAGAACACAAGTGAAGACATTACCTTAAAATCGGGTATCTCTCTTTGATTTGAGCTCACAGGCTTCCTTGGAAAGACTTATGCCCAATGTGAGGATTATAGGAGTAATAGAGGGATGTGGAGAGACAAAATGAGCAGGGATTTTCCGAGCCAAAGGCTTGAGAGGTGTGGGTAAGGTGGTAGAGGTGGGGGCCTTTTATAAGAGGAGAGGAGGGGCACTCTTGGAAAGTTACAAAATGTTACCTTATTTTCAAATGAGTTTCAGATTTTAAAGGTCCCACATTGATGTATTTCAAGGATAATGTGGTAAGGGTTCGAAATATACTCATCAAATGGGTATCTGACAAGTGTATGTTATTGTTTTAACATTATCTTTTAATTTTATTTAAATAATTTATTAATGAGGTAATCGCTCCATCATTATAATGTCATAAATAATTTTATTTATTTAATGTCTAAAAATTATAAAAAAATATCATGATGTAGGAAATATTTTTATATTTCTAATGAATATTTATAGTAAAAAATATGTCTTGTATAACTCCATTTAAAAATTGTTTTATTAAAACAACTCATGCTTTTGATATTTCTATTTTAACTTAAAATAAAAAGTTATTTATGTTATTTTCCAAACAAAGTGCCTCCATGGGGTCCCCAAGTTGACCCAAGGATTTTCTTTGTCAGACATGACACATCCAATGAGGGTAAGACATGTGTCTAGGTCAATTCATATTATTAAAACATTATTTTTACCTTAAATTTCACTAATTACCTCTAATCGCGATTAAAAACATAAAAGTTACTATTCACAAAAAAATTATCTTAATCCCATTGATCCAAATTTTACATCCTAATGAAAACCATGTATGTCGGATTTTTGAAATTCAAATCACAGAAGTGGTAAAGTTTCATTTAAATGAATAATCAGTTTTTAAACTACCACATAGTGGTTTCACTATTCATCAAAAATTGATGTTTTTCAGAAAAATACCAAAAATTCACCCTAAGCTATATTTGATATTCCGAATTCAAAAATGATGTCTATTTTAAAAAATTCAAAAAATATATGTTGAATAAATTAATTTAATAATTAATTCCCGCTATCAAAACAAATAGCGTGTTTTTAAGAAACAATATCTATTAAAAGATTGACACTAGTTTAAGTCCAATTTCAAAGTGAAATTGATTACAATGACCACCATTAGATTAAATGGTAAAAATATATTCTAAATACACTTTAATAAAAATTAAAAATATAATCAATCCATATAAATAAATCAGATTTAAAGAATGTTTTGAATTAAAATGCAACATTTTCAATAAAAATGATCTTTATCAGAAAAATAACAAAATTTTACACAAAGTAAATTTTGATGTCCAGATTCTAAATAAGGATTTTATTTTGTCAAATAAAACATATAAAATTTTCAAAAGTATATTTAAAAAGGGTTCTCCATAAAAAGGTGGATAATCGACCTTTTAAAGAATATTAGAAGATTTATGCTTAAAATTGGATTCATTTGAATTTTAAGCCTCCAACATTTATTGGATAAAAGTAAAAATATTTGATAAACATATATAATCATTTTGTATTTAGTTTAGTTCATTTCTTCCATTACAATAGCTAGGTGATAACTACCTTTTAAAATAATATTATTTTATTATTAGAGTACAACGTAAGATTTCAAAGAAACTCGTCGTTGCGTATTGGGTATGCCCTTGAGCATAGAATTCCCTTTAAAGTACTATTAATATTTTATTCAAAAATATGGATAAATATGAAAATGTCATATTCTTGATTTACCTGGGGTGTTACACTATTGACCTCCTCATTTTGAAATTATTAATTCACTAGTCCCACAAATTATTCTCCACATATAATACTTTTTCATGTTACTTTGGTACACTTTGAGGGGTATCACTTTCCAAATTTCCAAGATGATGTGATGTGAGACATTTTACTTCCATTTTTTTCACCACCTGAGCTCTTAGAGGACTCCATACATCTCTTTATTTGTGTGTTTGAGAGTTGGTTATGTTATATTTTGTTAATCATATATCATTAAAAGTAATCATGAATAACAAAAATATGTTTCAATTTAGTAACATTACAATTTAATTTCTCATAATCATCACATTGTTCATCTTATTAAGTATTATCATCATTTCTTCTTGTTAAAACCATTGGCTAAAAACAAAAAATATTGTGTGAGAAACAATAATCATAATTGTGACCAATATAATTATTTATAGGATTTTGATTTCATGAAACCATTATTTCAATCAGTAATTATATAGGTTTGACCTAGGTCATTAATTGTTATCATATATTGAAATCATTGAATAGGGTTTCTAAATAAAATGTGACTTATCCAATGAATATACCATAAGAAGGTCAATCAAGGTGCATAGTAAGGTATATATTCATGCACCTAGTTATGATCGATTCAAATCCCAATGATTGATTTTTATAGTTATTACCACATGTAAAAATTAATCAAGTACCAAATCAACTTCTACTATCAAAATGAGTATATATTTGTTGGAAAAGAAAAAAATATATTACATAGTAGTACATAAGATGTTTTTATATAATTATTTTCAATTTCAACCATATGAATTTCACTAATATATGCTTTCCTAAATATAGTTCACATGTTTTACAGTAATCTTTCTCAGACACAATATATGAGGACATTGACCGTAATATTTTAGAGTGGTAGGACTTTATACCATGTTTGATAAATAAATGAAACTTCATCCCAGATGACTGAATAGTTTAGTAGTCTGGGATAATTGGACACATATATGAGTATTTAAGTACATTTGAAAACATGAAATACATCATCATGAATGTAAATAACAATACATCCTCAAACATATTCAAAAATTCATTCTTCATATCGTTTGAATGGATGCCAAATATGGGTTTTCTAATATGATCAGTAAGGGTAATGTATAATTGAAGCTACCAAAATCAATATGGAATAATCAATAAATGAACATAAATAACTAAAATCACATGTCATATAATCACTAAAATTAACATGATGAATAATTTATTGAAATTAATGATAGTCAAGTTATTCTATATAATCAATCAAATTATCATGAAGATATCCACTGGATAATATAAACATAGTAATCTGATTTATAATAATAATATAATTCTCAAAAATGTAAATTATTAATATTGTATATCCTAATATCAAACATCATGATATCTATAGTGCTCGAAACATTTTCTAAAATAGTTTAACCAAGTGGTTGGTATACACTAATAAACAATTAAATACATTCTTAGTGATTTGTCTCATACGACCTATCGATGTATCAATATTATATATCATTCCAATATACGACCATAAATTTACCTCCAGTACATCCTTTAAATATAAAATGATCTATTTAATTCATAAATAATATGCCTTAACAACTAATATCTATATTTAGTAAAGAGTACAAGCCTATCAATATTTTTCTAATAAGTTAATTAACAGTCAAAGTAAAAAAAATGTTTAAAGGATATAATGTTAACGAATTATTTATATCCATGATGATTAATATTAATATTTAATGAAAATTTAATTTCCAATATTGAAATTTAAGTTAATGATTAATGATATGGTTAACAAACAAAAAATATTATCAGAAATGTGAATGTAATTACATCCCCTGTTCAAAATTATCAAAAACCATCCATATCAAATTCAAGGATAGTGTCATTACAATATTTCCCCAATTTATTATATGTAATATAATGGTTTATTACAATTGGTGAGTAGAAATATAACAAAATGTCCATTAAAATATTCTTGAAGAAAACAACCTTCTCACTATTCAATTCAGTTTTTTTGAATTTTTTTAATAATAGGAACATATTTCTCATTGAAAAGAAACTTGGAATCAAGTAAAGAAATATTATAAAAAATGATTTTCTTTATGGCCTGAAATTTTATTCATGAATAGTATGTTATAGAAAATATTCCTCAAAAATTTTAGTAAGAAAATTTAATATGTTTCTCATTTTGGAAATGAAAGTATGACTAATTTTAATTCATCTTGTAAATGTAAAACATGGGGAAATATGTCTGTAATATATAATTGTATAAAATTAAAAACAATATTTAAATCATTTTTATAAAAAATTATTTAGAATAATCTGTATTGTTTACTGATTATAGAAATAAGATCTTATTTTATGAAATGCATTTTCTCAATAATATTGAGTAAAAATATTTGAAAATGGTGATATTATATGAATATTTCACGAATAACTTGCGGAAATGAAAATTAATTATTATAAATGATCAAATAATTTATTTCAATTGTTATTCAATCATAATAAATCCTGATTAAAATGCGATTAAAACATAAACCCTTACAGCAATGGTAACATCTAAATCAAATCACCCATCAAAAAACAACATAAAAGGAAACATTAAATACCATTAAAATAAATATATTCACAAAAAACATATTAATGGGGTATAAGATAGACCTCATGAAAAAATCATTGTATAATAAAAAAAATGTCTCAATAGATTAGAAATTGAGATGAAATCTATTACAAATATAAAACAATTGAAGTGACAATTAATCAATGTATTGATTAATGGTTCAAAATTTAAATCCACATAAAAAAAGTTTAAATATAAGATAAATCATTAAAAAGTAATTACACCCATATTATTATAATGTAAAAAAAAATGAAGAATTAATATAACCCAATGAATGGAAATTGAGCTTGGGAGCATGTATTACTTGTTACCAATAAGTTAAAATAACCATGGAGGAAATCATTTTAATTTAAACATTATTTAACACTACTTATGATGTATTCATGAAATAAAATGTAAAAGGATCAGTAGATAAAACTTATAAAATAAATTTGGTATATAAAATACAATATTCCATAATGAGAGAAAATTCTTAGAGGATTCCTATGCTCATACTTCAATTTAGTTGAATTATATTTAACCTTCAATATAATGGATTTTAGATTGTTATTATTTTCTAAAAGAACCATTCTATAATATCATTATCCATCCTCTTATAAAAATTTCCACTGGTTTGTTAATATTATTTAATTTTAACAATGGTTTTATGTCTTCACTACTTCGTTTTAACCAATATATTTTATCAAATAAAGTAATATTCTTATATATAATATTTAGATCAATCATTTAAAAAATTAAGTTACTTTTATAAATATCATATTTATTTATTATATACCTTTATAGAACCATTATTTATTGTTTTATCATACGTAAGAGTGACAATAAAAATAACTTAATTGGTAAAAGGGTAAAGAAGTTGATGATATATTAATTTTAAATAATTAATATGACATCATATTTACCATATATAGAGATTTCCTGATTGAGAATACAATAAAAAGCTACATTTGACGACTACAATATGGCATCATGTGTGCCTCAACTTATGCTAGAGGATGCTGACTAATAGTGAGGACCAAGTGTGTATCTATTGGGAGATGATGTCTTTGGGTGTGTGTGGAACAACAATTATATGAAAACCAAAAATGGATAATAATGGTGGAATTGGAATAATGAATGAATAAATATGACTGGATATGGAAGGAAATATAAACATTAATAAAAATAATAAATTAAAAAGAAAAAAAATATAATTTTAAAAATATAATGATGTAATTATATATATCTACAAAATTGGAAGGTATATATAAATGGAATTATAGAAAAAGTAAAATAAGTTATATAAAAAGTAAAATGAACACCGAAAACTATCCATGATTCCAGATAACAGGCATGATCAATTATTTCCATGATCAATCCTTTTAAGGAAATAATTATAGGTGTCCATGGTAGCATGATTCCCCCTTTCCATACCTACGATCACATATTCTTCTTAGGTTCCAATAGTGTCCCAGATGGAGAATGAGATAGAAAATAGTAGGACACCACCAATGATGTGTATAAAAGTATAGTCTATTAATATATAATAACTATGTACAAGAATATAGAAATATAATGCAATGGAAAAAGAATTACATATAACTACTTCAATGTTAGATTTTATTTTATCTGATAATAAGAACATTTAATTAAATTATTTATATTCACATTATATAGATAAACCATGTGAATTTTTCAACTAATTCGATATATATATATAAATAAAGTAGGTTCCAA
Source organism: Viscum album (assembly GCA_963277665.1). NCBI lineage: Eukaryota > Viridiplantae > Streptophyta > Magnoliopsida > Santalales > Viscaceae > Viscum > Viscum album. The sequence goes on along the minus strand of OY728128.1, from coordinate 1,495,846,297 downwards.
TGATAATCCAATACATCTTTGAACTATGTGGTTAGCCATCTCATATTAGTAACTCATATAGATTGAGAATGAAGTGGTTGAGTATAATTAAAGGTAGACTCTAAAAGCATTCCACTATAAATGATTCAAACTGAGTCAATGGAGCTCATCCATTGTAATCGTAGGACAATCACTACAAGGCCTAGTGGGGTGAATCCATGGAATCGTGGTCTTGAAGAAAACATGTTAGATATAGGAAGCGTATCCATGGAAAAGAAATAAATAAGGAGATAGTGAAGGGTTGATACAAAATAAAGTAATTCATCCAATAGTACACAAGAATCATTTTCCATTGTGGGTATCTTCTTGAGAAACCTAATCCTTCAATCAGAATGGTGTATTATGAGTGCTCTTCCAATTCCCCTAGGAATTCAAGGATAGATAAGGTATACACACTCATATAATAATATAATGGTCTATATCTAATTGTAATGTTATATATAATGAATTAATTATTTTTGGCTATGTAATGTGTATGCCACTTTAATATAAGACTTCATTCATTCTGTTACCTTTCATTATCATGACAAGGTTAGTCATAGTCACAGAACCTTATTTCACTATAATTATTTTATCATTTATTATATTCATTCAGGTACCTTTTGTTATGCATGAATCATTTTCCAGATGATATGAAACAAATTATCTTTAAATTATAATATATTTTTTCAAAAGACATTTAATAATATACATGAAATTTGTTAATTCATTAGGATCATTCCATTAACAATCATCCATGGTCATAAGTGTATATTAGACATGAATCTAATTCAATTTTTTATAAAACTATAGAAAAAGAGACATCGACAAATATTATATCCAATTAAAATTTAATGGTTCATTTATTTGATAAGGATCACATACCTTAATAAGTATAAGTGGAATCCACAAAAAAAATGTTCCCAAAAAGGGGAACAGAGGCATTACATTTTAAAAACCCTAGATGGGTTGAGTCCTTGATGGATTATCCGAAAAAAACCTTAAGAACATTTAAAAAATATATCTAAATTACATAAAAAATATTATAATTAATAGATATGAATTTAAGGGACAACACTCAAAGAAATTGTGTTTCGCATACTAGCATAAATTTATAAATGACAAAAAATTGGGAAGCATAATAAACCATATACCTTATGCATGTAGTTATCTGCTCGACTAGCAAGGAAATTTTTTTGGCTAAGATTAACAGAAACATTAAGAACATATCAATACAAAAAATGGCACTTAAGATACATCCTGAAAATACCGTCATTGAGAGGAAGAACAATGATGAGCTGAGACTTAGGACTGAGTCACATAACGATAAGAATTTAGAAAGCTGGTCATATGATAAATCAAACTTGAAATGGTGGGAATATCATCCAACCTTGGTTGATTATAATTTGGGTTCTCAAAGGGAAGAGAATAAACATTTTTGTGCTGTAATAATAAATTATTATTTGGGGTAATGTTTTTATGAAAACTAGGGGGAAATGGTAAATTCACCCCTCATTAAAGTGGTCACATATTTTTGTAACATGATTTTCCAAATTTTGTTACAGCCATGTGTTATAAACTACCCATCAAGTGGCCTCACATGGACCACACATACTGTTGAACAAACGATGTTACAATCATTATTCTCTCAACTCTTATAGATAGAACACACACAATTTTTCTAAATAGGTATCAAAACCATGTGTGATCATTTCCATTTATCTATTTTAAAAAAATAGGAATTTTTTACAAACATTAAACCCTGTCTATTAGGTTAGGGAACATTTCATTCAATTATTTTTCCTTGGAAATACCTTTCATGATTTGGACTAATCAGGAATTCTGGGATGTATAGATTCTAAAAAACTATTGGCCCTATGAATTTATCCAAAAATTTGGGATTTGGGTTCAAAATAAGACATAAAGATCAATGTTTCCTTCATATCCTCACTAAGAATCCATTTATAGTGAATGTTTAATATTTAGACAAAAATTTAAAATATGAAAACCTAATAATGAATCTAGTTTCATACATTATCCCCCCCGTTAATGGAACCAATGCAAATATTTTCCCTTAAATGGTGGTAGAATATTGTTTAACAACAACTCTAGCCACTAAGAATATAGACAGTCCACCAACTCAGATTTCACATCCTACACATGTTCATGCATCCATAACACATGTAAAAAAGGGTCACACAACCATTGGAGCGCCTTAATGGAATGATAAATGTTGAGTATATGATACTCCTCAATAGAATCAACAACAACTATCTGATCCTCCTTAAGATTAAATTTTTCATAGATGTTGGCATGATATCAACGAATCTATACAGTTTTAAAGACATCCTATATGGAACGGTACCTCTAGGGTTTTAGTAATAGATAAGATATTGGCCCAACTCTATCCAATATCTCAAAAAGCCTAAAATGTAAAGGTGAAAGCTTTTATTTCCAATGTATCCATTTACTACCATGTCTAGGGGCTACCCAAAAGAAAACATAATCCCTGAACACAAAATCTGGATGTCTTCAATGATGAATGATATAAGATTTTTTTCTAGGAAAATATCAATGAATAAAAATATTTATTTTCTAGACCATATCTAAAGTGAAATGCATGATTTGATCACCTATTATCATTACCTCTTCTACATCAACCCAGCATAGGGTTGAATAAAATGTCCTACCATATAAGTCCACATATAGATCGATATATATCATCCCCATAAAACAATTATTGTTAGATAAAATAATGAGAGGGATATTATTCTCTAAATAACTACCAATAATAAGTAATCATCACCATAGAATGTCCTCCTAAACATGTACCATACATTCTGATTATCCATCTTTCTGATGGTAGAATGTTTTTCTTAGAATAACCTTCATACCCAACGCTCTATATAAAACCTTCCAAAAACTCAATGTGAAACAACTATCCCTATCTATAGAGATATTAATAGGGAACACATTCATCCATATAATCTTAATGATGCACAGTCCTCATATATCATCAACTATGAAAGTATCCTAGATAGGAAATAGGTGGGATACCTTTTTTAGTCATTCAGTAACTACCCATAATATGTATCTCCCTCAATGCAACCAAATAAAAAAAATATGAAATTTATTACAACATATTCCCATTTTCAATTTCGGGATATCAATAACTATAACAATCTCGTAGGTTATTGGTTCTCCACCTTAACATATTGATAGGTGGAAAACCAGTGAAAAAATTTCCATATAATATTTTATCCCAACCAACCAATATTTCCAATGCATGCTATGATACAATATGGAGATACATGGATGAACTATCCACTATGTATTGTGGGACTTTAACATTATTTCTTTTCTTATATACTTAGGATCCCAGATATTAACCTATATATGTATGTTGTTATCCCCATCAATAGAAAATCTAGATGCAGGTCCTCTCTAGAAATACTCTCTTAGAGAACAAACACATTACGGTCTAAAAATTGCCTTCACTTCACCCTATTAAGGAGTAGAGAGGTGACTCTTACGGGTATACAAAATCACCACTCAAGAATATCATGAAACTTGTGTGGCATATTCAAAATTAGGGATATTAATTACCATTCATCTATGACTTCCTGTATATATTTTAACAAGGTTTTTTGGTTTAGTATATCAGATAAAGAATTTACATTTCTAAGAATATATTAATGATCACATTTAAAATATAGAGGGATATTGAACCATTTTAAATATTTGAGATTCATGTCACTCTATAAAATGAAATATTTGAATTTATTTATGTTCATATACACAATAATGTGTTCATACATCAGATAATTCCTCCAGTAATGAAAATTATTATTAATTATTTCATTCTTGACGATATGTGTTGGGTAATTATCAATGTGAGTTATTAACTTATGAATCTCGTATGTAATGAATCTATCCTCCTACATTTGTGCATCACGTAGTGCAATTATTGATGAATCATTGGCCACTTTATAGCCTCTTCCTTGATTAGGATGAATCAAAATTCATTCTATGGTAATCCTACATTACTGTTTCAAAATGGTCTTCTTTATCAATCCATACCAATGGAACATCACACAAATCTTAGTTAAAATAGTAATATGTGAATTAATGAGTCATAATACCTTTATAGAACTCCATTAATCCCCATACAGGCCCAATAAAATATATATATGAAACATGTACTTGGTATTATCCTTGGAAACAAGAATACTCACCTTCTCTTGGAAAAATAATATATCTAATTATGGTATAATATGACCCATAAAAATTTTTCTATCTAGAAATTAATATTATAAATCATATCATATATAAGACTTTCTATCATTTTATTAATAAATAATTCAATATGTTTATCTCGATCACTCATAGATTGATAATAAACTCTAACTTCACCCAGAAAAACTAAAACAAAGAATCCAAAGAGAGGTGAAAAACTAAATTAGTCATATACAATAAAATTGAGAGAGTGTTTGTATGACTAAATGATATTACAAGATACTAATATAAATTATACATACTACAGAAATATTTATTTTTAATATCTAAACTTATAAATTTAACACGATGATAAATTTATATCACTTTATAATTTTAGAATACCCTAGTACCTATGAGCTAGTCAATATGATAATCTATTCAAGAAAATGGATAAAGTTTCTCAACTGTATCCTAGTTAGACACTAGTTAATCAATGAAATGCAAAAGGGTCTCTTCCTCCTTTCTAAAAAGCACATGTAAACCCTATAATGCTGTACATTGTTATATTTAACCATTACATTCTATATCCATTAAAATTTTCATGATCTCATGGTTCATAGTAGGTTTCATCCTCTAGGTAGGAATAGATTGTGGATACTCTACTAGATCTACCTAAATAATAACCTCTACCATTCTATTATTATTTAATAATAGAAAATCATCATGAAAAAATCATCGAAAAAATTCACAATAGGAAAAAATATGTCATATGTGTTCCACAATACTTAATGAAAAGGCTATAAATATTGCTAGTTATGCCACCTAGCCCATGATTCTATGGTCATTCCATAGTTCACTATAAATCCCATATACCCTTATAAAGATAATTATTTTCCTATGGTAATGTAAACAACACCCTGAGGTCATAGTAATATGCGTAAGTGTTATTGGAAACAAACTAGTGAATCAAAAGAATGACATTGAATCATTTCATCAGGAGTGTGAATATGTATCATCATAAAGGATTACTACATACCTCATGAGGGGAGTCCTCACATTTGTGGATAACCCCTGAAGACTCTCCTTATGGTGTTTCCAAGGTCATTACCCAAAAGAATTACAGAATATAAGTAATTATAATTCTCATGGAACGAAAACATTTATATGAGGTAGAGTTAACTGTATTCAATAATGAACCTAAAATAGAATAGGAAAATAGAGTAGTACCACATGCTATAGATGGTCCTACAATATTATCCTCATGTATCATGTGAATGTAATGTAATTTTCCTTTGATAAATAACATATCACTTATCTGGAATGATTTCCACCTTCATTGGAGGCATCTCTAGACACTAAAAGATAAAAAATATAGACCCTATACCTGGGTTAGGAACCCATGGACTGAAATCTCCTAAGAATATTTGAGGATAGTACTACTGAAACCCATGAGTTGGATCATCCATCAATGATTTAGGAAATTGATCACCATAGATATAGAATACTCTCTTAATGTTGAGAATCAATGTCCAGTTTAATAGTAGAAGGAGGTTCCACAATTGGGACTTCTGGTAAAATGTTAAACACTCAGAGCCAACTATATCAGAAGCATGTTCAACACCATCCTCCTGGAGCATGACTAGAAGATTTATTGTTTCCATTTCTAAAATGAATTATAAAAAATTTCCTCAAAACAATTATTTAAAATAGATAGGAACCCCAGAGGAAAATCATGATATTAAGGATTATGTAACCAAAATACTACATCAACTTCTATATTAAAGGGCTATGTTGTTGGTAAGTATTCATGTTTAATTTTATGTGGTTTGGGTGTATGGAATGATTAATTTCTCTTTATGGATGAAAAAATAATTAAATTATACATAGGCTCTCCAATTATTAGGATCCATTTTCTTATTTTGTCAAGATTTAAATTTTATGTTAATAAGCAGTTTTCTTCAGATGGAATGATTTATTTCATTTTCATTCAATGCTACAGATGTCCAATACAAAATATATCTATAATATTCAACCCCTTAATTCCATCCAATCATATTACAATATGGTTTTAGAATATAAGGGGTATAAAACAATGGCTCGACATGGGCAATTACTCATTTGAATTCACTGTGGAAAAATACACCTTATAATTTTAAACCGCAATTCAATTAATGACCTCCAATACCCAACATATATTACTAGGGTATATAGATGACTTTAGTATAAACTAGTCCTCTATTATTCTATTGTAATAATATAGAGGAAAATAATATTTATATTGATGATTGTGCTTTAGATGACTTATTCCCTTATCTTAAAAGAAGATGATACCAACATAGTTATATATAACAACCATGGATCACCTAGTAATCACAGGTAGAACATTCAATTTACGAAATAATATTCACCAATATGTAAGAGAATATGAAGGTTATGATAATTCTACGTTCCTATAACGATGCATGCAACAATTCACATTATTTTACATGCCAAGATAAATATCCATAAGTATATGAAATATCAAAATTCATGGGAATCACCCATTGGTGAATTTTTATCATAAATGAAATGTGAAAACACCAAAACAATTTTATAATTCGTATATTACATGGTATTAACCATGAAAGTCAGTTACTACATTCAGGCATGGATTATGACCAAGTTACAACATGTTTGTAATATCCTCTCAATATTTTCAAACCATACGATATAATGTACTAAACACCTCTTTGATACAACTTGGTGATGTCCCAACTAGAATACCACTAAATAGTTCCATGATTCTAGGGCCATGTGGCCTCATGTGTACCTCTCTACATGCAATATGTTTCCAACTATTAGTGAGGGCTTATGTTGTGTTGATTTTGAGAATATTACCTCAGTTTACAGTATAAAATGGGTGATATATCAATAGTTCATAGATTCAAATATAAAAATAAGAATAATAAATAAATAAATAACACCTGTAGTGGATGGGAATATACATATCCATACATAATAAACAGCTGAACATTTGAACAATATCATATACAAAAGATGAATATATAATTCCATGTCTTTAAAAACAAAAAAGTTGGTATATATGATTGAAGTAAGATATTAAAATAAATGTTTTACAAAATAATAATAAGACCAAAGAATATATGATAATCCCGAGAACTATCCCAATCATCAACAAAAAAAGATCCATACTCAACAAGATATAATTTCTGGAGTCCATGGAAGGATTCATACCTTTTCCATTCGTGTGATCATATAATTTTTCCATGTCACCAACCAAATCTGGTCGCCACCAAAACTGCCACCAAACCCCACCCTTGATATATCCTAAAGGGAATTCCCGATCCCCATGGTCTAGCACATGTTCCTGTGTATCATAAAATGATAATTGGGTATGATTTACCTGTATTTATATACATAAAACAACAAAATAATCCAATTAAACGAATCAGGATTTTTCAAACCAAACAATATTTTATAAAAATTCAGAACTGAATTACATATTTTAAAACAACTCAACAAGACTATGAAAAAAGGTACAAAACCAAAAGAAAACAGCCCGATTACCCTCATAGCAAGGGGCACCACCCTCAAGCCATATCCACAAGACTTATCCACTAAGGACCTTCTAGAAACATGAACCACTTGCACTAAAAACTGTACCCAACCCGTGACAAAAAAAACAAGTCTACTTACACCCAAGGTTGTATGTCGAGTGTGAGCCAATGCCCAGCAGAATACCACCACTATGTGATTCCATGGGATAAACATTCAAAGATGAAAATCTTTCATGTTTTCATAAACAATAAATTCTACATAAAATTTCTAAAGGATACAACATAAAAATTAAAATAGTATTCAAGTGGGATATCATCAAAAATAAACACTTTTAAAAATAATTCCAACACTACTGAATTTTCTAGCCAACCATTTTGTATTCCAACAGTAATCCCAATGAAACTAATCTGCACAAGAAATAGAAATTAACCCCTGGTATTAGCTCATTGTGGGTCCCAGGTACCACATATCTCGTTGAGCGTAACCATCACAACATCTGTTCTCATGCACGAGCCACTAGTAGGTACCATACCCATAAACTAGTTGTACCCAATAATAATTATCATAGTCTAGTTAGTGTAGTATGTTTAAATCTTGCTTCGTGAATCAGACACCAAAACCCATGGATTCACTAGCGTACTAGTACACGTCCACCCACCTAGATACCCATGTTTTCCATTATGCTCAAAAAAGTTCAACGAGTTATGAAATAAAATTTTCACATAAAAATTTCATTTCCACATCACAAGTTCACCAAAAATTCCACATGTACATCACACAAGTCTAAAAAACCACTTTTTCATTCAAATGCATTTTAAAATCATACTCACACCAAAAATAGCCCACAACACATTTTTTACGTCTTTCACAATTCAAAAAATCCATTAACAATTTTATAAAATCATTCCCATGATGATAAATATCACATAATAGCCCACTCACATGTTACATAAAACCCTTTCGTAAACAATGTCCATTTTCCACATCACAGTCATGAAAAACTACCCAAAAACAAATTTCACACCCACATCACAAGTTCATAAATCACCTCGACAGATTACCAAACATTTCCAAATTTTTTGACAAAATAACTAACCACATATTTTTTCCAAAACTCATTTTATGAACATTATATCTCCAAAATAGTACATAATAAACCATTTCATACTTTCTGTAACTCATTTAATCGTATACAATTTTCATAAAACCAACCCAAGTGGTATAACCATGGTTTCCATACAAAACCCATTTAAAAAACCTAATTCAAGACCTAAACCATACCAATAAAAATCCAAAATAGAATTGGATGCCCTAATAACATTTATTATAAAACCCACAAGTGTTATAAAAATACCTCAAACAATACCAGAATAGGTACACATGAGAAAAACATGTTTTTACAAATCATGTTCAAGAAGTACAACATGGTATCACACATTAAACCCATTTAAAAACCCCTTAAAAGGATCAAATGACATTAATGAATTAATAAACCAGAATTTTCATCCACATTAAACACTAATAAATCACTTTCACATGTTATAAAATACACCCAAACATTTCCCTAAGGGCTACGCATGGAAAACACCCAATTCCATGCAAAAATGCAACTACAAAAATAAAAACATAACCAAATCCATAAAAAATAGTTTTTTAACCACCATGATATATTTGAAACATAATATATTAATAAACCAAGCAATATAACTCATAAAAAATGGTTATACATGGAATCACCTACCTTTTGAGTCAAAACCCATGAATCGTGGTGCAAAACATCAACTGCACCTCTGCCACACTATAAGGAACTGAAAACGAACCCTAAACCACAAGATTTCAACCCAATTACCCCAAAGAATTTCCTTGTTATGAACCCTAACTTCTGGACACTCCATAAATTTATGAAATAGGGAAGAAACCCTATGGAGAAGGAAGTAATTGATGAGAGAAACAGTTACCCACAACAATCTTGAATAAAACGATACAAAATCCACCAGTATCTGAATTTTAAAACTGGTAAAAATTTAATGTAGGTTTGAATAATGATTAGAAGATCATTTAAAAACTAGAATTGGGGGAAAAAGAGTAAAAATAAAATGGGTTATGAATGGATCTATTTACATCTTAAAATCTGGGCGATTTGTGAAATCCATAGAATGTTCACCCATTTTCGTGATTCTATTGAGCTCCAAATTGGTGTAGGAGAGAATGGAAGAGTTCCATAGGTAAGTGGTATTGGGTGAGAGTTGGGATCACCAAAAAAACGTAAAAATGGAATGAGTTATTAAAGATTTAAAATATATTTTTAGTGTAAGAAAGGGGATTTTGTGTAGGCCAAATCCCTTAAATAAAAACTCAAATCCACCATGATTAAAGATTTATAGATGGTCCAAATTAATTTGGTGGTGTTCATAGGTCATGTGATGATAAGTAGGAATTAAATTTGATGAAAAATGTTTACAAATTAAGGTGTTATAAATGAATAACAATTTATATTTAATTCTGGAATTGGGCTCACAGTTTGGCCCAAATCCTAAAAACTCCCCCATTTCTCAAAACAAATCATATGAAACAACCAAAAAAAATAAAATAATGGAAATTAAATTTAAAATAAATTTAACATAATTTATGTATGTGACATTATGAGTACCAATGGTGGACCATGTTTTTTGTGATATAAATTTTAGAAGACAACAAAAATAAAATAAACACAAATCTAGTCTCTAATTATTGTCTTACTATGTGCTGGAATATATAACTATAAATCAATGGAAAAATAAATAATTAAATTTTTATACTCAAATAATAATTTCTATGAACATGATATCATTAAATTAATTCATTTATGAACATTTTATATATATAAACAATGTGAATGTGTCAAGAACAATGAAATATATATTAATAATATTAAGAGAGATACATGATGAAACCAAGTAATTCTTGTCATAGGGGGTCATCTAACTCATAGTAGTATCTCATGAAATATTACAATAAAGGGTTTGAGAATAATCCATGCGGAATTGAAAATAATTTCTAGTGTAAATGAGTGTAACCGAGTCCATGGAAATCATCCTTAGTAATCTCAATCTAATAATGATTGGTACGAATAGGGTTAATCAATGGTGCCATGTGCTCGAAGTCATAATGATTGATCCATGGGGTGTATCCAAGGCATCATGATATCAGTATAGACAGTTTAGGGATTTTATATATCATGTCAGTGATATGGTAATATTCAAGGACCATGAACCACATTGGGTTTTATCCTTGTAAACTTGACCCTTTAATCAAAATGGTGTCTTGTGAGTACAAAACGCACTCCCTTAGGAATCGAAGGATTTCTTCTGAATGAACAATCATATAAAGTTAAAAAGATAAATATTATATAGATACCTTATACATAAAACATTAATTAATATATTCC